>JAJJMC010016440.1:4884565-4971230 GCA_023531435.1 Papaver californicum
TTTCTTTCAACAGTTGTGCTTTTGCTTGATGGATTATGCTTAGTTAAATAATTTTGATAGTCCATGCTTGTGATTTACCTCTGTTTGTTAGCATAACAAAACCAACTTTGGCAATTATTTGTGTTTTAATTAATTTAAAAAGAATTATCTGATTAATCACATAGGTTGTTAGATTTACCTGATTCCTGATTCCTGGTACGTTTAAAATTATTCAAAAATCATCTTTAGGTTATTTAGTCTTTTTCTTACTCCTGAAATTTTCTAGAGTTAATTAGAATCATTATTTTCTAAAATCATTACCTTCACAAGTTCGAGAATCGAACCTCTTTTTACCACTATATTTAATCACATCACTAAACAACCATTTAATTTCTGTACTTCTTTAACATTCCTTGGAGATGGCATATCAACAATTGCCTGGATCTTTTCCGTATCAACTTCAATTCCTTTTTTGGTGACCAAATATCCCAAAAATTTTCCTGACATAACCCCAAAAAAGCATTTATCTAGTTGACTTTGATTCTGTATTTTCGTAAGGCTTCAAATATTTCTCTCAAGTCTTGTAAATGATCCTTTGAAAATTTACTTTCTATCAGCATGTCATCTACATAAACTTCGAGGTTGCGGCTTATCCATGGTTTAAAAATTACGTCTTACCAGCCGCTGATAAGTTGCTCCTGTATTTCTTAGCCCAAATGGCATTCTGGTGTAGCAGTACAAACCGTGTGGAGTGAAAAATGCAGTGTGTTCTTCCTGAATGCCCGTCCATGAAGGATAAAGCCTCATGTCTTTCAACAACGTCCACCAACTGATCAATGCTGGGAAGCGGATAACTATCTTTTGGGCATGCCTTGTTTAAGTTGGTGAAGTCTGTGCAAATTTTTACTCCCCCATTCTTTTTTGGTACCATCACCATGTTTGAAATCCAAGTTGGGTATCACACCTCGAATAAACCCTGCATCCGTGAGCTTTTTTAATTCTTTTTCAACTGACAAATGATATTCGGGTGTTAATTTGCATACGCGTTGCCGAAAAGGTGTAGTTCCCGGATGTGTATGCAACTCATGTCGAACAATACTCGAATCAATGCCTGGCATGTCCTCCATCTTCCATGCAAAAATATCCACATAATCTCTAAGTAGAATAACCAAATCATGTTCCCTTTCTGTTTCCATCAGTGTTCCAATCTTTATCATTCTTGGGAATTCTTCTGTTGCTATGTTGATATTCTTGGTTTCTTCAATTGCTGTAAAACTAGATTTGGGAGCTCATAAAAGTGTGGGAGCCCCCTTTAATTGCTATGCTGGAAGACTGCTCCCGTCAGTTTTTGGTATGCTTTCCTCCGATGAAGTATTTTTATTTGTTTCATCTACTGCCTCATTTCCCGCAGTCTTAATCAAATATTGGCTAAGGGCTTCTTCTTTAGCCTTTATCTTTCGTTCTTTTTTCCTATTTTGTTGCTGTTGTAATCATTCCTCGTTCATGCGGATTTCTGCAAGGATACAAGATTTTGCTACATTCTGATCTTCTTTTATCTCCATCTCCCCTTGCGGCATCAGGAATCGCAAGAATTGGTGATATGTTGAAGTTACTCCTTTCAATTGGTGGACCCAATGTCTACCAATGATGGCATTATATGGAGATGGAGCCTCTACTACACTGAATTTAGTCAAAATACTTTTGGGTCCATCCATAATATCAAGTAAGATTTCCCCTTTTATTTGTGAAGCTAACGCATTAAACCCATAGATAGTGTAGTAAGAAGGTGTAAGATGATCATCTTTTAATCCCATTTTTTGGAAAATATCATAATATAAGACATTAAGGGAGCTACCCCCATCCATGAGAATCTTCTTGACATTCCATCCAGATACTGGTAGAGTAAGCACCAACAGATCATTGTGTGTTTCTATTTCCTGATCAACCTCATCTGCTAAAAAATTTAACGGAGAAGCCATCCATCCTTCCCATGTTTCCGTAACTCTTCCCGCAACTTTGAATACTTCATGATTGTGAACCCTCTTATGCAACTTCTTGTCAATAACTACGTTCATAGATGATTGACCCGATTCAATATAGGAAATCATATTAATAGTTCGGTCATTTTATGGAATATTTGCAGTTTTTCCCATATTGTGCCTTGGTGGAGGATTGGGCAAATAAAGAAATTCCTTCAACTCTCCCATGTCAATCAGTTTTTGAACTTGCATCTTCGAATTCCTGCATCTGCTTGTGGAATGGTCCTGATAACAATGATATTCACAATAATCCTTTGAATTCTGTGTGTGTGATGGTTGTTTTCCTTTTGTCCATGGATAATGAAAATCTTGCCTATTCTTAATTGTATTTAGAATTTGTGGTTAAGGGGTGTTGAGTTTAGTGAAAACTCGATCCTCAAATTGGCGGTTAAAATTTCTTTCATCATCTGTCTTACCTCGTTTTGATTCAATATCAGGATTTTCTCCCGTAACCCTCTTTCCGGAGCTTGTTGATGGTTTTACAAAATTTTCCCTGTTGGAAACCCTCTGATGTTGGGATATTATTCTCGGATGCTGCTTTTGAATATTCTGCAACCTTGGACATTTATCAATAATCTCCCTAATATCCCTTTCGGTTTTCGGATTTTTTCCATGAATATAAACAAAGAGTGCGCTTGCTCGCTTGGCTATACCCCTTTGTAGCAGTTAATAGCAATTTCTGGAGTTACATCCCCTATTACTTGACAGATCGTCTGCCATCGATCTGTATAGTCTCGGATGGTCTCCTCTGTCCAAGATGCAAAGGAAAATAACTTGTCTATCCCTGCGTCTGCGGGTTTATTATACATGTATGTCTTTAGGAACTTGCGTGTCAATTGTGTGTAAGAATGCACTGACCCTTCTGGAAGATTATCATACCAGTTAAAGTTGTCCCTTTCAAGCTTGACGGAAAATACCGACACATAACAACATCATCTTGTTCCCATAGGGTCATGATGCGGTTGTAGTATTTTAGGTGAGCCGCTGGATCCTTTGTCCCATCATAACATTCAAAGATGGGAAGATTGCACTTATGCGTATTGACGCATACGCAAGGTGTGGTGCCAACGATGTTCTTCTGGCTTCTTTTAGCACTTCTTCAAGTCATCCACCCTCTTTATTTTTTAAAATTTTGATTTCTTCTCGCATTTGTTCCATGTTCTCAAAATATTTTTGTCATCTGTTATTTTGCAATTCTAAATTATCAAAATCTAATGTATCAGGTTCATACCGCTGATGTGCGGGTTCCACTACCATCACTCTTTGATCTTTATTGATTTTTTCTTTACTTCTTGCGGGTCTATTGGAGCTTGCTTCTTGCCCCTGTATTCTAGTTATAGATGCTTCCGCATCCTGATGGGCCTTTTGTTTGAGCATTTGGTTTTCTTGGGTCAAAAGTGTAATTTTTTCTGCACAAGTCTATTGTACCTTGCGCATCTCATTCATTTCTTCCATTAATTGATGAATGAGGTCAACCCTATTTTGAGATACTTCTTCAGGTGATTGATTATCTGTCTGATTTACAAGATTGTTTACTTGATCATTCATGGGTTGTGGTCCTTGTGATTCTTCCACCATTTCCCTTTCTCGAGGAATCTCTATTGCCTGGCTCCCCAAATTTCCTATATTAACATCTTGGCCTTGCATGGTTCTATTTGCCACTGTTTCCATTTATGTAATATTTTTTGAGATATTGTGATTTCTTCTTGGCTCAATCTTATGTTGTTGTAGAAGTTTCTTTATATATTATAAAAAGAGTTCAGATAATAAGTTATGTGTTTCATAATATTCTAACATCCACAATAAATATATAAAGCAATTTGATTGATAAAAAACATCTAACTAAAATTTAACGTATCACACATAAGCTAGACAATTTTCTAATTTAACTCAGGTTTTATAAGTTGAAGAAATCATTTTTTGCAGACAAATCAAAATCAAGTTCGGAAATTCAACTAAAACTTATTTTACTGTTTTGACAAGAATCAAAAAACTAGTTAGACGTAACACAATTTTAATCTATACAATCAGCTAAATTTGAGACATATAAACTTAATTATTTCAGAGCAAATTCTTTTGCGAAATTGTTATAAACATATTTTTGGTAAAAATTTATGAGCTAAGTTTTCAAACCCATGGTTAAAGAACATCTAAGGTAATTTGACATATATGAGAGATATCAAATAAAAAAGTTTTGTATATGAACATAACAATTAAATCCATATTAATATCAACTGATAAGTTTGGAGAAAACTATATGGAAAGTTTTTTATAATATCACTTTAAATCATTGTATTTGTAGGAAAAAGAGTTTTTTCTTTAACATAATAAGTTTCAAGATTTTAAAGATGAAAATTTGGACAGGTAGAATAAATTCTTTACTACCTCCCTGTTTCTTGCGCCAAATTGTGATTACCAAAAATCTTGCGTCTTTGGATCACAACCGTCATAGTTTGCAACATAATGAAATCAGATATCTTAAAATGAAATCAATACATATTAACACTTAGAGTATGTTAGCAATAAATACATGAAATTGTAAATGAATCAACACAAGAATGTAACGTGGTTCGACAATCAAATTGTCTACATCCATGGGTGGAAATGATTTGTATCATTCTTTATTAATCCTTATATGTTACAGAAAGAAATTATGCCATATGATAAAAATTCAATTAATTAAAGAACAACTATACTATGAAATTTACACAAGTCTCATACCTAAACTCTTTGCTCTTTATCCTATGCCTTATGTCCAATTTTAACCAAATTTTTCCAGTCCCCATTCCTGTTTGAAAGCTTGGTATTTATATCAAATTTTCGTGGGTCCCTCCAATCTAACTTTCCACCTATTTTTTCTTATCCAGTCTTTGGATTGTAGTGTATCCCGCAAGGCATATTCGTGTTTTCCGCAAGACTTCTTTGTGCTTTCCGCAAGACTTTGTATGCGTATTTCCCATTTCCTTTAGCTTCTCACTTGATGTCCCGCAACTCTTCTGCGGATTTTTACTCAAGTTGTTGTTTTGGATTTGGATGAACCTTGCGGCCTTATTAGAATCATGGCATGTCTAACATGTGGCCATTGAATATGATTCATCATGTTTTAGTTTCTTTTATTCCGCAGCATGTACAGTTGAAACGTGTCTCTCATGCATCGATGCTTGTCAGTTTCCTTTACTTTGTCATGCTTTCCCACAGCTTATGTGTCAATGAAGCAGCAAAGCTATCTGTTTTGAGCAGTGTGCCATAATTTCCCGCATCCCACGTGTCGATCATACAACGAAGCTGTCTGTTTCAGTACTTCTTATAAAGTTTTGTTTTAGTGTTTCTCGTTTTATTGCAATATGATGCTCCTTCCTTTTATTGATCCACGTGTAGTTTGGAATTTTATACCTTCACAATCTTTATTCGTGGGATGAATTTTTTTTACTTTAGTTTGATAATTGATTAGGATTACTGTTATCATTATATTTTTTCTTGGGAAAACATAAATTTGTAGCCGAATGGATTAAAGATTCGTTTTTTTCTTTAGAAAAACAAAATAAGAGAAAGAAAAAAAAGATGATACACTATTCCAAAGTTCCATAGGTACTAAATTAAATTTATTGATTTTTGACCTATAAGCCATTAAGTAGATTGGAGAACATTTTTAATGAGGGCCCTAAAAAACAGACTAGTCAGAGATCTTATTAGTGGGGGTGGGGCTGCTGCTCAGTGGTCACACATGAACCCTATACCATCCCTTACACATCTGTACAAAAGTATAATGAGATGGAACTGATATACATATCCATCCTCCTTTTTATGCTTCGAAATATATAAAGATCCCATCTACGGGTATCCTGTTCTTCTTTCACTAGGGCAAATAATTGCCAAGCAGTACAAATAATTAGAGAGAGTATAGCATTTCGTAAATTTACGATTTACCCGTTTCATGTCAACTGTCGCGGTGAAGACGTTGAGAATTGGTTGAGTTTGTAACTTAAAAGAAAAAGGCAGTTAAAAACGAGACTGGCAAGTAGGGCATGCTTCTTTACGTTGAAGTCCTTTATTCAAGAAACAAGAAAACGAGATCTTAAGCCTTATTTATTGATTACTTCTGGGAAAAAGTAATGTCCACAGACACAGAAAGAGACACAGACTAACACACACTCCGTATCAGGTACGCATCTATTTTTTCATGTACATATAAATTAATTAATTAAATACACATGTTCCACTTCCACTTCCACTTCCACTTCCACCAACTGCTGCTGGTGCTACTGTTCCAAAGTTTACTGCTGCTCAACCCATTTTTTTTTTTTAAATAAATAGAAAAGGAACAAGGAAAATGCTGTTGTGGGTGGGGTTTTGCCGTGACTTTCACTGACATGAATCCCATTTCATGAATCCACAAAATATAATATCATCAACCCATCAATCAATCTATAAATGTACAATGCTCCAAATCTACTTTCCGGAAAAAGTAACATTAAATACAAAGCAGACAAACAAGTCTTATTAGTTTAGCTCGGTCACCACGCATTCAATATACATGATGCTTTTGTTGCTCTAGCTAGGAGTAGGACCACTTATCCATATACATGCATGGCATTGTACATTAGTCTTTTTTTCGGTAAACTGATGTTGTACTCTGGTCTAGGCTTCACGTAAAAAGATTATCATCTCATCTGACCATCTTGACTCTGGACGCTTAACTATGATTGGCGTTATCGGTTATGTTATCAGTATCAGCATTGTATCGGTCTTCAGAGCTGGCAACGGACCAGGTCTAGGGTTTAACCCGTCTAGGGTTGAACTCTAACCCGGTTCGTTTATTACTTCGGGTCCATTTACTTAATCCTAACCTTAGGCGGATTAATCCGTGCGGATTAACAGGTCAGCTATGAGGTTAGTACTAGTAGAAACATGTTGTTCGTTAAATTCGCAAAAAAACAATTGTGTGTGAGATTCGAAACCAATATCCAAAGGGTGTTAACCAGTACACTAGGTAGTTGTCGTTGTTTGATTTTACTTCTATGCATACATAACACAAGTGATTGTTATTAGACCCAACGGCTGAGATGTATTCGTGGATTACAACTAGCGGATGAGATCTATCCTCCCCTTCCCAGAATTATCTTGATCTTAATCCAACGACCCCACGTTATAATTGCTCCCACTCAGTAATAACTTCGTCTCCACCTTTACTTTTAATGCGACAGTCGTTTTTTGTTCTCGGCAAAGGAATTGAATCTCCTCAATAATACACCCACGACCGGTTATTTTTCTTATTCTCCTCAAGTCCTTCATCTCCTTCTCTCTTGAGATTTGTATCTCATTCATCAGTTTTCATTAGTTTGCCATAAACCTAAATATTTCTTCACCATCAAAATCTTTTATCAGTTTTCACCCTTTTACCATAAACCCTAATATTTCTTCATCGTTACAGATCTTTTCATCTCAATTGATTTTATCTAAGATTTACGGTTCCCCTATACCAAAATCATCTCAATCCTTTGAAATATTCTATTAGGGTAATTGAAAATTAGGGTTCTTATTTCATAAATTATCATGTAATATGCCTTTTGTAGAAGAATGAGTTGTAGAAGAAGAGAGGAATGGTGGTTTCGCTGTTTAGCTGTAGAATGATGAGGATTTACTGTTGCTAGAGAAACAACTCAGGGAATACATGATTTGTTTGCAGTGAAACAGAATCAGTTGAAGAAGTGAATCTGAGTTCGACAATCGGAACAAGAAAGGAAACAATGTGGAAATGGAGGAAGAATAGAGATTGGGCGTGTTTGATGGTTGAGCTGTAGAGGAGAGCTGTGTGGCAGTTCGAAGGTGAGAAGAGAAAGGTTGTTGTGATTGAAATTAATGAATACAAGACAGTGAACATGGGTTTGCCGTGAATTGAAGAAATCAGTGGGTTGAATTTGTATTTGGTAGAGAGTTCAAGAATAGAAGAAGAATAGAAACAGATATGAACAGTGAAGGAGATGGGTATGAAAGATAGACGTGTAATGTTGATGCCGTGGACTGATAAGTGTTTGAATGATTGTGTTTTGATTGATTGACTGATTTTATTTGTGTTGAAGTGTGAATGATAGTGCAGGGAAGGAGAATATGGATGTTTGGATTACCAACAAATCATGCCTAATTGGCACCAAAAAAGTTCGCACAAAGATGTTCGATGGTTTGCCTGAATAAGAGTTAGCCATGAAATTGGGATTTAGGGTTCTTTCTATAACCTATTATTACTTGATTAATTCCTGCTGATCATTTTTGTATGTTTTCAAAAATTAACAAGAGTTTTCTACTGTGGAGTTCCAGCACCCGTAGATGAGTTGCGTCAGCTAGCATCAGATTTCACCCGGGAGGGAACCACCAAGTTTTATTTCCACGAAGAGAACTTCTTAGAAATTCAAGGAATTACTGAATATATAACTCCAGTTAGTATCAAAAGTAGCTAAGAAGAGATGTAAGAAATTATTTGTTACTTCAATTATGACTCTCCCTATCATATATGAAATTGAATGACTATACAAAGAGAACATCTCGGTTGCGCAGTAAAAAGTGTGCATCTTAGCACCCATTTTTTTCCATAGATGATTTGATTGGAAGTGTAGAGTTTCTGGGAAGATGAGCTTTGAGGGTGTCATGTTTCTAATATGTGGCTTGAAAGTCAGTTCACTCGGGTTGAGCTACTAACTCGAAAAAACATACCTTTTCCTGGGTTCTCTGCTACTATTCTATCTTCGATCTTTGGTGGTCTGTGTATCTCTTCAATTCATCTTTTCTAACGGCTTATTTGATGATATCTCAGGTGTATAGGTGTGAGTATATGGAGCATGGCCATTTATGGTGCCATGAGCAAATACCATAGATGTGATTTTCAAGGTTTTAATACATTAGTTATAGCTTTATTTGTTTCTCTTAGGATTTATTAATTAGCTTATTAACGAATTGCATTACTGGAATAACTAACAAGCAGGATGCATACACCATTGGGAAAAAGTCCATTTAAGGTGTCGTTGGAGCTCAAGGGTATTGGAGCCAACGGATACTTGAGCTGCTACAGTGGTCCATCTCCTGCACAGGTCAAACTTGCCCATATTGTATCTGTTTTGTTCTCATATTTTTTACTCTTTTCCAATCCTTTTTTCTCATTGTAGAAATTTTTGTGGTAACAAGATTTTGTTCTTGGCATTACATCGAATAGATCTGTCTTGCATACTAAGACTTCGTAAAGATAGCATATATGTGCCACCCACTAGGCGTTTATAATCCGTGGAAGTCATGGTACAGGTTTTCTCATCCCCATCTCTTTTTGTTGCAGGTCAAACGTGAAAGCCTTGAAAGATCAATGAACAACATATTATGCCACTATGTTTTTGACATTTTTGGGTTGTTGGGCGTACTGGATGAGCTAATATTGAAGTTGAAATATTAGGTTTCTCTGACTGGGTTGTAACTATTTTTTTAGCAGCCTATAATGCGTTGATTCACATGAAAGCAGTTCTGTTCCAATCGATGAATTTTTTCATGGTAGGAACTGGAGAAGGCAATATATGATTGCTGATCTGATTCAATTTCATCCCTCATAAGTCATAACACCAATACTTGGAGGCTGCAGTGCTCAGGGTATAAATCCAGTTGTGTATACTTCGGTTCAGTGATGTAGGTATCTAGGGGGAAACCGACCGGAAGCTTCAGATTAATCAAAAATCCACTCATTTGCTGTTGAGACCTGTGCAGTAGATGGACCACCAGGCAAGTTTTTTTTATAAGATTTCCATTCTAACAGATTATGTTATACATGTTTTTAATTTTTTTTAGATTAAAATAAATCAGCACTGCGAAAAAAAGACCTTTTTGCAGCTGATTCTTAGAACTTCTTGGGAAAGATGAAATGGCATTCGATAATCTATGTTGTATAGCATTTTAGATGATGGACGCACAGTGGCTTGCGAAATGCACTTCTCTGCAACTGGACGTCTTCATGCTCGATGACAATGTAAGTAATAGACAGTTCCAACTCACGCTTTCGTTTAGTGTCACTCTATTGCTGTGAATGTTTGGCCCTTAGTGAAAGGTTCAGTATCGCTCTACTTCAGAAAGTACGTTCTTTTATCATCTCCTAGCTTTGATAAATCCTATGAGGTGATAGTTGTGCACAGAAGTAGTCTGTAGAACTAGCAACAATTTTCTAATATTGTTATACCTATTTACATGTGCAAGTTGTACTTGATATTGGATTTGGTAGTTTTTGAGCTCACATGCTCTCACTAAAGCTAATGACTGTCTGTATTACTGCATATGAGGTGTTTGGGAGTCGAGTCCAATTGGCTCTTGAAATGATGATATATCTGTGTAACTGTGTAATATTATCTTCAAGTTTCAATGGTTAGCTACTTTTTAAATTACCACTTAGTTTCTGTCCAGCGTGATAATAAAATGTGTTGTATTGCTGTACGCTTGGGTTTGTTTGATATTCATTGAGAAGATTGTAATCTTATTTCCTATATTAAATCTTTACTTTCTTATCATTGTCACTGGGTTGTAAGGTTATAAAAGAGGTGCTAAGAATCCAGCTATAAGCTAACGAAGTATGGTAGAGTGTCGAGATGTAAATCTGTGTAGTGTGACACCTTTCCTGAATAGCCTAATATGATTTCCATTAACACCTAACGGAGCTCAAGAAAAACGGGTTCTGCAATGAAGAAATTCCTATTAGTTAATATTAGGGCATCTTAAAATCTCTATTTCAGTTTACTTACACACATGGTCATACCAAGAAAGCAATGTAGTCTTTGTGCTATATATAAAGTTTTTGTCGTTTTAAAGTTCAAATTTTACTTTCTGTATGAATTATTGCTGAATTCATGTGGCTATTGTACCAGAACAATCTAGAAACTCCAGTTCTATGCAAGCAAATTCTGTGAATGAAAGTCCAATCATATGCAGGTCACATATGACTGCAAGTTGGGTTCTTCTCTTCTGTAGTGCTGCAATACTCTGATATACTATTTCTGTTTCAGGAAAAGAGTTACTATCACTTTTTTAAATTGGTCTATTTTTAGGTTAAAATGAAAAAGTGATAATAACACTTTTTCAGAAACGGAGGGAGTATTATTTTTGTAAATCAGTCTTGTACAGTTATAAGGCAGAAGTCGATCATTTCGACTGTATGCACAGCTAGCTAGACATGTTGTCCTGACTTTCTCTTCTGTTTACAAGGCATAGCTATTGAATACGGCCAGCATTAGAGGTCCGTAAATGCTCTAACTGACTAACTTAGTCCTACCTACAGCAAAATAATCGACAAAATTCTTAGTATCTAGCGGCCACAAACCACCAAAAAATTTGAAGGAAGACCTTGATGTTAAAAACAAGGTTTGTGGGATGGATTGATCAATGGACATGTTGTACAAAGTTTGGTATTGAACATCAGCACAATCAAATGTGAGTGGTTACCAAATGGCTGTGTTGCACTATATGGAAGAGAAAAATATGAATTAGCAGAGGATACAGGTTGTTTTGATACAAGTACAAAAATATGCTATGACATGTATTAGTTTTGATACATGTATCCGGTGCTAAATAAGCATCTTTAGTTTGGTATGCATCCAGAAAGCTCATTGTTTTGAGACAAAGCATCGTATGTGGTCTTGAATATTCCGGTCAAATGCATGTTCTTTCTTTTTATACATTCTTCCTTGCTATGTTAGAATGCATGTCGTTCTGCCATTTAATGGTAGTGTGACCTTTCTGCCATTTAATGGTAGTGTGACCTTTGCATATAATAGGTACTAAGGGCAACTCCAATGGGGCGATCAAACCCATCGATCAAATGACTAAAAATTTGATCGATGGTCAGCAACAAAAACAGCGGTGGATAGTCAGGCGGTACCCTACGACCGCGCTTGAGAAGAAACGAAATTGTAGAAGCTCGCTCACAAAATAGTCAGGCGGTATCCTAGGACCGGGCTTGGAATCAGGCGGTATCCTAGGACCGGTTGGAAACTTCGCTTGAGATGGCGGAATCCTACCTCTTCGCCCGTAAAAATGAGCGGGATGTTAGAGTCTCGCTTGAAACCAGGCGATGGTCTAGGATACCGCCCGGCTATATTTTTCGTCGTCGACCTTTCGATTAGATATAGTCGGCTACAGTAAAAACCGTCGATTATATACTAAATATAATCGACGGTTGGGGAAGAATTTGGGCGACCATCGATTAAAAATCGTCTTTGATCGACAATTTGATCGCCCATTGTGGTTGCCCTAAATAATCTAAGTTTCACATAGTAGGACACTGTGAAATCTACTGTAAATATTGGTGTTTATATAAATAACACATAACACTTATTAGCACACCGTAAAATAGTCCGTGCCGAAGTCATACCCTAATAGTTTAATATATAACCAATGTATAAATGTGTTCTTTAGAAACCCTATCGCTATCCTATTTATCTCCATTTTTTTTTCTTATGCGGCTGCCATAAAGAATCAATACAACCAGTGAATGATGAACCAGCCTCCCCTTCTTTTCTCTCTTTAAACCGATCCCCATCCATCCTTGAATCATGTCCATCTCAATGTGTTTTTATACTAACAAGTATTTGAGTTTTAGGGTTGATGAATTAAGATTTGAACTTTCATTTACTGATATCTCATTTAACTTTGTATTCATTTACTAATTCGTTGTTGATATGTGTGTAAATCAATTGATGAGTCGAATCAATCAGGGATTTGATCACGGATTTTAAAAAATAATCGATATGTTAATGTAAGTGATTGTTATTAATTCAATTGTTTTTTAAAGAATAGTTAAGATTTTTGGTTAGTTTTGAATTGGACATTTTAATTAGTACTTGTATTGGTATAAAATTAAATAAATTTTTGATAATATTTGTAATTATGAAAGATTTAGTGGATCTCAGTTTGAGCAGAAAGCCATGAAACCCTAAAATAACAATATTAAAAATCTATACCGAGTTGGTGGGTATTCCACGGGTTGATCTTAGTCCTGTTCGTTTTTAAGCCGGTCCATATATATCAACTCTAACCCGGTTTATTTAGCCAACAGGCTAAGCTGACACGGGTTGAAACGGATCGGGTTAGGATCATAATTAAGCTCTAGTCTTCACCATTGTTTGTCGTATATAGATTGTTTCGTATTGGTTCTATAAATGTAGATATGATATGATATGATGGTATTAGTGTTATTGACAGAAGCTGTCAGTTATATGATGGTATTAGTGTTATTGACAGAAGCTGATCATAACTGACAGCCACTGGCCGAAACTAATTAAGGTGTTGTCGTCTTCCATTAAATTAGATTCATATATATATATATGTTAAATATTTTACCATGCTTTCACATGTAATAGATAAATCTTCTAGATCTTATCGTTTCCGAAGGAACTGGAGCTATATCTCTTTTCAATTTTCATTCAAGAGTTCTTATGTGTTTCCACACCTCGTTGAGACCTCGAAAAATGGAAATTAAAGCTAACTAAACTATTAAATTTTAAAAATATTACAATTCAAATGATTATTATATTATTATATTTGATTGTGTTGGGGAAGTTGACACCTCGAACGTAATAGAACAGAATTTTTTTTTTCTTAACCCAACTCAAACACTGAAAGAAACCCAAAACCTAGCTGTTTGAGCTTTTCTACTCAGATACCCGACAACCTCTCTTTTTCTTCCTGTTTTTCATTAATCGATCTAAGTTTATTTAATTCAAGTTTTTTCTTATGTGATTTTGTCTTAAAGCACTTGTTTATGTTTTTTTTTTGCTTGGAATTTTTAATCTTTGTTGTTCTTCCAATACTTGTTATCGATCTGTTAATTAAATTGACGTTTCCAGCATTTGGTTGGAATTTATTCATATTTTTGTTCAAGTTCTTGTTGATTTTTCATCAACTTTTGTGATTTTTAATCAAGAAGAACATGTTTTTACTCATCAATGGAAATGACACCAACTTCAACCAAGTTTTGGGAAGTAACAATATCAAATTCCCTTAACGACCTAATCAACAACAATAACAAAAGACCCTAAGTCTTCGGTTCCGATTTAGACTTCATCATAAACAAAATATCTTAAGACACATACTCTAGCAACTATTATGACATGAAGTATACCAGCATCAACAAGTTCCAGAAGACTGATTTTTATGAAGACCCATACCGATCGAGACCCGATTTCACCTTAGGATACTGATACTTGTTACCTTTGTTATTGCTACTTTGAAAAATCATTAAAAAATGGTTGGATCTGTGGATCCTTTCATGCATATGTCATCTATTTCACTATGAATTTAAAAAAACTGTACCCTTGAAAAACAGTTGGATCTTTGGATCCTGCCATCTCTACAGTTAGTAGATTTTTTTATTTGGTTTAGATGAGTTACTTTTGATCCAAACTAGACTTTTAAACTTGTCTGGTTACTTTGGAATCGGTTTGGAATGCTTATGTTTCTTTTTCAGATTATGTTATTGAACTATGTGATGTGTGTCGTAGGTACAATGAATTAGTGATCTTATTTCCACTCAATTAACAAATAATATAATAGAAGTCAAGTTCGTTCCTACGAAGTGCGAGGTGTTTTAGTAATTTTAAAGTGTCACGGGGAGCGGAGAAGCAAAATAAATAAAAAAAACAATTAAAAGATTAAGTTACACGCAATGGAGAGATATTAGATCGAGGAATTCTTCTTCGTTACTGAACATTCATCAAAGTAGTATACTCATCTATTCATCATTAATCACCAATCATCACCAACCGTAGAATAACAATAAGCTTTGTTATCCTCTAAATTCCTAATATCACTAGATACGGAAGCGCGGGACTACCAGATTATATTCGTTTAAGCCACCAAGAATAAATTGTCAAGGTGTAACTTAGATGAATGCTTTAGGTTTTGTGGATTAGGTTGATCCTAGCATCAAACACATAAGCTCGGTATGCTTACTAGTGTTGTATTTACACATGATTGCTCCACAGAATCCCTCTGTAAGGTCTCATATTTTCTACTTGTTTAAAAGTTTGTTAGACAATTACGGATTTCATAAATTTTTATTAGATTTAGATTAATTAACAAACTAAATAGTTGGCCACCTAAACAATCTATCAATTAAGCATAAACATTCAAATTAGTGAAGACAAATGATAATCATGTGAAATATTAGAAAATTAAATTTATATGCTAAATTGAATCATGTATTAGAACTTAAAATTCATCCTCAATCACTTAGAAGTTTAGCTACTCATGGAGTTAGATAAAACCATGATATACATATGATAAAGTAGAAAATAAATAGTTACAGTGATGAAAACAGTCCAAAACCCAACTTTTCCTTATGTGTTCTTCTCTCCAAAAGCTTGATAAAAGAATATGTGTGTAGAGATCCCAATAATAATTATAAGAGTCTCTTAAATAGATATCTCAAGTGGTAGAAGTGCTCGTGATCGAATCCTGGTCGAAATAGTTTCTAAAAACACGCCAAAAACAAGCTCATACGAAAAAAAAAAGAAGAAAACCCACAAAATCCCGTGCATGGTTGGCTAGGTTTGAACGACTGGAGCCACAAAATCCCTTGTTCTGGTCGGCCAAGTCTGGACGACTTGCTTTTGTTCTTCGACTTTTTGCTTATATCTTCTTCATACGAAGTCGGAATTCCTTCATTCTTTCGTCGTTAGCTTCGTTACTTCGTTCTCTTAGATATAGTTCGAAGAACTCATGGCCTTGGACAAGTTGCACATGGTCTTGGGTCCTTATTCCTTTGTTTTTTTTCTTGCACAATTACATTACACCATTTTAACCATTTTGGGGCATTTTTTTTTCTGTCCCCAGAATTTAAGAAACATAAATGTATATTGTAAAAACGGTGTTGCATATTACATCAACGTTTTGTGCAACATATATAAACGTTGCTTATATTAATCAAAGCAAAAAATATATTCGTTGCTTAAATTATTTTGAAATGTTGCTTCATTTGAATTAAAACAACATATTACTAAATTAACCAACGTTTAAAAAAACGTTTAATAGGTTAGAAAACATATTGTTAGGTCCCACAATAAATGTCACCTTCATATTTGTATTCTGCAACATTTATATTTGTTGTAAATTTAAAGTAGGTAAAAAAAATAGAAAATATATTTTTTGCACCTGCATATATACAAATTTTTACCTGCATATACCACTATTTTGGAAGGAATTACAAAAAACATAACACATTTGATTGATTATCGCATCACCATCAGGAACATTTGATTGATCATCATCACATCACAATCAAAAATATTTTTTAGTTAGATTTTTAAATTCTATATGTAATAGATGAATTAACATAAAACCATATGGCTAACTGGTATGATTTAAAGATGAAACATCAATCTATGTAAAACTCCCTAGATTTATCTTTGCTCAAGAGCCCTAGTTTCTGAATTTGAAAGATCAAGTTCGTTTTAATAAGCAACCTCATAATCAGATCTTATTATTCTATGACAAGCAGAAGGACAAGAGTCACTTTTTATCTATCGAGTAAATCTGTAGAGCTATATTGCATATAGATACTCAAAGTTCTTTAGAGTACCCACATATGAAACATGGATCTTAAACTTCATATTATTAATGAGCTTCATGTGTAATGTATGCTCATGAGTCATTTTTGTTATCCACAAGTAATTGAAAATGTCAGAAATATACATACTTGTCAGGGGCCTTGATAGGTTCATTAGTAGTTGTTGGTCCGACAAGTGCTGAAATTTTTGTTTGAAGCCTTCTTGGTGATATGGTTGAGGAATATTTTTTTATGTTTTAGCCCTGCATAAATAGATTTAAAATTAGAAAAAAGGATATACAATTAGGTTTTGAGCTCTGTTCGTAGTAGCATATTAATAAAAATATGTATAACACTGCCATAAAAATCCATTATGGTGCTTGAATTCCTCCAGTGATTGCTGAGAGCTAGTTTTGGAATACTTATCAATGTATTCCAAGAAACTATCCGGATCAGAATTGTGGTTATCATTTTCATGATTGCCACAACTAAAAATTAAAATTAAACTGATATCGAAAATGAAATTGAAATCAACACAAGTAGTTTAACGTGGTTTGGCAGAGATCTGCCTACGTCCACGGTTAATGAAAGTTGGTGGTTCTTCTTGATTTCCAAGGTTACAAAAGAAAATGAAATAGAAAAACCCAGCCCCCCAAAAGTTTTTTTCTTCCCTAATACATTTATTTTTTGTTTATAAAGGGGTGATATAAATGACATTTACCAAAAATGGCCCTTTTCCCTTATCTCCAAAACATTAATCAGCTATTTGTTTCAACATCAAATTTTGCCACGTGTCGATGAAGTCCGCCACATGTCGATGAAGTCCGCCACGTGTCGATAGTGATCATCCACGTGTGAATGTTGATATTATCCTTAAATGGCCCTATTCTAATTTCAGTGCGGACAAAGGATGATGCGGGCAAAGAATGATGCAGACAAATGGTTGGATGAAGTGTTACAGACTAGATGGGTCTTTGTGCTGCGGAATAGAATGGTTTCAGTGTGCAAATGATGGAAGTGACAAAGTGTGCGGGAAATATTGGATGGGCCTTGGGTGCGGGAATGATTGGATGGTCTTTGGGTGCGGGAATGATTGGATTCAACTGTCTATTTCATAAACTGTTGCTGAGGTGCGGACAAAGTGGCAACTTTATGTGTGGTGCGGGAATGATTGCATGAAGACCAATAATATTCTCCCATAGTCTTCAGCACAATTGGGTAATACTGATGTGGGCTTGGGTTTTGGGCAAGAATAGTTTTAGTGTGGGCTTGAATTGGTAAAGTAGTAAAGTGGGCTTGCGGGATGGAAAATGGTGCGGTCTTGAAGAAACAAGATGGTACTGGCTGGAAAACGGTGCGGGAACACAAGGACTTCCATTCTTTCAGAGAGATGGATATCTCCATTAGTAAATATTTTGTTCGATTGAAAAAGATCAATAAAATCATCTTTCCCAATGTTCCCTATTACCCAATTACTTCTTCCAAACTTCTTGCCCTTCTCCACTTTGATTTGTTGTACTCCAAATATATAACTAATAATAAACCCATCAAGATCCAAACAATTAAAGCAAAGTTAAGTCCTTGAACGTTCTGTCCACCATATCTTTCTCCTAGATGCTTCATCCCACTAATAAGTACTGCGATTCCTGCTACAATGACAGAGATCCCCACAATAATATGACCATACTCCCAAAGGACCCTTTGTGATGAAAGCTCCTCTATGTTAGCAGGCTTCTTAGGTCGTAAAGTTGCATTTATTGGCTGCATACAAGCTTCCTTCATAGACTTTGCCATCATTGAATCTGTTTTGTTCGAATCTTTGCCACGTGTTGGAGTAGACTTTTGGTACTCACAGTTTGCCCATTTTCTTAAGGTTTGTTCGAAGAACAATTCTTAAGAAAATGACTTCACGTTTTGTTGGTAGCTTACTTTAGTGGTTGATGTTGCTGATGACTTTCATTTTATCTTGTGTTTTTGTCCCTGCCAAGCAATTTATGAATATATATATTGATTGTTAGTGCATTGAATGAGTGTGTATTGATTAACCGCAAGGCAATATTATACCCTGAGTTACTTTGACAGGGTTGTAGCGCATCTCTAACTTCTCTCTGACCATGAGGAAATTAGGATGCGGTCCCTAGAGTACCTCCTGAAATGGAGAGTACCTGATATAATAATTAATGTCATGTTAGGAATCCCTGTGAAAAAAGATCCAATAGTCATACACTCATAGACATTTACATGGACTTTCTAGAGAGATTGCATTTGTTTTGCTTTACCTAGTATGAAGCCAAATTATTGTATGATTGCATTGAGGGTTTAAGGGTAATATATTTTGAGATATTGTGTGTTCCATGGATGCCGTAAAATTTCTCCATCCATATTCCGCAAGTGGTATGAACCTTGTCCCGTAATATCTTGTATAATATAAGTCCGCAATATCTTGTATCCTCTCGCCACGATCGTCAAGAGAGTATTGAAGGTAAGAAGTATCGATCCTTAAATATGTATTATTTGCACAAGTATACGAATTAATGAAGTATCAGAGAAATGATGCCATCCATGAAGTATATACGTCATAAGTAAGTATATCTAATAAGAAGTATCTCAAATAAGAAGTATCAATCCTCGAATAATAATATCCTTTGCATAAGAAACCCGAAGTATATGCAGATTGTATATGAGAAGTATCTTTGAGAAGTATATGAGAAGTATCTTCGAGAAGTATATGAGAAGTATCCTAAATAAGATATGAAAAATATCCGTAAAAAGTAAGAAATATCACTTTCTTACGAAGTAGTCGTTACGTAAGAAATCCGAAGTATAAGAAAATAGAAGTACTCGTCTTCAAGAAGTACTTAATAATGAGCCCCATTTTCGAATAATAATTCCCAAAGAAGCATTTAGATTTCCACACAAAGTATAAGAAATATCCAATGAGAATTCTTCGTGTGAAGCATAAGCAATTAGAAGTGTCAACCCTCGAATGCTTATATGAAATATTTATGAATTGATGACTTATGTTAAGAAGTACAAGGCATATAAAAAAAAAATTACGAGCAATGGGAAGTAATGAATCTATTGAGGGTTAGTAAATTATCGAAATGAAATACCTAATGGCGCATCATATTTAGCTCATTTCCCATTTAAAAACTTGGTTTCTTTGTATACTGCCCATAGTACATCATCGCATGACCGCTGCATCTCTGAAGTGCCTTTCAAAGGTATTCTCGCATTTCATAAAAATGTTTTAAGCAGTTCATAATATTCGAAATGCTAATTGGCAGCAATTTCAGTAGTACTGTAAATGTAATTTTAGCATTAGCAATGTTTTCAATGAGAGACTAGCAGAAATACAATGTGTGAATCCGTAAGGTATTTAAACATGGATCAGATAATGAATTGAGGTAACTCATCATTTTCATTTATATACAGCCGGCTAAACGGATTAACAATCATAGCTCAAATGTAAAAAAAGATAAAGGGTTGAAACACATTTATTTTGGATATAAAAGCCGCGTACTAGGCTTCAGGCATTGAGGCTTAATAGGTTCCATTCATGTATAAATATCATAGGCTGTGTTCAAGTGAAAATCAAGATACATATATCTTCTTGTGCCATATAAAAGTTAACAACAGTTGATAGAGGTAAAAAACAATTGTTATATCAATATATTTCATGCATAGGTGATTATGCAAGTCAACTCTGACTTAAAGATTTTAGATAAAATGTTGCAGAACAACTTTAAAAGCTAAAAGAGCTGAATTATGTGTTCATGAAATTAGCTTAAAAAACTGATTTTGGTTGCATGTTTATAAGTTTTGTCAGTTCTCATAGGATAAATGAAAGGTATCTAATATTTAGATTAAAGAAACACAATTGAGATTATGCTTAAGATGTGCAATTCAAATACATATGAAAGACAATTGTAAGTTTCAAATTATGGAATTGCATTTACCTACTTCAGTTTAAACTAACATAAAGCTAATAGTTGTTATATAGCATAGAAAATGCTTTTTTTATGGATGAACACAATCTAGTTGAGTTGCAGGACAGATTTTAGAAGCTTTAAAAGTTCTAGGATTAGACTTAATAGTTGACTTGATATTTCTGTTCAAGAGTAAAGTTCCAACAGCTAAATATAAGCATGAAATTTTAGGTATGTTCAGGAAACATTGAAACTAGAATGTTACAGAATATGCCTCAAGATACATTTATCAGGCTCTTAATAAGATCATTTGAGTTCTACACATTCAATGTTACATTTTGCAGGTATATTAGAATCAGTGTTGACAGAATAAAGCTCAAAAGTTCATAAAGATTCTTGTTAGAGATAGGTACTATGGGTCATCTATAACTTTCAAGTAAAATTTCAATTTAAACATGTTAAATCATGTTTATTACATATTTAGACAACTTAATTTTTCCTAGCATTCAAGCTGGATTTCATTGCAAACATGAGAGAATAAACTTATGCTTTTTAAGTAATAAAGACAGATCATGATTCAATCATTTAAAGATGACAGTTAGGAATCATTCTTAAGTTTAAGTTGCTACTTAAGAGATGCAACAGATGTAACAATCAAAATTCGAAGAAGATAATGAAAGCTTATCTTTTAGAAATACTTGCGGACCAATAGATGTGTATTTGTGGGATGACCATAAAATTTTCGTCTTCCCAAGAGCTTAACATCCCACCCAAGCTTCAGTATTATTTTTTGTGAAGAAATTATGGGCACAGTTACTAAATTCTCTTCTCTTCTCTTCCCCATTATGGGTAAAGCATGGGTTTCTTATGCGTCTTGGTGTTACATCCAAGCTGGAGTCTCCCTCTCTGCTCTACGTGATAGCCTTCTTCAGTCATGCTCCTCCCCCACTCTCCCGGAATGGAAGAAGATATGGATGAAATCCACGCTAAGGCATTAAGTTCTCAGTTGCAGAATCTCCACGTGGATACTGGCCTAGAAGAAGCTGATATTTTGTCTTCAGTTCAGGAATTGGTTGAGGTTGGCGGTCTCTGAAGCACAGAAGGGTTTCACTTTTTGGATATGCGGCTTATGGTTTTATGCAAAACCTTTTCACATTCATCCTCCAAGCTACGGGAGGGTCAGTTGGCAATCCCTGATCTAGATTCTGCGAAACAAAAGTCTAGAAGCTGCACACTCAAATGATGGGGGTTAGGTTGTGGTTGCTTATGGAGACTCCAGATGCATGGTCAGAAAAACCACTGAATGTTTTGAGATCTTCATGCATGCTGTAAACGATTGTCCACAAAATTAATTGAGTTGTTGGGGGTTTTTCTTCATCGATTACGATTCTGGCAACAAACTTGATTTGATCCTTGAAAGTCGATTATGGTGATATGCCTAGCTTTTCTCCCTACAGTTGATTCATCCGTAATGGGTTGAAACCGGTTGTCGTTGTTTCGCGCACTAGTCATTATTGCGGAACGAATCATCGAAGGAGTCCAATTTAGATGAGCTGATTTTAGTAAAGTAACAACACCACTATCATGAGGAGCAGCCATTGAGGTACCAGAAAGTATATTGAATTCTGATTTCCGAGTATCGAATTCTAAACCAGTTGGTCCAACTGTATCAGTCTAAGCAGCCAAAATGTTAACACCAGGAGCAAACAGGTCAGGTTTAAGAATCTCAGGTGTTAAACCACTTGGTCCTCTTCCTTCATCAGAACCAACAACACAGGCAGGAATTATATGTGCATTACCAACTAGACCTTCACCATTAGATACACCATTAGCTAAAATCATACCAACTCCACTAGCTTTTCTTACTACTAAACCTTTAGCAACTAGAGCATTACTTCCTCGATCACAGATGACAATTTTTCCTTTAATAATTGCAGGGTCAAGTGAATTTTCCATACATAATGATGCGGTTAACAAACCAGATTTACCACTACCAAGAAGTACATCTGCAGGGAAATTCCGATCAATCGTTCCCGCTCCAACTGAAGTAATCCATGGAGCAACATTTGTCACAGAGATTCCAGTAAGTCTATCATTCCCAGCTGATGAAGAAACAAAAACCCCTTCCGAAACCGCCCCATAAGAACCAATTGCAATAGGATCAAGATAATACGGAGAAGAAACTCCATCACCACCACCAATTGAGATAAAAATAACATCAACACTATCATTAACCGCAGAATCAAATGCAGTAAGAATATCAGAATCATAACAACCTCCCAGCAGCAGTGGAAGCAGTATGAGTACCATGCCCATCAGCATTTCTAGGTGATCGAAATTCCACAGATGTATTCATAGAACCAGGTCCTCCACCACTACTACTCAGAACCAGGTCCTCCACCACTACTACTCAAGAAAGTTGTTTCAGTTAATGTTTCTAATGGAGTCGGAGCAATCAAATTCTACTCAAGACCCTTGGAGATAAAAATTTGGATACCCGAACACCTCTGTATAATCCTATTCTTCAAGCTTCAACAAAAAATCCTAGGGCATTTTTGGAAATTATATAAAATCCAAGGCACATATACGAGTGATTGATTCAGCATAAACAGAAATATAAAATATAAACAAAAATATGTAAGATTAAATGATAAGGCAGTATGTTTATTATGTTGAGTTGCACAAACAAAGATTGTTATAAACAAAAGAAAATAAATCTAGTGTAATAAAACAAATCAATGGGATGGAGCCATTGAGCTGCATGGGGCGAAAAGTAATCACATACAGAATCCAAGAAAGAAAATCAATTTTGTGGTTTTTCAAATAAGAAGCTCACTGGGTCATTTTCACAAACAATTGATAAGCTAGTTCAAACTTTCAATACAAGAGTTGAGTTCTTTGGTGAGAAACAGAACTTGTATGCCTGCATAAAATTTTCAATCTTCATAAAATCATTTGTAACATCTACAATCATATGCAACATACTAAGTAAGAATTTAAAAATACATAAATGATATGATTTGAAATTAAAATATCTTTTAGTACAAAACCGTCAGAAACAAGAAACATTTGAAGAAAACTTATGAACAAGCTTTTTTCAATTCATGGTTATTAAAACAGCTCAATAGACAAGAGTTAAACATAAAAGGAGAATATAAGATTTTAAGCCAAGTATGTTGCTAAGAAAAATTCATAAAAAGTGGAGATAGACTGAGAGAAGTTTGTGGACAAAAACTTGTCAATTTTGTGGTTAACAAATACCTCAAGAAATCAATAAATCATTTTAGTTAAGAAAAATGGTGATTTGCAAAATCTGAACATTGAGTTAAAGAAAACATTAACTGCAAAAAAAAAATCTGAACAAAAAGAAATATAAGGAAAGAACCCCTACCATTGTTATTTGTTTCTCGGAAACTCTCATACACACCTCAGAAATGCAATTCAGAATCCTTCTTCAGACCAACCCAATCTTTTATAGGCATTGATCTTTGCTATCCATGTCGATTTTCTATTCAATGCTAATGCTTCCACAACTTCATTTCGGAGAACCTTTCCACAAACACTTTATGCGCGTTTCTTTGTATTGACAAAAATGTACTTTTGTTGTTATATGTTCACACTTGTATAGCTTCTCTTTGACCTGAAAACTCAATTTAGGAGATAACCCAACTTTCCAAATTCAATATAAACACTAAAACCAACTAAAATCACAACCATTCAACTTTCTAACACTACTGTCTCCTTTGAGTGAATTACTCAGTCTAATCATGGAACACACAGGAATGAGCAGGAAATGGGTCGACATCAACTAAAGTGCAGATTTCACATCGACATCCCAATTGAAGAAGAGGGGGTGTTCATTGCATCAATTACTTCTTCTGGAATTTGGAGGATTTTTCTATTCCTTTATCACAGAACAAATGGAGTTTTGTTCGATTTTGTTTACAGGGAAAAAATCCCCAAATTAATCAAATTTTTCACGTTTAATGTTTTCAGAATTCATTTGATGGTTTTTTTTAAAGGAATGTTTAGCTGTTGTAACCTATAAAAAAACTTACTTTAAATCAAAATCTCAGAAAAACAAACAAATTTTTGTTGAAGAATAGAACATAATTTTTATAAAAGATTTTGTAATATTTTCGTTTTAAATCTTCCAAATCCAAATGATTAAACATAAAATCTGAGGGGAAAGGAGGAGATTTGTCATTTCGGACTACTGTTGATGAAAATTCATTTAATTTCATTCACTACATTTTTCTCTTGAGTGTATCTCTAAACTTTCTCTTTCCAATGACTCTTTTTTGCAGCTTTACTGAGCTTTATTTTCTTCCAAAGCTGGATTATAGTTCCTTCGAATTCATTCGATCTTTGCTACACCATTTAATGATGGAAAAAACTACTCCAGCCGAGTAATACTGAAGGTAAATAGAGCAAAAACCTCGGCCGGAAAACCACTCTTCTGGATCCGAGCTCCATTTATAAAAGCTCTCATCAATCTCTGTAAAAAGGTAGGATAAATCCTTTAAACAGTCCTTGTTTCTAGCGCCAAATTGTGGTTATCATTTTCATGATTGCCACAACCAAAAATTGAAATTAAACTGATACAGAAAATGAAATTGAAATCAACACAAGTAGTTTAACGTGGTTCGGCAGAGATCTGCCTACGTCCACGGGTAATGAAAGTTGGTGGTTCTTCTTGATTTCATAGGTTACAGAAGAAAATGAAATAGAAAAACCCATCCCCTCAAAAAAAATATTCTTCCCTAATACATTTGTTTTTTGTTTATAAAGGGGTGATAGAAATGATATTTACCAAAACTGCCCCTTTTCCATTATCTCCAAAACATTAATCAACTATCTGTTTCAACATCAAATTTTTTCACGAGTCGATGAAGTCCACCACGTGTCAATAGTGATCCGCCACATGTCAATATTGATATTATTCTTAAATGGCCCTAGTCTAATTTCAGTGCGGGCAAAGGATGATGCGAGCAAAGAATGGTGGTGTGGGCAAAAAATGGTGCGGGAAAATGGTTGGATGAAGTATTGCGGACAAGAAGAGTCTTTGTGCTGCGGACTAGAATGGTTTCAGTGTACAAATGATGGAAGTGACAAAGTGTGCGGGAAATATTGGATGGGCCTTCGGTGCGGGAATGATTGGATGGTCTTTGGGTGCAGGAATGATTGGATTCAAGCGTCTATTTCATCAACTGTTGCTGAGGTGCGGACAAAGTGGAAACTTTATGTGTGGTGCGGGAATGATTGCATGAAGACCAAGAAAAGCTCCCATAGCTTCAACACAATTGGGTAATACTGATGTGGGCTTGGGTTTTGGGCAAGAATAGTTTCAGTGTGGGCTTGAATTGGTAAAGTAGTAAAAGTGGGCTTGCGGGATGGAAAATGGTGCGGTCTTGAAGAAAAAAGATGGTACTGGCTGGAAAATGGTGCGGGAACACAAGGACTTCCATTCTTTCAGAGGGTGGATATCTCCTTCAGTAAATGTTTTGTTCGATTGAAAAATATGAGTAGAATCATCTTCCCCAATGTTCCCTAGTACCCAATTACTTCTTCCAAACTTCTCACCATTCTCCGCTTTGATTTTTTGTACTCCAAATATATAACTAATAATAAACCCATCAAGATCCAAACAATTAAAGCAAAGTTAAGTCCTTAAACGTTCTTTCCACCATATCTTTCTCCTAGATTCTTTATCCCACTAATAAGTGCTGCGATTCCTGCTACAATAGCAGATCTCCCCACAATAATATGACCATACTCCCAAATGACCCTTTGTGATGAAAGCTCCTCTCTGTTAGCAGGCTTCTTAGGCCGTAAAGTTGCATTTATTGGCTGCATACAAGCTTCCTTCATAGACTTTGCCATCTTTGAATCTGTTTTGTTCGAATCTTTGCCACATGTTGGAGTAGACTTTTGGTACTCACAAGAATGTTATGAAATTGTGAAACAAGAAAATACCATTTTATAAAGTTTATTAGATCAACATATTTGATAAGTACTGCGAGTTTAAGCCATTGGGGTCTGCATAAATAGGCATGTAAGATTTTAAAGGCATGCCCTATCATAAATATCAAATGTATACCAATGAGTTCGAAGTATGGACTTGTAAAAAGGAATAAGAAAATACTGAAACAAATTTGAAGTAACTTCGTATAACAGATAAATTTCACATGATAAGGGAACCTCTGACTGATTCAGGGGAAGAGGTTTTCCATTAGCAATAGGTATCTGCCACTCAACAAAGAGAGATATAATAAAACAATCGGTAATACTGTTCACAATTGCTTTACTATGTACACATTGACAAAGAGAGATATTTATCATGACACTGTACGAAAAATTTACTTGCTTCCATTTCATTTCTTCTTTTTTATTCTTTTAATGTTTTCCAAAAAATCTCCATACTCCATAGGGGTGAAATTTATAAATCAAAAGAGAAATATAGAACACTAGAAACATAAAAATGTTAGGGAAAGTTCAGAAATTACATTATCTTTCTCTTCGTTTTACACTCCCAACTAGACTAGACTATCACTCCACATCTAATGCATTCCTACCTAAGATATTTATCATCCTTGCTGTTAATTTTTCAAGGACAGATTTCTAGTAAGAATTGCAGTAATTATTTTCACCACCCATTCTAAAGTTTGGAAAGCTTCCTAAGCATATTTCAGATGCTAACAAGGAACAAGGTACATATGATTCCAATGCAAATAAGAAAGAATAACTGAGCTGATCACATAAAAATTAAAATGCAACTAGAAGGAGTTCACGTATTAACAAACAAGATAGTCATTACCTTGCTCATTATTAACCAAAAGGGAGATAGGAGATGTACAATATGGTAATCACCCCCCCTCCCCCCATATCTCCCAAGCGGAAATATTTATGGGTGTATTTGATGGATATCCCAAACCAGTTATGAACCAAAATTTGACGCATGTCGTAGGTGCACAAATTAATTCACTTATCTTCTACTTTAATAATGAATTATTCAGTAGTAAATAAGATTCGTTCCACGTAGAGCGAGGAATTTTAGTTGTCAAAAGTGTCACAAAAGGGGGTTTTGTTTAGGTTCTAAGCAAAGTAAATAAGAAAATAATTAAAAGATTAAGTTGTAAACAATGTGTGAGAGATATGATTGTGGAATCCTTCTTCGTTACTAAACAATCATTAAATTAGTATATGTATCTACTCATTATTAATCACATATTATCACCAACCGTAGAATAACAACTAGATCAGTGTTATCCCCGAAATTCCTTATATCACTGGATACAGAAGTTCTCGACTACCAGATTTTATTCGTTTAAACCACCTAGTAATAGATCACTCAAGGTGTAATTTGGTAGAATACTTTATATTTTATAAAATTTTAGGTTAATCCTAGAAGTTAGACTCTTAGATCAAAGTCCACTTACTAGTGTTGTTTATGCACACAATTTCTCAACCGAATCCCTCTGCAAGGTCTCGTGTTCTCTACTTGTGTAAAAGTTAATAGACGATTACTTATCATATAACTCAATACTAGCATTAAATTAAATCAACAAATCAATTCAGTTGGCCATCTAAATAATATATCAATCAATCATAAACATTCATAATAGTATAAACAAGCAATAATCATATGAGGAACTCAAAATAGATTTATATAATAACTCAAATCATGTCTAGAACTTAGAATTCATCCTCAATCAATTAGGTTTTTAGCTACTCACGGATGTAGAAACACTCATGTTATAAATAAGAGTAAGAGAATTCCTTACGATGATAAAACCACTCCAAACCCTAGCTTTTTGCTCCTTGTGTTGTTGATCTCCTCAAAGACTGGAAAAGTAATGTAAATACTGTCTTCTTAGGGTTATGAAAGTCTCCTTATATAATCCTCACCAAATCTAGGTGTTAAAGTCCTAATAGGACCATGTTACTTTGACATAGAAGCCAAAAACGTGTATTAGAAGTGGCTCCCTGATAATACCTAAAAATTGATTTTAGGCAAAACAATATAATGTAGAAGTACTTTCTTTAGATCCAGAGATCAAAATCATACAGAGCAATCCTAAACCACGATAGTAGCCGCTCCACTCTGCTTCAGTCACAGTAAGAGAAAATGGGTTGATCTTAGGGGAGGGAAGCAAAGAAAGTTGAAGGAAACAAGTATGTTGTATTGTGTGTAGAGTTGAGAACTATTGAAAAAGTACAAGAGCTTTAGAGCCAAACCTTGTGTATGTTTGCCCATTAGTTGATATGAATATTATTCGAACCACTTGTAGATATCTACCAATTAGGAAGATAATGCTACCACTGCTTCTAGTCATGATAAAATTAAAAATTATGATGTTATATCCTAGGATGATGTGCCTACCATCCATGATAAATTATTTGATGGCATTGCTGAAGATGCCTTCGACCCTGATTATGCTGGCATTTTTATTCCGAACGTTGATTCTATTCTCCGACCTCAGAATATTTATCCACAAGCTATTGTCAGATGTTTTTTTGCAAAGGAAAGAGTAGAGATCTTCGTTTGTTGATTTCAAGACATCGCAAACTCCTTTGCCTGGATGAGCCTCGTGGGCTAAGGTTATGTTGAAGAATCCTCAGGTGAAGCTAGTTTTAGAAAATGCAAAAATATTCTATGTTGTACGAGCGTTTGAGACCTTGAGAATTAATAAGGACACAAAGGGTCTGCTTGCATTTGCTTCTCGTTGGTGTGGACGGATACATTCAGCAGTATGTGCTTGGGGCGAGTTAACAATTACTCTGGGAGATGTAGCGTTCTTACTGCAATTTCCAGTTGTTGGTAGTATTCCTGTTGAATGGTCCGAGCAGGAGAAGAAGTATGAAGCATTTTTTTTCCGGAAAATATTGGAGTTGCAGAAGTCCCTTGATAGCAATATCAAGAATTATACATCTTGGGATGAGTACTGGTGGAACGGTAGTTCAAGTGCCGACGGTCTTGCTGTTGCTCATCCACTATGCATCGCTGCGTTCCTTTTACTTTTGCTTTCTAGAGACATATTTAAAGATTCTCCTGGAGGTCAGTTGAAGATTCCACTAATTCCGATTGCTATTGCACTTGCTAGCAGAAGGACTCTTCCTCTAGATACTTTATTTTTGGGTACTTTATATTCTCATTTGGATACTTTCATTCGTGACATGAAGAATTCTAATGGTCATGCCGAGGTAGAGTCCTTTATTCACATCATGTTTATGCAAGCCTGGCTTTGGGAACATTTTCCTGAATATGCACCAAATGCTCGTCCTTCTTTCCCGAGTGAGGATGTAAAGTATGCTTGAATACTCCGTTGGAGTAAGAAGAAATTTTTCTATGTTAGTCTTACTAATTTAATGGATAATGAGAAGAAAGTAAATTTCAGACATTGGGGTTTGAAGCTTCCACAGGTGATTCCGTTAGAAACTTTTGCTGAGAACCCCGGTGTTATCTTACACTCTAGTCTGACTGGTGAGGGTAGTATAATTGTTGCTGGTGAAGCTATTTTTATGAATAGTTGGACCCCGGGGTATATTCTTGCTATCTATTCCGATACTTTCATTACCCATAACGATAATATTGACAGAACAACTCGGTAGATGGGTTTTGATCAATCTGTCCCTCATTACCATACTGAGGTGCCTTCTGTAGACATGCTTAAGCAATATGGGGGTGTCCACAGCATTCCGGATCGAAGAATCTCTTTCATTCAAGCTCATAGGAAGGGATGTAGTACTGATGAATATGCTGATTTCTGGGAAAAGAAGCTTATTATCCTTAAGAAGTTCATGTTCAGCAAGCCCTTTTCCATTCGTGAACCTTCTGCAAAGGAGTTGGCGGATCATCCGAATTTGAAGATTTCTTCTGAAGAAAAACGCAAAAATCATCAACTTGTTTCAGGTATCTTGAGTCCTTCTTCGCTAGATCATAGTCTTCTTATTTGATAACTAAATATTTTTATTCGTTTGTTGCAATCATGGCTCCCGAATTACTGTTTGTCTGATAAACCAGCGAATGCTACTCCTCAATTTGGGATGAAGAGACCTCGGGTGATTATACCTGGGAGTGGAGACCGTTCCTCGAAGAAGGTACGTGTTTTGTATTTTTCAGTCTTTTTTATGTTTTTGTACTTCATTCTGATGAGCATATTTATATAGCTTGGGAGCATAACTCGTTAGAGTGACTTGAGCGCTCGATCCTTTGAATTCGGTGTCCCAGCCATTCCTGATGCTTCAACAGCTTATGTTGCGAGTAGAGCTTTCTTTAGAAATAACAATTCTGTATTTTGCTGAATTTGATAGATTCTAATTCTTGTGAATAACTATTATGCTTTAGATGACTAGCAATATAAATACTTCGACAGTAGAAAGCATCGTTGTGATTGGAAGCTCTGAAGAAGAAGACAAATATGACCAAGGACTTGAAAAATCTTCCGATACTGAAGTAATCGAAGAATTCGGGTTCGAGAATGAAAAATTTGATGACTCATATTATGAGGCGCATTCTGCTCCTGATAACTCGCGGGAGCTCCAAGTAAGTCTCCCTCATTGTTTTAGATCCATAATGACATAATTATAACTCTTAAACCTCCAAATATGTAGAATCATGCATGATTTTAAGTAGAATTCCGGCGATTTTTGTTGTCAGAAAATTTCAGATTCAGTTCTTCTTGACCTCTCATTCTTTATCTAAAAGATAGATATAACTTCTCCAAAAAGAATTTCTGAATTTGGAGTCCATTTTATAGGTTAAAAAAACCTGACACCGAGTGTCCATAACTTTTCCAGGCAAAATTCTGTAGGTTTTTTAGCTGCCATATAGTCAACTTTTTTGTCTTTTCTTATTAACTCGCTTCTCCGATTGTCACGCCCTTTTAGAATGTTGTAGTAGACATCAGTATGAATCATTTGATATTTAAATAACCCCCAAATTCCTTTCCAATTAACGCCAATTTCAGTTCTTCTGGAGGGTAGTATAAAAACGTTTTTGGTGGCGTTTTTGTAAAACAACCCGTATATTTTCTAAACCATATGCCATGACCCAAAACACTTTTTAATGATGTTTAGGATGCTAGTAGACATATTTTATGAATTCCATGACTTGTGCTTCAATTCCTTATATTTGAGACGTAATTTCTATAATGTCTCTATTTTTAGGGGGAAAAGGGATGGATCGGACAGATGAATTTGCAAGTGAAGGATTGGAGGTTACCATGAGTTGTGATTCTGGTGATGTATCTTTTCCAAATCAAAATCATGAGCAAGCTATCTTGTATGCAATTGTTGAATAAAGTATTCTGAATGGCGCTACTGTACAAAATGCTGATATAACAGAAACTGCTTTGCTCGAGTATCCAAATGATGGAGTAAGCTTTGACTTCAGGTTTGAAAGGAATCGATTCGATTATGTGTGCATTGGTGGCTTCACTATCCCATCCTCCTATGCTGAGATGTATACCCAAGTATGGAAGAAGTTCGACCACTTCTTCGTTGGTAACCCCAAGAACTATCATACTCTGGAGAATGATGTGTCTCTGCTCCTACCGACTGTGCGTGAGATGATTGATATTCCTCGTAGAGAAATATCTGAGATAGTACTTCAAGAATGGAAGGATTCTTTGGACGAGGATGAAAGGGCTAAGTTTAATGTAGCATGGCTTCATCGTCATTTTGAGGTTATTGAGAAGTATCTACAATATAGGGGCAAGACTCCAAGCTTGGAAACAGTGACCAAGGCTAAACATGAAATTGAGAGGTTGTATTGGGAGTTGAAGCTTACAACTGAAATGTTTGGGAGGTTGGAAAAGGCGTATTCCGAAGGTGCTAAACCAATTTCTAAGGAATTTCTATTTTTTTGAGCTTTATAGGTTTTCTGAGATATATGACTTTTTGTGGTTTTATTTTGGGATTTTTCTGAGTAGGTAGGGATTTTTAAAAGATTTGCAAAGACATATATTTTTTTTTGAAAGAAATAATGCTTTGCTTGATTAATAAATTGAAATTCTAAATATGAATGTAAGATGTTAGAAATATTTTGGAGGAATTACAAATATTGTATAGAACAGGGAAATATTGTAAGATGGTGGTAAAATATTTTTTAAGCATTGTGAGTTATAAGCCACTTGCTATGCGTGACCACCCCTTCTGCTTGTTAGTATTGACAAGTTTGTAGTAACATCCGATCATAGTTTCGGTGATGAGATACAGTTCTTCTTCATGAGAGGCTGTGATCTTCTCTACTGTATCTCCGACAAGGAAGGCATTGGGTTCAGGCCCCTTAACTTCATGACATGTCTTCTAAGTGTTTGGGTTGCTAGTTTTCTTATCCCCAGTAGAGATAATTCATACGTATTTGATAAAATTTTAAAAAGGATCAGCTTCCTATTCACATCGCCGAGTCATAGTAAGGTTGTATCCGGTCAAGTCCCCAAGATTTGATGGGACGTGGGATTGCTGGTTGTAAATAAGTTTGTTAAATGTGACTTACTTGTGTGCGAAACCTTTTGACATATGATGTTGGTGATCCTTGGAGGTACTGATGCTCCACGTTCAGCCCCATTGCGCGACGAAACTTGTCTGATAGGTCGTCCTCAGGATTTTCAGGCTTGTTTGAGATCCTTGGAGGTACTGATGCTGGTGAGGGACATACGATTGTCGTTTCCTTGTTGTTATGGATCCAAGGGCATCCCAGAACTATTTCATAATCTGGATCTTCCTTGACAATATGAAATTTTGTATTGTGCTCGGGTGTCACCCATTTTTATTCGAGAGTGATATAGCCATAAGCACTCTTGGACTTCCCTTCAGAATTCTTAACCACTGTTGGCGAATGTATGACTTCGTGCCTGGAAATTCTCGCAGCTCTCAAAGTCTTGATAGTAATTATATTGATATCATTGCCCGCATCAATTAGTGTTTGCTCGAAATTGGTTTCCTTGAGGAAGGCGATGGTGAGAAGTCCCCAGCTAGGCTTCTCATTATGTTTGATGATTATGTATTCTGGAGCGGTCTTGGGAAGTCAGTAGCTTTTTCGGTGAAGAGTATACGCTTACCCGAAACAACACGATTGAGGATAATGGAAATATCTGTTCGTTGCGCCTTCGATAAGTAAAGGAGTTCACATGCGCTTCATCATGGATTGAACAGTTTTGTTGATTGAGTCCCCATAAAGGGTGAGGCTTTTGATTGGGAGAAGATCTCTGTGGACGCCTTCAGTCCCTAAGCATAGTTTTCCTGAGTCGATCTTTTCTTTGAAGATGCACCTTAAACCATTACACTCACTGGTGGGATGATTGACGAATTTGTGGAAGTGACAGTATTTCGGATTGGACACGTCCTCTTCGGTGGGTAGATGTTGGAACAAGTGGTAACTTGATAGTTTCATTTTGTACCCATAATTCCAGAAGTTCGAGGACTTTCTTCATGGGAAAGGGGAAATTTGGGATTGTCGGATCCGTCTTGGTTCGTCGTGGCTGACGCGAAGTCTCGCCCGAGTCTTGCCCTTGATTAGATACTGGGGATTTTGCTGGAGTCAACGTGGCAAGCTTAGTATGTGATGTTGATTGAGAAGATGTCTTCCTTTTTCCTCCTTCCTCAGTAACAACCCCTATGGAGTGTTGGGCAGAATGCTGTTTGTTCACCAGGCATCTACTCCCATAAGTTTCTCCATGGATTTCTTCTCTGGTGGTCCTCGCTCTTTCCAACAAGGCTGGGGCAGTTGTTGCTTATCTTTTGGCGCCCTCGTGTAGCTCTGAGAATGTTTGAAATCGTAAATTTTCTAATAAAGCACGAGAATTTCCACCAATTCTTGTTCAGTTACATTCTGGTTGTGGCAATCGAGAGTTTGTATTCTGAACCTCTTTACGTATTTTTTGGGGTGCTCGTTGTTCCTCTGGAGCATCCTTCCCAGATCTGAGAGAGTGATTTCTTCAGATACAAAAAAATACTTTTTGTAAAACTGTTTTCTCGAGCATTCCCGGTGCCATAGTACAATGAGAATGAAGAGGACGAATACCCATTTGGCAGTGCAATCTTCTGGATTTCAGTTGGATAAGGGGGTTGATGTTGGTGGAATGAAGAAGAATCATCCTTTCCACGATTCCGCAAGAGCCTTTCCAGATCTTCATGAGTGACGAAGTTTTGTTGTTGTTGATTCCTTTCTGGTACACGGTCGGTGATGAAATGTACTTCGTCGTCTGCTTGGGCGTTAGCTTTTGATATGTTGGCACTGCCGCTAGTTGTGTTCTTAGCTTTCTTCATTCGGCGATGACGCTTCTACAGTGATAATTGCTCCGTTAGATTCTTAAAAAAAGTGAGAACTTCCTTCTGGGTAGTGGCGATGGCTACTTGAATTTAAGCCAAGGTATGCGCTTCATCAAATTATCCATGGTCAGTAGTGCCTTCTCCTTGTTTTTGGCACCTTCAGTAGTATGAAAAGGATTTTTGGTGTTTTCAGTGGTGTTGTTTTGAGGAATAATTTCTGGAGCTCCACCACTGGTGTTACCATCATTCGATGAAGATTTTGAGCCTAAATTGGTATTAGTTGCTGAACCTGATCTGACACCCACCATTTTTGGGTGATTGAAGAATTGATTTTCATATGGTTGGAAAATTGAATTCGTGACCGAGAGATTGATCTCCCACTGTGGTCGCCAATTGTTAATACCTAAAAATTGATTCTAGACAAAAAAATGTACTGCAGAAGTACTTTGTTTAGATTCAGAGATCAAAATCGTACAGAGCAAGCCTGAATCACGGTAGTAGCCGTTCCGCTCTGCTTCTGTCACAATGAGAGAAAATAGGTTGATCTTAGGGGAGGGAAACAAAGACAGTTGAAGGAAACGAGTATGTTGAATTGTGTGTAGAGTTGAGATTTATTGAGAAAGTAACAAAGCTTGAGAGATTCGTAAGCTTGTTATATTTTCAAAATGGGTTAAGGAGCCTATTTATAATTGTAAAGGGCTCACACGTTTCCTTGTAAAATTATGGAGATAGTGAAGAAGTGGAGAAGTGAAAGTCGTGGGGTTAATGGCTTAACCGCCTTGGAGTCTTCGAGAAGCCATTATTCCACTACTCCAGTTACTGCTTCAGTCTTCCCACTAATTTATAACTTCCTCATCATGGGATGTCCTTATTTCCATGTTGCTATAACCGCCAGACCAAAACCCATGTTTTATACCCCTATTATGATTTGATTTCTCGTAGAGTTAGTGTAGTTTTTTATAATATTAAGACGTTGATGAGCTTGTGTCAACATATTATGATTTTGGCTAAGTGTTGGTGCCAATAGCACAAGCAAGAGTGAAGAGCTAAAAGCCGCGCTAAGGGAGAAAGAAAATTGGCATTAGTAGCATTGTTGGCAGCGCTAAGGCCTTTGCGCCGTTGCTAGCACACGCTAGTGCCATTGGCAACGTTAATGTCTTAGCGCCTGTGCCTTAGCGCCTGTGCTAGCACACTAGTGCAACTGACAGCACTAAGGCTATAGCACCTGTGCTAGCACATTAGCGCCACTGGCAGTGCTAAGGCCTTAGCGTCTGAGCTAGCACACTAGCGCCACTGACAGCGGTAAGGCCTTAGCGTTTGTGCTAGCACATACCACCGCCACTTGCAGCACTAAGGCCTTAGTGCCTGTCCTAGCACATGCAAGTGTTGTTGGCAGCGCTAAGTCCATTTCTTCCCAGGTGCTTGTTTGGCGCATTTACTTTAGTAGCTTTGCTAGCTTTTTGGCCCTTTGGCTTTTCTTTCTAGATTTTGGCACATGTGTATACTGCTTGTTTGAGTTAGAAGCATGGCTAGGGTTTTTCCATGGATAGCACTTTCTAGCGCCATGGTTATTGTCTATGCACCATTAGCTTTGACATTTATTAATGTTGTGGCTTATTTAGACTTTCTCAGTCGCATGAGATTTTAATGTTAGCATTATGCTTAACTTTTATGTAGTGCATACAAAACATATTCAAGAGATTCAGCTGTGGAAGTTTGCAGTATTGAGATTATGCTTGATGCGACTCTGCAAATTAGATGGTATGCATCTAAATTAGCGTTTTTATTCATATATAGGGTAGCCTCTATTTTGAATCGCAATTTTATATAATCAGTGTGTGATCAACATGGATAGTTGCACATGAAATAACTAGGATTTAACCGGGTAAAGCCCTGAAATTTTGGAAGTGCATATATATATAAAGAGCTACAGAGCTAATTTAGCAACAAGCAGAATATCCATTCTCAATTATCTTGCATAATGTTAGATAGTAATATGTATATATAATTCTGATGTCGGATTAGAAATTTATACATAATTATTTTGTGCTTCTGCAGCTAGGCAAAAAGCAATATTATAATTTTCTCCTTTGTCAAAAATCCACCATCAATACTCCTGTCGTGTGATATTCGGTAGATACATTCATCACCTTTCTACCGAATATTTTTTTTCAAATATACATAGTTTTCATGTTCTAAAAGTTTTCATAATCGGTAGGCACGATCCCCTTATTATCTACCGATTATTTTTGTCAAAACTCCAGAGTTTTTTGATCCAAACCTTACCATAATCGGTAAACTCGATCCCCTTATTATCTGCCGATTGTATAAGCTTAAAAACGAAGTTTTATTGGTCCCAAAGCTGTCCATAATCGATAGACTCAATTTCCCATTATCTATCGATTGTGTTGTTGTGCGTCTTACTTCTTTTCGTCTTTTGCTCATATTTCTTATACGAACTCAGAATGACCTCATTATTTTGGCATTAGATTCGTCTTTCCATTCTATTCAAGATAATGATAAGAAATTCTGGATTTGAATAAGTTGAACTTGGTATTTTTCCTTTCTTCACTTGTAGAACTCAACTTTCTTGTTCATTTCATGTCACGATGAACTCCTTACTTCTTCTTTGGCTTTGGACACTTGAATACTTGGAGTTCTTCACTTCTTAGCTCTTTTGTAGCCATTTTCACTCTTAGTGGGATGATTCAGAAACAAAGAAAATAAAACAAGATTAATAACAAGTAATATGCAAGAAGAATGAAAAAATAGTAGCATGGATTTGACACTAAAATCGTGTAAATTATGCACTTATCAAATTCTCCCACACTTAGATTTCGCTAGTCCTCAAGAAAGTACCATCTGAAAAACCTAACTAAACTGAACTAAAATATAACAATCTCTTTCGTTTTGAGGATACAATTACATTTAGCATGTGTAACAAGCTTTTAAACCCCTAGGTGTCCCTAGTGGACGAGTTATAGTCTCGTGGGGGTTTACAAGAGATATACCCACAAAACCTAAATTCCAACTTTCAAATATTTTAGAGCACATACATCCAAAGAGCTATGAAGACATAAATTTTCTGCACACTAACAATAAGAAGTTAGAAGTATCAAAGAATATTATTCTCATGCTTATCACTGATTAGGAGAAGCCAATGAAATAATTAAGGAAACCGGTCTCGATATCGATCGAATAAGTATTTCACCTCGACTTCTGCCTCACCAATAGGGTTTTATGAAATTACACTCAAAAGACGCACTTTATGGTTCTCATGTGTGCAGGAAGGAATGAAGATAGAAATCCTGCACACGTTGAATGGTGAGAAGAAGAAACCTTCCGAATTATATTTTGTTACCCCATAAAAACGTGGGACGAAATGAACCTTTTTTTTTCTGATGATCACTAAGAAAGGAAATCAACCAAAATGCGAGGATGGGAATGCTTACTTACCTTCTCACCCGACCTACAATCAACATCGCTCTCACAGCGAATAGAAACGTCTTCGTCTTCGGCTTCAACTATCAATAATAAACTTCTGAACTTTATAGAAATTCGACAAATTATAACTCTTTTCCTCAATCCTTGTTGTTTGAAACTTCTTCATATATTTCTTATTCCTCATGGCCTTAACTAATAAAATAATACACTAACTATAAAATTAAAATGCATATTATTTTGTATTTTTTTTCTTCCGAATAGCTACAAAAAGATAACAACTACAAGAATAATGAAACTAAAATTTATATGGCCATGGGGAAACGACTTAAACATCTGATTCTTCACAACTTGTATTGCCTTGGTATTTTATAAACTTAAAAAACTTGCATATTTTGTTTTTCTTTGTTTTGTCTTCACTTTTGATATAGAATTTTGCTCCTCTTTTTGTTGCTTTCAAACCTTGAATATATTCAACTTTCTTCCTGAGTTTGATGTCAAACCGCTTGTTGATGATGATTGGTTTCTATTGATACTTTGTCGAATGAATGGTGCCAACTGCAAACACGACTACAAGATAGAGTTAGCAATTCTGATAACACCCTCATGATTGATAGACTTAACACTCAAGAGATGAGAAAAGTGTTGATGGGGTGCGAGGTTTGGTAGCTCATCATTTTACCCAGAATTAGCGTAGGATGACACACTCTAAAGGATAATTTTTATGCAGCTTACAAAGAATTGAAGGTCTGGTGCCTCGCTTGATGTAAGAATAGGTAGTCTCCACTAATGATCGATCATCTTCTCTAATATTGTTTTCTTTTAAGCACCTAGTTTCCCACCGACATGGTTAAGTCCACTAATTCTCTTAAAAACTAAGAAACCCGAATGTCGTTCTCTATTACTTTTAAGTTCACTTATTCCGGTAAGAACTTCGTATGTAAATGTATCTAGAAGTATACTAAGTGACTCTAAAATCTCTAAAGTTGGAGGTTCATGGAAATACGAAAAACTAAAATCTATAAATATATATGCAAATGCTCTCCCACACTTAAACTTTACATTGTACCCAATGTAAATTCACACCTCCAATGTAAAATCAAGATGGGAAACCAAATAATAATATGAAAACCTAAGATAAAACATAAAAGATAAGGATAAAAATACAAAACCAATGGTTTGCCTCCCATATAACACTTAGTTCAACATCATCAACCCGACTCTCTATTCTCCTGTATTATTCCTCCGGAGGGAGAAAATCATAAATCTCAATCTCATTGACATCCACCGTAGTGATTTCAAAGTTTTGGGACTAGAGATTTAAACTGCACCACGAGGAAAACCATTAGTATCAACAAATGGCCCCACCCATAAGGAACTTAGCTTACCAAAATATAATTTAAGACGACAACTGAATAAAAAACTTTCTTCCCCACAACAAAGTTTTTTTTCGAAAAATCATCTTGTCATAGAAAAACTTCATCTTTTTCTTGTATATACGAGAGATCTCGTATGTATCATTACGTATCTCCTCTAGCTCATTAATTTATAGTTTTCTTTGTTTTCCTGCTATGTCATACTCCATGTTGCACATCTTTATTGTCCAAAAAGCTTTATGTTCAAGTTCAACCGGGAGATGACAAGCTTTACCATAAACCGACCGATATGGATACATACCAATTGGTATCTTATATGATGTTCTATACACCCAAAGTGCATTGTTGAGTCTTAATATCCAATCTTTTCTTGTAATATTGACGTTTTTCTCAATAGTGGACTTAATCTTACGATTATAAATTTCAGCTTGCCCACTAGTTTATGGGTGATACGACGTACCAACCTTGTGAGTAATATTGTACTTCTTGAGCAAAGTATGAAAGGATTTTTGAAAGTGTAAGCCTCCATTACTAATAACCAATAGTGAAAAAAATTTCCTTCACAAACTCACAAACAACTTGAGAATCAGTAGTAAGGGTGGCTTTAGCTTCACCCATTTTGAAACATAATCCACAAAAAGAGTATATAAAAATTTCCATATGAAATAACAGAAGGGCCCATAAAATCAATTCTCCACACATAAAATATCTCCACATGGAGGATCAATGTGACTAACATTTGATTTCGAGCACCTAAATTACCCGTTCGCTGACATCTATCACAGGATTTGCTAAAAACATATGCGTCCTCAAATAGGGTGGGCCAACAAAAGCCATTCTCAACAATTTTGAGACCGGTACTTTTAGAACCAAAGTGTCCACCACAAGCGTAAGAATGACAAATAGATAGAACTGATTGAAATTCAGAGTTATGTACGCACCTGTGGATAATCTGATCAGGGCAGTATTTCCACAAATATGGCTCATCCCACACATATCATCTTGGATATCTTCTACTAGATATTGTACTAGGTACCTGCTTCGTAACAAAGTAGTTCACTGTATTAGCATACCAAGGTGTCAAATTTTTTATTGAGAAAGTTATTCGTCTGGGAAATGATCTTGTAAGGAAGGTTCTTCTTCGGACTCAACAAGTCTACTAAGATGATCTGTAATAATATTCTCAACACCTTTCTTATATCTAATTTCTATATAAAATTCTTGCAATAACATTATCCACCATATATGCCTTGGCCTATCTTCTTTCTTCTTGAGTAGGTACCTAAGTGTTGCGTGATCTGAATATACAACAACCTTTTACCTACCAAGTATTATCTAAATTTTTCTAGTGCAAACACTATAGCCAACAATTTTTCTCAGTGGTAGAATAGATGATTTGTGCATCGTTTATGGTCCTAGATTCATAGTAAATAACATGGGACAATCTATCCACCCTTTGAACTAAAACTTCTCCAACTGCGTAGTCACTCGCATCACACATCATCTTGAATGGAAAACTCCAGTCAGGTGAACTGATAATTAGTGTAGTAATCAACAATTCCTTCAATCTGTCAAAGGGATCCTTACACTCCAGGTTAAAGTTTAAAGTATTTGCAACAATTTATACACCGACATTGAGATTTGGAGAAATCTGTAAGAAACCTCCTGTAAAGATCTACATGACCGAGAAACGAGTGAATCTCCCTCACCAAAGTGGGATATTATTAGTTTTTAATCAAATCTATCTTTGCTTTGTATACCTCTTATCTACGAGAGGATACAATACGACCAAGCATTATTCCATGGTTTTCCATAAAGTGACATTTCTTCCAATTTAAAACAAGATTAGTATCTTTGCATCTTTTAAGTACAAATTTAATATTTTCTAAGAAAATATCAAATGAAAAACCATAAAAACTAAAATCATCCATAAATACCTCAATGATGCATTCCACGTAGTCAGAGAATATACTCACCATACATCTTTGAAAAATGGAAAGCGCATTGCAGATACCAAATGGTATACGTCTATATCCAAAAGTACTAAATGGACAAGTAAAAGTAGTCTTCTCCTGATCCTCCGGTGTAATCATAATATGATTGTATCCCGAATAGCCATTTAAAAAGTAAAAATATAAATGTCCTTATAACCTCTCTAACATATGATCAATGAAAGGCAAAGGAAAGTGATCCTTTCAGGTAACATAATTAAGTTCTCTGTAGTATATGCATACTCTCCATCCTGTTTGAAGTCTTCTAGGAACAAGTTCGTCATCTTGATTTTTGACGACAGTAACACCTGACTTCTTAAGCACCACATGTACTGGACTAACCTAATTAATGTCAAAAATTGGGTAAATTACCCCCACACTTAGCAATTTATGGATATTTTATTTTTCACGACCTCTATCATTGGGGTGTTAAGCCTACATTGAGTATCATGTACTCGCTTGGCATCGTCTGCAATTAGGATTTTATGTATGCACATGGATGAACTAATATTTTTGATATCAACAATCGTCCAACCAATGGCCGTTATATGTTTTTTCAGAACCCTAATCAAGCGTTCTTCCTACACTACAATGATATTCTTTACAATAAGTACTGGAAGTTTTTTCCCGTCACCCAAATAAGAATACCGTAAGTGGTCGGTTAGAGGCTTCAGTTCCAGTTTAGGTGCATGCACAACAGAAGGTAAATGAACTTCATTAGTTACGGTAGAGATATATATTAAATATTACCCATTATAAAATCTTGTAATACCGTTAAAGAACCACACATCTCCACCAAATCTTTTACAATGTCAACGTCCAACTTAAGAAACCCATGGACATCAATATCAATACTATGTCGCAACACAGTTCCAAGTTCATCTTCACTACTCAAGTCAAGCATCTGCTGAGATAACGAATCAATGGACATCATTTAGATAAAGCTTAGATTCAAAAATATTGAAGCATATAACAGTTTTATCAAACTTAATAGTAAGTGTCCCACTATCGACATCAATCTTTGTTTTTACAGTCTTCATAAATGATCTCCTAAGTAATAACGAAGTAGAAGAACAAGTATCCCCTTCTGCATATCCATAATATAGAATTCAACTGGAAAGATTAACTCATTCACTTGAAATAAAACGTCTTCTATGAGTCTCTTAGGATATATGTTAGACTTATTAGCTAATTGAATGATAACCCCTGTCTTTTTTAAAGGTCCAAGATTCAAAAAATCATAAATATAGGTTGACATCACACTAATGGATGCTCCCAAATCAAGAAAAACACGCTCAAATATGTGGTTACTAATAGTAATTCGTACTGTGAAACCCCAAGGATCACTGCACTTTGCGAGCATCTTCTTCAACAACATAGATGAAGCATTTTCACCCACATGCTTAATCTCGTTAGCAATCAACTTATCCTTTTTTATAAAGAATTCCTTCAGAAACTTGGCATACCTTGGTACTATTCTGATGGCCTCAATGAATGGGATATTGATTTGTACCTTTTTGAAGATATCCAAAATCTTCTTGTCTTGGTTTCTTTCGTTGACTTGGAGAAGCGACTAGGAAAAAGTGGCAGAGTGGTAAAATTAAGAACCATGTCCTTAGGTTGGCCGGTTAGAAATGGCTTTTCCTTTGGAACGATTTCTTCTATAGGCACTGATGCTTTATTTTCTTGTTCTACTCTCCACTATACTGCTTCCGCTAACTAGAATATTCAACTTCCCTTCTACTTATAAGAATCACTATATTAACATTCTCTCTTAGATTCACAATAGTATTTGATGGAAGTTTCCAAGCTGCTTGTGTTTCTAACTTACCTACAAAAGTGGATAATTGACCTATTTGTGTTTGTATGTCTGTTATCGCCATTTCCTGTCTCTGCAAAATAGTATCTTGTTTCTGTATATAAGACTTAAGCAAATCTTCAAGGTTAGAACCTTGATTCTGAGGTTGTTGATGTTGCTGGAATTGTTGTTGTTGTGGTTGAATCCACCTAGTCGCCCATAAGTTGGCATAGAAGTTGCAGCCTTTTTGTTCGCATAGCTGAAATTTGGGTGATCTTTCCAACTGAGATTGTAGATATTAGAATAGGGATCATACCTTGGTATATGATTAGGGAACATAACATTCACATGTTCGTCCTCTTCTTCATAGGTAGGAATAATCACCGCAGCCATTCATTGCACTACCTTCTCTATATTGTTTAACCGTCGTTCTGATTATGAAGACTCTACTATATTGCTAACTTTTCTGATATCTGAGTTGTTCCTGGTATAAAATTTTTGCGCATGTGAAGCCATACGCTAAATAAAACTAGTTGCCTACGAGATTGTCTTATCAATAAGTCTACCTCCTGCGGATGCATCAATCAAGTTTCTCTGTTACGGAAGTAATCCTTCATAGAAATATTGAATGATGAGTGTTGAAGAGATATTATGATGTGGGCAGCTTTCCAACAACCGTTTATACCTCTCCTAATATTCATAAAGAGATTCCCCAGTAAACTGTAGAATGCTACTAATATTTTTATGATCAGATGCTACCTTATAAGCAGGGAAATACTTCTCTCGAAATAGCTTTTTCAGATCCTCCCATATTATAACACTCCCTGGATGAAGGGAATACAACCATTTTTCATTTAAGTTTGTCTATGAAAATGGAAAGGCTTTGCAGCATAACCCTTTCATTGTTTTTGGTTTCATGCCTAAGGCTCGTCATCGTGTTCTGAAACTGTTGAAGGTGACGATTTGGGTTTTCACCTACATGTCCCCTAAACATAGTTAGTTAGATGATGAATTAGATTTGATTTCATCTCCACTGTTGCAATCTAAACAATAAAAGGCTTAGAAAAATAAAGCTTCCACGTCGAACAATGATAAAACCCTCGCTTCATATTGGTCTAAAGAAACCTTTTGTGATACGGCAATTTGGGTGAGGACACTTGGAAAAGTTTTATTGGTGTAAATATTATTGGGTTAAGGAAACACAGTATCCTATTGGCTATTATGTTTAAAAACTACCAAACTTATTTTACACCCATACTTAATTGTACCGGGTCGGCGTACCTACAGTGGATGGACAACACCTCGAATCGACGATATACGCTTAATCATTTTTAATAAACAACTATGGTTAATTATATATTTTTAATAAACAACTATGGTTAGCTTTTTCTTTCTGACACTTAAATTGTGGAACATGTTAAATTCTGCCGGCATTATTTGTTAAAACAAAAGAAACGCTTTATCCTGAATCAAACTGATAAAGAATACCAACTCCCAACAGGGAGAACTCAACCATGTATCATGCATTTTATTTCCAAGATTGAAAAGAATGATTTTAGAAATTTATTACAGGCTACAAAAAATTATGCATAGGGTTCATGAGACGAGAAAATATCACTATCGTAGGGTACAATAACAAAACATACAACATAGTTAGATTTACTTGGACCCTAATTATGTTGTAAAAGCAACATACTTTTATTGATTCAACTGATAGCTAGATATGTCTGTAATTTCACCACCATGTCTGAAATGATTTCATAATTCATAAAACTATAGGTCGAAAAGATACACTGTACTACTTTTAAATGCGGACTTTTATGCAAGAAAAAACATAGGGAAAAGGAGATTAAGGATAGTTGTTTTACTTATCAAAATATATTTTAAAAAAAATCTAATCATAAAAACATATATAATGTGCTCACGACATTAATTTCATTATAAACTAATCTTTACTAAATTTTATTTTCCAAAAAAATATAACTAGATAAGTTTTCGATTCTAAGAGTACCCGTCGCCCCAATCAGTTGCAGCAAAACAAATTCAGAGACCAGATAACTAAAAAAGATAGAAAGATATGAATGTGTATTTCGCTTAGAGATTACCAAGCAAACTATCATAGGGAGAAACATGTTTTGTAGTAAAAAGAATTATCAAAGTAAAAACTCAAAAAGCTAATACACATAATAAGGTTTTAACTTTGAAACATCGTGACATAAATGTATAGTTATTCGTAATTATAATTCTAAGAAAAGTTAAAATTTCCCAGTTACAAGGACACCAAAGACAAAAAAATATGTTGTCTTACAGTGACACAGATGAAACTTCCAGTGATTCAAGTGGAATTTACCCAAAAAAACAAATAAGGAAAAAGACCGTAAAAGGCTTATCATGACATCTGATAGGGAGTCGGAAAAATTTCTACGAAAAACACAATTAAAAAAATAATATCAAAAAGTGGTACGTGATCATATCTGATAGAAATCATAGCTCAGGATGCAAATAAAAGAGAGAGGCATTTTATTTAAAATTACATGCTAAATCGTAAGAGTTTCTCAGCATATGTATTAAGAAAATTGGTGATGGTTCTTTGTCTTTTAATTTATGCTACTAATTTGTATTATTATATTGTCATCAATTCAAAAAAACAATGACATAAAAAAAGTTGAAGCTAAAATTCTGATTCAGACGAAGAATTCCACGTCCGAGTTAGTTTATTTTGATGATATTTATTCAAAACGAAACATATATATAATTTGTTTCTCATACTTACAATTGTGGTAAACGTCTTAATTGTACCAGCGATGGACTTGAAAAAACATAATATTAGAGGTATAACAACAATATGTCCTCATTGTCAATCAAGGGAAACCCAAAAACCATTCTATCTACAAAATGTTTGTACCTACAAAATTGCTCTCAGGCAAACCAATATAATGTGAGGATCAAAATCGTACAAAACAAATCCAAATAAGTAGGATATCTCGTATTTGTTCTGCTTTGGTTACAAAGAGAGAGATGGGTTGATCTTAGGAGAGGGAAGCAAAGAAAGTTGAAGGAATTGTGTGTTGTGTTAGAAAAATAGCAGAGCTTGTGAGAATGATTTTCTATCTCTTCTCTTTTTGTGGCTTGTTTCTTGTTGTTCTGTTTATAAATTGGCTAAGCAGCCTATTTATAATGTTTTGAGACCACACAATTTTCTCATAAAGTAGTGGTAGTTGTGGGGAGATGGAAAAGTGGAGGTTGTGGGAATAACCGTCCACTTTGTCTCTGGGAAGTCCCTGGAAACTTCTTAGACCATGACTCCAGTATCTCTTTACCCGCTCCAACTTACTACTTACTCTATAACTTCCTTGTCATGAGGTAGTGCTACACCCATATTGTTGTAAACCACCAGACAAAAACCCCATGTTTTATCCCCCCATTGTAATATGATTTGATGTCTCGTAAGAGTTAGTGGGGTCATGGCTTCAAGCCATGATCCTTGTTGTATAATAATGTTTCTAGTAGATTTTATGCCAATTTTGTCGAAGATAATGGCTTAAGTAATGGTGCTAGCTACAAAGATTGGTGCTAGCACGAATAGAAGAATAACGCGGTAACATAGGATCGTGGCGCAGTAGCAATCGAGCGTGGGAACCAACATTGGACATGGCTGCATCGATGGCGTGTGGGTGCAGCAGTGGCCGACAGCAGTGCAGGCGCGTGGGCGCAACAATGGAGATTGGGGGATATGCAACAACGAAGCTTGGCGCGGCAATGGAACGTGCAACAACAACACAAAGTGTTGGCGCGGCAGCAGTGCTAGTGCTGCTGGCAGCGTATGCGGTGTGGCCAGTGCTGCTGTGGCCCACCTCTTCTAGTGCTATGACTAGCACTTTTCCGTTTCTTTAGCTTCACGTCTTTGGTAGCTCTAGCTCGTATCTTTGGTAGCTTCGTGGCCTTGGTTGACTTTATTGATTTTGTCTCCTTTATTATTTTGACACATTTGTGTTACAAGCGTGGCTAGGGCTTACTAAAGCCTGTATTTATTATTTCCATGGCTATTGCTTATATGTTATTATTTATTGACATTGACTAATGCCATGACCATGACTATGGCCTAATTGGGGTTTTTATTCTTGTGAGATTTAATTGTTAGCATTGATGCCTATCTTTTGTGCAGTGCATATAGAACACCTTCAAGAGATTCAACCGTGGAAGTTTGCAATCTTGAAATTAGTTTGATGCGACTCTGTAATTATATAATATACATATAATTAGCACTTTTATTTAGTTATGGTGTATCTTTTATTATGAATATTTATAATTTTGTATAATCAGTATATTTTGTTTTATACAAGTATTTTTACGAGTGCACATGAAATAACGAGATTTTCGTTGAAGAAAGCTTTGAAATTCCTCTGGTGCATATATATGCCAAAGAGCTACATGGCCAATTTAGCCAGAAGCTGAATATGCATTCTCAATTCTCTTGCGGAATGTAAGATATCAGTAATGTTTATAATTTTGATGCTCGTATGAAATTAATGCATATTTATTTCATGCTTCTGCAGCTAGACGAAAAACAGAATTTTAAGAGAAGTAATACAACTTTCTCTCTTGTCAAAAACTCACCATCAACATTAAGTCCTCTGCTTAGCGCGGAACAATAATATGTTTCATGGTAAGCACTAGATGGTGAATTTTATTTTATTGCTATAAGAAAAATAAATCTAATAGTTTAGTTGTTGGGTATTACCAGAAGTTCTGATTTGATGATGCTCCAATGATGTCGAGTAGTCGATGAAGGAACAATAGTTGGTGTAGTAATTAGGATTATGTAGCACCGCCTGAAGAGTGTAATTTGGTGGGGCACGACTGATTTGTATGGTGGAGAGACTAATGATTGACCCGTGTGCAGCACAGGAGTATGGTTTCAAATAGGAAGTCATTGTTTGACCTAAATTTGGAAACAAATTACAATAAAGGGGAGACAAACCCTTATTTTTTTATTCTCTTTCCATCACCACCACCGATTTTCTCCCTCTTTCTTTTTCGTCCAGCAGCAACATCAACTTCCCGTCGGTAAGCAGCAACGTCCGTCCACCGCCGACGACTTTCTGCCAGATTCGGCACCGACCAGGTAAACTTTTTTTTTTTACGTGAATTAATTCACATGATTTTTTTTTGTTTATACATGGGTGAATGCTCACATATCTCTTCTACTCTTTCCCCTTTTTAAGGGTGAATATTAAATTGCTTCTTCAATTATCTTTGCTTATTCAATTGTTGTATGCTATTGAATTGATGATTATCTTCTTTTGATCACATTTTGCAAGTGAACCCTAATTCCGCAATTGTTGGTTCTGACTGTAGGGATTCTTCATTGACTTCACTGTACCGATGTTAAGCTTCAACCAGGTATGCTAGGGTTTATAACTACTTTTTTTGGTACTAGTTTTAATTTATATATATATCAGCATGTATTTGCAAATCAGTACTAGATATATATACATAGAATAGTGCCAAACCTTGTGTACGGTTGTCCAATTTTTGATGTAGATGTTATTTGAAACCGTTATAGATGTCCGACAATTACAAAGATAATAATGCTACTGGTTCCATTCGCGATGGAAGCGAAAACTATGATGTTATTTCTCTGGATGACGTACCCAACATCCGTGATATGTTCTTTGATAGTGTTGTCAAAGAAGTTGCTCTTCCTGATTATGTTGGTACACTTATTCCAAGTATCAATAGTGATCCTCAACCTCAAAGTGTTTATCCGTAAGGCATTGTCAGGTGTTGTTTGCAGATAAGAGAATACATGCCTTTGTTTGTTGACTTTAAGTTATCCCAAACCCCTTTATCTGAATGGCTAGGATGATCCAAGTTTATGTTGAAGAATCCTCAGGTGAAGCTAGTTGTAGAGAACGCTAAGATATTCCATGTTGTGCGAGTATCTGAGACTTTGAAAATCAACAAAGACACGAAGGGTCTGCTTTCATTTTCCTCACGTTGGTGTGGCCCAACTCATTCAACAACATGTGCTTGGGGTGAGTTAACAATCACTTTGGAGGATGTGGATGTTTTGCTGCAATTGCCAGTTATTGGTAGCATTCCCGCATTATCTGAACATGAGAAGAAGTATGGAACTCACCTTGTTCAGAAGATGGTGGAGTTGCGGAAATCTCGTCGTTGCAATAGTTTGAATTATACAGCTTGGTTTAACTACTGGTGGAATGGTAGCACAATCGTTGATGGTCTTGATGTTGATCATCTTTTTTGTATTGTTGCGTTCCTTGTACTTTGGCTCTCTAGATACATATTTGAAGATTCTTCTGGAGGTCGAATGAAGGCTCCACCTGTTCCACTTGCTGTTTTGCTTGCCATTGGAAAGACTCTTCCTCTTGGTAATGTGTTCTTTGGCACCTTATATACTCGTTTAGATATTTTCACTCATGACATGAAGATTTCCGATGGTTATTCCAAGATAGAATCTTTTATCCATGTTATGTTCATGCAAGCCTGGTTTTGGGAGCATTTTCCTGAGTATGCACCAAAGAGTGTCCTACTTTTCCAAGCGAAAGGACATGGTATGCTAGAATACTTCATTGGAGTAAAAAGAAACCTTCCCCTATTAGTCTTATCATTTTGATGGATAATGAGAAGAAAGTGAATTTTAGACCTTGAAGTTTGAAGCTTCCTCAGGTGATTCCATTGGAACTTTTGCTGAGAGGTCCGATGTTGTCCTACGCTCCGAACCAAGTGATGAGAGCAATATTGCTAGTGATGGTGAAGTACTTTCATGGTTAGTTGTATCCCATGATTCGTTCTTGCCATCTGTTTTGATAGTTGCATCATTCAGTGCTACCATATTGATAGGGAAGCTCAACAAATGGGTTTTGATCAATCCATTCCTCATTATTGTACTGCCTTCCATAGAAGTGCTTTAGGATTATGAGGGTGCCCATAGTATCGCTGGTCTAAGTATTCCTTTTCTCCGGGCCAACAGAAAAGGACGCGTTACTAATGAGTATACTGGTTTCTGGAACGAACAACTTACACTTTTCAAGAAATTTATGTTGAGTAGTCCCTTTGATGTTCGCGATGAACCTTCTGCAAAGGAATTAGAACTTTAGTTGAACTTGAAGATTATCTCTGAACTGAAGCGTAACTCGATCGCCATCTTGACACAGGTACTTCAAACCATCTTTTGTTTAATTACAATCTTTTATCCAATAATTAAGTGTTTAATGTCGCCTCTTGTAGTCGTGGTTCCCCGAACACTTCGTGTCTAATGACGTAGCGAATGCTACTCTTCAACCTGGAACGAATAGGCCAAGGGTGATTATGCATGGGAGTAGAGACCGTTCTTTGAAGAAGATAAGTGTCTTGTATTTCTTCCCAGTCTTTATTTTCGCATGAAGTATATTTATACTTTACTCTGATGAGCCTCTTTGTATAGCCTGGGAGCGTAACTTGTCAGAGTGACTTGAGCGTTCGACCCTTTAAATTTGGTGTCCCAGCCATTCCTGGTGCTTCAACTGCTTATGTTGTGAGTAAAGCTTTCTTTAGAAATTTCTGAATAACGATTTTGTATCTTGCTGAATTTGATGGATTCTTATTTTTGTGAATAACCATTACACTTAGATGACTGGAAATATGAACACTTCAATATTAAAAGGCACCTTTGTGGTTGGAATCTTTGAGGAAGAAGATACAGATGTCCGGGTACTTGAAAAATTATCCCAAACTGAAGTAATCGAAGAATCCGGGGTTGAGAACGAAGAACTGGGCGGTGAATCATATTTCGAGGTGCCTTCTGCTTCTAATGACTTGTCACAGCTCCAAGTAAGTCTCCTTCATTGTTTTTGAATCATAATGACATAATTATATCTCTTAAACCCCCCAAATGCGTAGAACCATGCATGATTTCATGTAGAACTTTGGTTATTTTCATTGTCGGAAAAATTCAGATTCAGGTCTTATTGCCGTAATGACCGTAGAATCTTCGTCCGAAGTCAGAATGAGGTGTTTGACATCTCATTATTTAGGTAAGAAATAAATTAATTTCTCCAAAAATAATTTATGAATTTAGGGTCCGTTTGCTAGGTGAAGAAGACTTGACACCGAGCGTATAGAACTTCTCCAGACAGAATTCTGTAGGTTTTCAGCTGTCATGCAGTTGACCAATTTATCTTCCCTTATTAGCTCTCTTATCTGATTGTCATGATTTTACATATTGTAGTAGACATCCATATGAATCATTTGGAATATAAATCACCCCAAAATTCCTTACCAATTAGCGCCAGTTTCAGTTCTTCCAGAGAGTTGTGTAAAGACGTTTCTGACAACATTTTCGTAAGATGACCCATATCTTTTCTAAACCATTTGTCATGACCCAAAACACTTTTTAATGAATGTTTAGATTTCTAATGGTCAAATTTTATGAACTTTATGATCTATGCTTCAATTCCTTGTGTTTAAGTTATTATAGCTCATTATCTCTACAATTCCCTCTTTTTTAGGGGGATAATGCACCAAATAAGAGAGATGAACTTGTAAATGGAGATTGGAAATTACCATGAGCCATGATGCTGGTGATATATATTTTCCACCTCGAAATCATGGGAAAGCTCTTCCGGATGTGATTGTTGAAGGAAACACATTGGTGACACCATTGTACAGAATACTAACATGATGGAGATTGTATCGATTAATATCTGAATGCTGGAGATCATTTTTACTTCAGGTTTGATAGGACTCGACTTGAATATGTTTGCATTGGTGGCATCACTGTCTCGTCCGCCTACGTTGAGTTGTATACATAAATATGGAAGAATTTCGGGCATTTCTTCATAGGTAACCCCAAGAACTACCGTACTCTGGGGAATGATGTGACTCTGTTACTTCCAACTGTGCATGCGATGATTTATCTTCCTCGTAGAAAAGTATATGAGATAATACTTCAAGAATGAAAGGATGCTTTGGACGAGGCTGACCGGGTCAACCTTAATGTAACATGGCTTTGTCGTCATTTTGAAGTTAATGAAAAGTATCTGCAAGATAGAGGTACGACTCCAAGCTTAGAGATAGTGACCAAGGATAAATATGAAGTTGAGAGGCTGTCTCGAGAGTTGGAGCTTACAACTTAGATTTTTGGAAGGTTGGAAAAGACGCATTCTGAAGGTGTTGAACCAATTTCCAAGGAATTTTTCTAGTTTTATAAGTTTTCTGAGATATATAACTTTTTGTGGTTTTATTATGGGATTTTTGAATATGTAGGGATTTTTGAATAACTTGTGAGGAAGTATATATATATATATATATATACATATATTGAAGGAAATAATAATTTTCTTGATTAATAAATTGAAATCCTAAGTATGAATGCAAGATGTTGCAAACATTTTGGAGGAATTACAAATATTGCAAAAAACATGTAAATATTGTGAGATGGTAATAGAATATTTTCAAGCATTGTGAGTTGTAAGCCACTTTCCATGCATGACCACCCCTTCTGGCTTGTCAGTATTGACAAGTTTGTTGTAACCGTCGATTATTGTTTCGGTGATGAGATACAGTTCTTCTTTAGGAGAGGATATGCCCTTCTCTACTGTGTCTCCGACATGGAAGACATCGGGTTCAGGCCCCTTAACTTCATGACATGTCTTCTGAGTGCCGGGTTACTAGCTTGCTTATCCCCAGTAGAGACAACCCATACCCATTTGATAAAATTTTGAAAAGGATCAGCTTCCCATTCACATCGTCGAGTCAGAGTAGGGTTGATATCCGGGTCAAGTCCCCAAGCTTTGATGGGACTTGGGATCGCTGGTTGCAAATAAGTTGGTTGAATGTGACTTACTTGTGTGGAAACCCTTTGGACATATGACGCTACATCCTCTTATGGTAATTTCTTCACGTTCAGCTCCACTGTGGGACGAAACTCGTCTGATATGTCGTCTTCCCTTTTTGTTTGAGAGTCTTGGATGTACTGATGCTGGTGAAGAGAATACACTTGTTACCTGCTTGTTGATGTAGGCCCAAGAGCGTCCCAAGACCATGTCATAATCTGGATCTTGTTTGACAATGTGAAATTTGGTATGTGTTCGAGTGTCGCCCATTTTTACTTCAAGAGTGATGTATCCATAAGCACTCCTGGACTTCCCTTCAGGATTCTTAATTACTGTTGGCGAATGCACGACTTCGTGCCTGGAAATTCTTGTAACTCTCAGAGTTTTGATAGTGATGATATTGACATCAGTGCCCGCATCAATTAGTGTTTGCTCGAACTTGGTGTCCCTGAGACAGGCAGTGGTGAAAAATCCCCAACTAGTCTTCCCGTTATTTTTGATGACTATGTCGTCTGAAGTGGATGTGTGGTAGCTTTTTCATCAAAGAGTAGACGCTTACCTAAAACGACACAATTGAGAGCAGTAAAGATATCTTTGCGCTGTGCCTTTGATAGGTATAGAAGTTCACATACGCTCTATCATGGATTGGACATTTCTGTTGACGGAATCTCCAGAAAAGGTGAAACTTTTGATGGGGAGCGGATCTTTGTGGACACCTTCAGTCCCCATGCATAGCTCTCTTGAGTCGATCTTTTCTCTGAATATACGTCTCAAGCCATTGCATTCGCTAGTGGGATGGTTGACAAATCTGTGGAAATGAAAATGCTTTGGATTTGACATGTCCTCTTTGGTAGGAGGCTGTCACACAGGCGGTAACTTGATATCTTCATCTTGTACCAATAATTCCAGTAGTTCGATGACCTCCTCCAAGATAAAGGGAAAATATGGGATTGTCAGATCCGTCTTGTTTATTTGTAACTGACGTGGAGCCTCGACTGAGCCTTGTTCTTGAGTTGGTGTCGGTGCTTTCGCCAGGGATGATGCAGATCGCTTGGCATGTGATGTTGACTAAGGTGATGATTTCCTCTTGATTCTAGACGTCTAGTTCCACGGGTGTCTCCATGATTTTCTTCTCTGACAGGCCTTACCCTTTCCAGCAAGGCTAGATCAGTTGTTGATGATCTATTGGAGGCCTCATGTAGCTCAGAAAAGGTTTGAAATCGTAAATTTTCTAGTAAGGCACGATAAAGATGAATCATACCATTAATGCAAAGCTCCACCAATTGTTGCTTAGTCACGTTCTGGTCATGGCAGTCGAGAGCTTGTGTTCTGAACCTCTTTACGTACTCGTTGGGGTGCTCGTTATTTCTCTGGAACATTCTTCCCAGGTCTGAGAGAGTGATTTCCTCATAGACGAAGAAATACTTCTTATAAAAGGCATCAACCATCTGGGACCACCTAGAGATACTGTTGGGAGCGAGGTTATTGTACCAAGTATAAGTTCTTCCCGTAAGGGATTTCAAGAATTCTTTGAGCCACAACACTTGATTATATTCAAGCACTCCTAATCACTCCAAGAATCGCGAAGCATGTTCTCAAGCGTTTATGGTGCCATCGTACAATGAGAATGAAGGGGATGAGTAACCGCTCAGTGCAACCTTTTGAATTTCTGTTGGGTAAGGGGGTTGGTGATAAGTGCATAATTTATACATTTTAAGTATCATTTCCTTATTCTTATTTGCTAGATTTCGTGTGAATTACCGTGTGTTAGTATTACTTTCGAAGTCTAAGTGTTTTATTAGGTTACATATCTGAAACAAGTGAAATGGAGCTTTACAAGAGAAGAATTGCCAAAGATCCATAGGGACTAAGTCTATTCCAGGATTTCTACCCTCTATCTTGTAGATAATTTGATTACGAATCCAACGGCGAAAGAACGAAGGCATTTCGACTTTGTATGAGAAAGTTATGAGCGAAACAAGAATAAAGGGCAAAATGGTCATTTCAAAGTGACCGGATATTTACACCCAGTGGAGTTAGAGATGTTACAAGGTATGGGCACGAGTCTGATGGCTGCCATGGGTTGGAAGAATTAAAGAAGAGAAAGAAGAACTTCACTGCCAATAATTTCGTGGAGATGTTTGATTGAGACAGTGATGGATGGTGGGAAGAACTGAAGAGTAGAAATGGAAGAGATGGAGCTGTGATGAATGGAAGTGGTGGCTGGGAGTGTTGATGATGGTTTGTTGCGATGGACGTGATTATGTGAGGTTGTGCAGATGAACCTGATAGTGAGAAGTCGAGTCTGAGATGGAAATATGTTTGTCTGTGTTCGAGTGTTGAGATAAGGGTAGTGGTTGGAAGTCACGATACAAAGAGAGCTGTGGTTGTTGATTGACGAGAACTGATGCTGATGGGAGTGAACAGAGACATTCGAGTAGTGATAATGGAGACTATTGAAAAGATTGAGCAACTAAATACAAGGGTTTTAGTTGAGACGAAATGTGAGAATGGTCTGTTGATGGCTCAACTGGAGAGATGACAAAGTCAGTGAGACTCGATGAAGCAGTAGGCTGGTTATACTGTTTACAGACTCGGGTTATGCTGAGTTGAGCTCGAGTCTGCATTGGTGGGACATCAATTGAATTGGTGATGGAGTGGCTGCTGTGTTGACCGGCAGTGTTGTGCTGATGGTTTGAGTTTTATGGGCAGAGATGTTCGACTTTGTTTAGGAAGTCATCAGTACACCGAGTAGTTAGAAAGATTTGAGAGAAGTCAGGGAAAAGGTTGCGGCTAAAGTTAAGTTTTAGGAACTAATCCGTGTTCCAATAGGATTTGGTTTTGAGTTATATTAGGAAATGGATCCTCTTTGGATGGTTATATATAGCCGGGTACCTCAACAACCGAACACGTCCCATACAATATACTATACAGAAAGAAGACTCTCACGTAAAGATAGACCTGGACACAGACAGAGACAGAACATTCAGAAGAGACTTTCGGACAGAATTGACGAAGTCGGAGGAACACTGAAAAGGGTTAGTTTATTTTTCTTAATTAATTTGTATGGCTTTTGAGAAAGCCATGTTGGGCTAATTTCCTTGTTAGGGCGAAAGGATGAACTTGTAGAGATGGTTTTATTTGTTTTTTGAAACTATGGTTTTTAACTGTATGAACTAAATATTATTAATTTGTCTCTCTCTCAACGTTTTACCCTCTCGATGATTTTTCATGTTCTATGCCACGTATAGTTCATTGTTTGATTAGTAGAAGGACTCGTTGAAACCTCGTATTAAATCGTTTTATGAATATTCTTTGACTCTTTATGCCCCGTATACTTAGTACTTCGAAATTCTACTTTAGGTTGAGAACAAACAATTTTTTTTGAAATCGAGACCCTATGTGACGAACGCAATCAAACCCTAATCTACAACGGATTCCCGGAACCTTGACGTTTTCCTCTTATTGTTTTCAAATTTTATTAAATAATCTTAATTCACTAGTTAATTTAATTCTTTATAAAAAAAAACCTAAAAAAATATTTTAATTAAAACTCCTCGTGGGAACGAACCGTATTTGCTCTTGTCTACATCTTTTGACATTGTGCGCTTGCGGTAAAATAAAGTCGGTTTTCCGACGCATCAATTGGTGTTGATGGAATGAAGATGAATCTTCCTTTCCACGATTTCGCATGATCCTTTCCAGTTCTTCGCGAGTAACAAAGTTTTTTTGTTGTTGACTCCTTTCTGTACACGGTCGGTGATGATCTGTACTTCATCATCTTCTTAGGCATTGGATTTTGACATGTTAGCACCACCGACAGTTGCATTCTTGACTTGCTCTGTTTGACGACGACGCTGATCTGGTGTTAACTACTCTTGGACTAGGAAACAGTCAACAACAAAATTTCAACACCAGTGGAGTTCTGGAAAGGTCCCTACAAAAATCTTTAAAAAAAAAGATAGAGCCAATCAACGTTCCTGCTTCTACCACTTCAACAGCAACAACCATGTAGATCCTAACTACGACATGGTTCTGGGACGTCCGTGAATCCACAGAAACAAGGTAAGGGTTGATGTATTTCTGGAGAAATCGTCACCAAGGGAACTACATGTAGGCGCCAACAAGCCAGCAGACTCTAAAGATTGCTCATCTCTATAACATCACTAAACAACGGATATGCTAAAAAATTGCATAGAGAAGAGGTGATGTCGTACACCCGTGGATTTTTCTTACAAGTAAGTCTTGTTCAGCAACTCTCTTTACAACCAGCTGTCCCATGTCCCATCAAGGCTTGGAGACTTGACTCGAGTATCAACCTCACTGTGCCTTGACGATGCGAAAGGGAAGCTAATCATTTTCAAAAGTTTATCGAATAGATAGCGTTCGTCTCTACTGAGAATATTAAAACCAATAACCCAATCATCCTTAATGTGTCATCAACCTGAGATACCGAAACCCAACCCTTTACGAATCAGAGACTCTACTACCTCTCCGGGAGAAAATCCACATCTGATCATTAAAACTATATTAGGGGTATACTAAAAACTCGTAAATAGTGATAAGCCAACAGGGGTATTCATACATGGAGAGTGGATTAAAGATTTCAAGGCTTAAGCACCTCGCTACCCCTAGCAATATTTTCTTGTTTTTACGCAATATTTGTAATTCCTCCAAAATGTTTGCAGTATCTTGCATTCATACTTAGGATTTCAATTTATTAAACAAAGTATTATTTCCCTCTCTATAAAATCCTTTGCAAACCATTCAAAATCTACCTACTCAAAATCCCAAAATAAAACTACAGAAAAATTAGGTGTCTCAGAAATACATAAAAACCCTCAAAACCTACTACTTAGAAAGGATATTTGAAGAATGATTCAGCGCCATCAAGATATGCTCTCTCTACCTGTGCAAGAGCTTTAGTTGCAAGCCTCAACTCCCCATATAGTTTTTCAACATCGTCTCTAGCCTTGGTAACTGCTTTTAATCTAGGAGACGCGTCTATTTCCTTCAAGTTCTCCTGAATGGCTCTCGTATGACGACGAAGTCATCCAACACCAAGCTTATCCTTCTCATCTTCCTCCAAGAGTTGGATCCTGTCAAACTTGAAGTCAAAGTCAACTCCAGCGTTCAGATACTCAATTGGTGCAGTTTCATCATATTGGCATCCTACGCAACGACACCACTTGAAGTATCATCTTCAGTAGATGCATACGAAGAATCACGTGAAAAACACTCGGGGACTGAAGGTTTACACAAGCTCCCCTCACTATCAAGAATCTCTCCAACACATGAGAGATGGTCAACCAAAGATTCATAACCTTGACGAAGTCCTCCACTCTCTAAATAAACTATATCTTCACCTCTCCCCAACTACGTCATCATATCTGGTAAGTACATGCAACCCCTGAAGAGGATGAGACACATCCAAAGTCTACTCCAGAAAATGCAAAATCAGTAACCAAAGAGAAGTATGACAGGGGACTGCTCTCCAAAGCCCATCCCCTATGACAATCAATAAATCAGAAGATAGCTCAAGAGATGCCTCCTGGAACATAGTGCTTGAAGACACTCATAGAACCACGTCGGCAACAAGATACCTTTTAGCTCGTCCTCTTCACCTTTGACGTCTCCATAGGACTTCGACCATATAAGCATACCATCATCACATCCAGAAGGGTAAAACAAGCTTATGAGTGAAAGGGTCAGGATAAGAAATAATTCAGTCAATGCTCATGACAACGTCCCAGTTGCGACTCAATAGCCCGAGCACAAACGAGGGCTCCAACTTCAATTCAAGTTTTTGCTCCACCCTTGGCGTGACAAAGACAACAACAACAATAGGAAGTATCAACCTTCCTGGCTTCCCTTGCCTGATCAGGCCATACAAGCATGCAATCATGGTGATACTATCAAATCATCCCTCGTCTAGTAGCAGGACAAAGTAGCTAGACCTGGGGACTGAAGGCTTCTTAAGTTTTAGAAATTTAACGCAATCGCCTCCTATGACCAGAGTATTTGATCAATGATGCATGTTGTTTGCGCATAAATTAATTAAGATATTTCCCACTAATACTAGTAAGTAATATAGCGGTAGTAAGGATCATTCCCACGAGGAGCTGTGATCTGATATTTGTCTTTGAATTCTTATGTAACCAAGAGGGGGGGATTGTAATGAATAAAACTAAGTAAACTAACGAAAGAAAATAAAAACAAAGTAAATAAATATTGAGATCAAAGTGAGAAAATACCGATTAGAGGTTTCATCTTCCGTCACCAAGCAATCTCTTCATTCGATTAGAGATAATGTTCAATATTTCTCATATCAATAACCCTAGAGCATCCTATCGCAGGCTTACTCTGGAAAAACTTCTTGCATCATAAAAGGCGCAAGAGCAACTTTTTGAATCCTTTTCAATGAATAACTTGGCGCAAGAGCCACTCAAGTTTAACCCAATGAAAGCAATGGTCTTCGTGAGTTGAGGTTATTCTAACAATATGGCGCAAGAGCCATACAGATTTAACCTAGGTTAAGCTTCTACACATAATCGCATGGTAACATCCCGTCGTTAACAACTATGTTGTGCTACTTGTGATTACAGTTCTTCAATAATTCTAGATCTCAAAACCAGTCTAGATTTAGATATGAGCACAAGACCATTTAATTTGCAACTTGAACGAGCAAGTCTTTAATCATACATGATGACATAAACAGTAGAACATAAGCGATAAAAGAGATCATTAACATTAAAACTAACCAGCCAGATTGATTTACATGTCTATGACTTCCAATTACATCCCCAACCAATAGAAAAAAGTTACCTACTCATGGATTTACTAAGACCCATGAAAAATATACAAAGAAGAAGAATGGTTTCCCCCTAAGAAGAAAACCCTAGGTTTTTGATGTAGAAGATAAGAGATTACTTAAGAGATATGGAATATAAAATATATATATGTTAAAGATATATTGTTTGATCCTTAGATGTCTTCTTTTATAACCTTCAATGATTTTCCCTCAAGTATCCTTTCCTTCTAGGGTTTAGAATCTTTCCGGGACCATGTTTCCTTGATTTAGAAGTCAAAAACGTGTATTAGAAGTGGCTCCCGTCGAGTCATAATCGGTAGACTCGATCTCCATGTTATCTACCGATTGTTGGAGCTCAAAAATGAAGTTCTTATATACCCGAAACTTCCTATAATAGGTAGATAAATTTCATTGTTATCTACCGATTATTTTGTTGAGTGTTTCACTATTTTCTTTCGGTTGTTTTGCTCATAACTTCCTCATATGAACTCAGAATAACCTCATTCTATTTATGTTCACCTCATATTCTCGTTCTTTTAAAAATGGTATTAAGAACTCCTGGATTTGAATGAGTTGAATTTGATCTTTGGTCCTTCTCTATTGGTAGATCTTGACTTCCTTGTTCATTTCGTGTCGTAGTGAACTCCTTTCTTCTTCTTTAGTTGAATGCACTTCAAAACTCCTAAGAAACTCATAAAAAAACAAAAACAAATCATAATGATATGAAAACTAACAAGAAATCGATGAATTAGAGTATCCAACTAATACAAATAATCCACATATTATATTACCCCACACTTGCCTTTTGCTAGTCCTTGAGAAAATTAAAAATATAAACTAACCTAAACTAGAATACAACAACTCCTTTTTGTTGAGGATACGGTTACAGTTAGTATGTGAGGGTTTACAAGAGGTATACCCATAAAACCTAATTTCCAACTTCAAAACATTCCAGAGCACATGCATCCAAACAGCTACGAAGACATAAAGTTTCTGCACACTAACAATAAGAAGTTAGAAGTATAAAGAATATTATTCTCATGCTTAACCCTTGAGTTAGGAGAAAATCACCATATGAAAGAATCCAGGTTCGAGAGCGACTGAATGTTTATGCCTCACCAATAGGGTTTTATGAATTTGACACTCAAAAGACGCATTTTATGGTTCTCACATATATGCAGACAGTTGTGAAGATAGAAATCCTGCATATGTTGAATGGTGGGAAGAAAAGGTAACCTTCTGAATCATATGAAGATGTTATCCCATAGAAACATGGGATGAAAAAGAACCCTTTTTTTTATGATGATCTCTAAGAAAGGAAATCAAACACTATATAAGGATGGGAATGCTTACGTACCTTCTCACCCGATCGGCAATCAACACCACTCTCACAACATCCAATAGAAAACGTCTTCGGTCTTCAACTGTTTATGATGAACTCTTAAACTTCGTAGAACCTTGACAATTTGTAAATATTTTCCTCAATTTCTTGTTGCTTCAAACTTCTCTATAGATTTCTTCTTCCCACGGCCTTATTGAATGAATACAAAAGAAAATATACACTAAATCAATGATAATCATTTTCTTTTCTTAGATATTTTTTTTTCTAGAACTTCAAAATAAATACAAACTGAAAAATAAAATAAAATGAACAATGAAAATACTATGGTTGTGGGATAAAGACGTTACCACTTGATTCTTCGCAACTCGTATTTTCTCGATATTATAAACTTCATTAACTCTCATCTTTTAATTTATTTCGCTTTTGTACATAAGTCTTCAACATGTATATATAATTCTGCTCATTGTATAGTTGCTTTACTTGAATATAAAATTTGTTCTTTCTCGTACTATTGCTTATAAACCTTGAATGTCTTCAACTTTCCTTTAAATTTTTGATGTTCCGCTTGTTGATGATAATGGTGTTTCTATAGACCTGTTGTTGTAGAAAGAATGGTTCCAAATGCAAACAAGCTACAAGATAGAGTTAGCAATTCTGATGGCACCCTCATGATTGACAGAATTAGCACTCAAGAGATCAAAGTAGTGCTGAAATTAGTGCGATGTTGGGTAGCTCATCATTCTACCCGGAATTTGCGCAGATGAAACACTCTAAATGGACAATTGAAGGTTTGGTGCCTCACTCATGGTTATTGAATGATCAACAACTCTAATACTAAACTCTTTACCGGCAGTTTAAGTCCATTTTTTTCAGCTTTATCCTCTCAACAACTAAGCACTCCGAATATAGTTCTCTAATACTTCTAACTTCAATTATTTCAGTTAGAACTCCGTATGTAAACTTAGATAAAAGTATGCTAAGTGACTCTAAATCTCTAAAAGTTGGAGGTTTATGCAAAAACTAAAAACTTAAGCTAAAAAAACTATATATATATATATATATATGCAAATACTCCCCCACACTTAAACTTTACATTATCCTCAATGTAAATTGACTCCTCCAATGTAAAATAAAGATGGGAAATCCTAATATGATATGCAAACTAAAAATTAATAAAAAAATTTAGAAATACAAAACTAATGGGTTGCCTCCCATGCATCGCTTAGTTTAACGTCCTCAGCCTGACCTTTTGGTTAGCGCTTGAAAACCAACAATCTGAAAATATGGGGATCCACCCAGAACACCCAGACAACAATATGCAACTCTAATAACAGCTTCAGAAAAATGTTATCAAAAGATATTAATAGTAAAACCATTATCATATGGAAGTTAGCCCCATACTTAGTCCTTTCTACACTTGAAAGTGTATAGAGAACAAAGAATTCGGGAACTTCTACATGTTTCTCATGGGTAACCTGCACAGTGTTAGAATCAAGCATATCTAATGATGGATAATTAGAAGTAAAATAATCCGTTACAACTTTAGAAGCACACGACTCCAATCCTAAGTGAGGTGTTTTCCTAAAAGTTGGGTTAACAACTTCTTGATAAACTACTTCGTAATCATCGTCACTTTCATAGATATCATAACTTTGTTTCATGATAATTTTGTGTTTCTAGTCTCAATTGCATCCTCTTCAACACTCTTTACTTCAGGATCATATATTGTTGCGGACTCAATTCTAGATGCTAGGAATTTCTTTAGAACACTCATTGCATCATTCCCAAGATTTACCTTTTGAATATGTTCTTGATCATTAATAAGTTCAAGGCTTGAGTAAGCTACACTAGTGTCATCAAATATCCCCAAAGATTGGTCTTTTTCAGAATTATCATTGATCACATATTCATTATTGTGCACAAGAATGTTAGAGCGGTTTTGGCTATGAGACAAAATTTATTCTTTTTTCATTCGTTCCTCATATTGATCAATGCGCATCATTAAATTTTCTGCACCTTTTTGAAGTTCTTGAAGTGATTCATTAATTCCCTTTTGGTGTAGCTGAATTTGTTGTTGAAGTTTTGCTAACATGGTGCACATCTTTTTTTCAAAACTAGAGGAATCATTAGAAATATGATTATCCTCCCATCTCTGGGATTGTTCAATTACATAACCACCATTAGAAGGTTGGCATGTATGAGAATAATCAAAAGGGTACGTGGAATATTGATCATTACCAAAGGATTGGTTGTGATTATACTCCCCGTATGGTTGGGATTGAAAATCAAACTGATTACCATTATTGTATACTTGATCTTGTGTACTATACATGTTATTTCCGCAAGGAAACATGATGAGACACAAAGAGTAAAAGATAAAATGTAAACAAAAATAAAATTGATACCTACAACTTGTATTTGGAATTTACCTCCCGTTTTTTACGAGTGGTGAACTCCTTCAACGAGTTATTCACACCTCAAAACCTAGAAACTGAAAAACACTAAAACAAAAACGTAAAATATAACCAAAAGAAATCTCAAACAAAAACAATTGCTACTGCTCCCCGGCAGCGGCGCCGAAATTTGATGCATGTCGTTTGCGCACAAATTAGTTAAGATAGTTCTCACTAATACTAATAAGTAATATAGCGGTAGTAAGGATCGTTCCCACGAGGAGCTGAGAATTGTTATTTGTCTTTGACTTCTTATGTAACCAAGACTGGGGATTGTAATGAATGAAACTAAGTAAACTAACAAAAGAAAATAAAAGAAAAAGTAAATAAAGATTGAAATCAAAGTGATAAAATACTGATTAGAGGTTTCATCTTCCGTCGCCAAACAAGCTCTTCAATCGATTAAAGATAACGTTCAATCTTTCTCATATCAATAACCCTAGAGCATCCTATCGCAGGATTATTCCGGCAAAACTCCTTGCATCATCAAAGGAGCAAGAGCCACTCTTTGAATCATTCTCAATGAATAACTTGGAGCAAGAACCACTCAAGTTTAACCCAATGAAAGCAATGGTCTTCGTGAGTTGAGGTTATTCTAAGCAATCTGGCGCAAGAGCCACACAGATTTAACCTAGGTTAAGCTTTTACACATAATCTCATGGCAACATCCCGTCGTTAACAACTATGTTGTGCTACTTGTGGTTAGAGTTCTTCGACAATTTTGGATCTCAAACCCTAGTCTAGATTTAGATATGAGCACAATACCATTCAATTTGCAACTTGAACGAGCAAGTCTTCAATCATACATGGCGATATAAACAGTAGAACATAAGCGATAAAAGAGATCATTAACATTAAAACTAACCAGCCAGATTGATTTATATGTCTACGACTTCCAACTATATCCCTAACCAATTGAACAAAGTTACCTACTCATTGATTTACTAAAACCTATAAAAAATATACAAAGAAGAAGAATGGTTTCCCCCTAAGGGGAAAACCCTAGGTTTTTGATGTAGAAGGTAAGAGATTACTTAAGAGAAATGGAATATAAAATATATAGATGTTAAAGGTGTATTGTTTGAACCTTAGATATGTTCTTTTATAGCCTTCAATGCTTGTCCCTCAAGTATCCTTTCCTTCTAGGGTTTTGGTAGACACATTTTAATGTCTAATTTGCACCTTAATTTCTAGTGAGTTAGTATTCGATTTTGCAAATATTATGTGTTTTTATGCTTTTGTAGGTACATTAGAAGAATAAAGATTTGTGGAAAAATCGGCTCAAAAAGTGTTAAAGGCACCCGGGAAAATAAATTAAGGCACCCACACTTTGGATTGGAGGCACCCTTGGATCGGGCTGAGTTGGATCGGGCCAACTCAGCGGGTCAACTCGGCTGGATCGGGCTGACTCATCGGAAGTTCCTGGACAGTTCCTGTTTCAACTGTACAACTCAAAATCCACGAGATTTTCGAGTTGTTTTGCGCCTCCAAGCACCCAACAAGCTAGAAGAGATTGATACAAGACTAAACACACAAAGAAACAGCAATTTTAGCCGGAAAAATAGCCCCAAATCCGATTTTGGCCGGAAAAAGGGAGTTACACTTTGATTCGGATTTGGGAGGATTTGGATGTGTTTTAAAGAGTTCTATTAGGTTTAGAACTCTCCCAAGGATTCCCAAAGCCTATATATACCAAGAGATGCCAAGAAAAATAGAGAGAGAAGCCTAGAGATCGATTTTTGGAGTCACCGGAGTTTGGCCGGAACTGGACAGCTATCCGGTCACCGCCGGTGCTGTTCTTCATCTACCACCGCCTGAGAAGACAACACAGCGTCCACAAGTGTTGCTGATTCAAACTGCTCCTGTTGCCTTAGCTTTTAAACCTTTGTTGCTTAGAACCCTTTCTGTGACGGCTGAACCCTGTTCTGTGACATTTATATACGTATCTGTTCAGCTGTTGCACTATTCTTTCACCCTGTAATCAACTTTTTGAACAATGAAAAGATCTTTTGAGCAAGTTTTCTTCACCATGAGCTAAGTTTATTTACTGGGATGATGGAGGAGGTTTTTCTCTCAATTTTATGTGGTAAGTCTATTTTTAATTAATTATTTACAATTCTTTACTTGTTAAAATTGCATAGTTTCGAAATAGAAAAAAACGGTTTTCATTCAGTAGTGGTGTTTTTGTTTGATGGGTCATGCTGGGTTGAAAACCTCTGATGTCCCATGCTTGTGATTTACCTCTACTTGTTTGCATAAAAACCTATTTTGGCAATATTTGAGTTTAATTTATTTAAAAGAATTGCATGATTAATCACATAAATTGTTGGAAATAACTGATTCCCATCAGTAACCTATGTAGGGGCTGCTTTCAGGTCTATACCTAGCCTTTGCTCAAATCTTCCTCTGTGGTTTTGTGTCTGAACTGGCCAACTGCTCCTAGCTGCCCATTCCTGACTACCGAAGTCCGATTCCTGGTTTTCTCCATATTTTCCATATATCATCTCTAGTTTATTTTCCTGATTTTTATTTAATTAGATTAAATCCATCATTTTCTAAAATCATTACCTTCACAAGTTCGAGAATCGAACACTTTAATTACCACTTTTAAAACTACATCAATTTTTGGCGCCGCCGACGCGGACTTGTTTTTAGGTTTAGGGTTTTAGATTTATTTTTAGGTTTTTATTTTTAGTTTTATTATTTTACTTTGTTCTATTTTACGTTTCTTTTGGTATTTCTCTTTTTGCTACAGGTTGAATTTTTGATCGAAAAAGGAAGTAAGCCAAAGTTTAGGAATTAAAGCTAAAGACTTGGAGTTAAAGGGAAAAGCTTAAAGAACGAAAAAGAAGATCGAAGATTTTGTTTTATTTTTTAGATTTTTAGTTTAGTTTTAATTAGTTTAGAAAATTGTATTAGGGTTTTATTATTTCTGTAATTTTTCTTTTATTTTCGGACACTTTTTGGACTTTCTTTTGGACATTTTGGACATTTTATTATTTTTAAACCCTACGGAAGGGTAATCTTAAATATCAAACTGTGTGCAGGGAAGGATGACAATTACGATATTATCTCGGCCCCTCGGGTTCGCACACTATTGAAAAGGATATTAGTGGCCCGAGTCGACTTCAACGGTTCGTCACCCAAGGTAGGTACACTTCGTCAATCCACGAATCATCTGTCAGTGGGTTTTCTGGACGCCTTTGTATGCATATATGCTGAGGACTGAATACGGACTTCAATTTTTGCATAGTAAAGGGCAAGGCCTGGCCATATAAGATAAGGTTTCGGATTTCATCACCGTCTCCTTCTTTCCCGCCTTAGGAAAACGAAACCTACGCGAACCTAAGCCTAAAATCTTGACTAGAAAGAGACCTATAGGGTATCGAGCTTATTGGAAAATCGTTCAAAAGGACTGTACGGGTTACTTTATTAGCCTAACTCGAAGTTCAGGATGATTATTTTAAGTTGATTAGAGCCGCCTTGTAACCCAGGGAAAAGTGCCAAAGAGACAGGGTTATCAAAGCTCCTTAGAGCTTATCCTGTTTCTCTTCGACTTAATCTAATTCAGATCGTTCTAAGAGGTTTGATAGAATTGTAACCAGTTGCTTTTTGAAAGAATAGAAGCTGGTCTAGAGACAATCTAAGTGGAACCATCATGCTTGTTGTTTGCTAGATTTAGGTTTGATTTGGTTGAGTCAGGGCACGATTGTGTTTGATTAATTACTTGTTAGGATTTAATTTTTGCATGCCAAGAACGCCCTTAAGGCGAACTTGGGATAGAGACCCTCAAGGAAGGTTAATTAGTGGAAGACTTGTAGTTCACCTTAACCTTGAGAAGCCAACTGAGAGTGAACTAGTCACCCCCGAGACCGTGTCAGCAATGACATCTCTGAAGGATTTGTTGAATCCGACCCGGACCTCACGTCCATCTTGCATCAAGTTAGCCGCTACTGAAGCGAGCTACGAACTGAAACCCGGAATTATCCAAATGCTTCCATTATTCTTAGGAAAAGAAAACGAAAATCTCTATTTTCATGTTAGGGAATTCGAGAAAATATGTAGCACAATCAGGATTAGAGACTTGAATGACGAGTCTATTAAACTTAGATTATTTCCCTTTTCCTTAAGAGATAAAGCCAAGTCGTGGCTGTATAGCTTGGCCCCTCAGTCAATTGAAACTTATGCCCAACTTACTTCAGCTTTTATTCAGAAGTTCTTTCCTAGGAACAAAATTTCATCTGTTAGGCAGGAAATATGCACGTTTTCCCAGCTAGAGGGAGAGTCTCTGTATGTGTATATAGAAAGGTTCAATGACTTATTGTCTCAATGCCCAGACCACGGAATAGAGGAGTTAAGGCTAGTTCAGATCCTCTATGAGGGTTTGGACTACGCATCTATAACCTTGGTCGAGTCTTTGTCAACCGGAGGGTTCGAAAGTAAGACTCCTGCTGAGGCGATGAAGCTTCTAAGTGACATCGCCGAAAAGACCCAGCAGTGGGAGAGCATTAAGGAGCCAAAAAGAACAATTCTTCTAGGAAGAGGAAATGTTAATAGGGTAGAAGGATCTTTTGATCCAAAGGCCCAAATAGAAGCCTTATCTAGAAGGCTAGAACTGGTCGAAATGAATCAAGCTAGTAGTTCAGAGCCCAACCAATTCGAAGAGCAGGCTTTTTCCCTTTATGATAACACTAGATTTGATAACCAGAGAAAGTTCGACCCGTATTCGGAATCTTATAACCCTGGCTGGAGAAACCACCCGAACCTTTCCTGGTAGAAAGGCCAGGCTCAAGGTCAGTTTAGTAATGCTAGAGGTCCTCCAGGCTTCAGTTATAAGAATTCGGCTGGTCCAACTCAGCCCAGCAATGACGATAAGTATGAGCAGAGATTCCAGAGCATAGAAAGAGCTATTTTTAGTTTACAAACCTCAGTTAGTGACATTGCTGCGGCTCTGAGAGAGCGAGAACCTGGTAGGTTCCCTAGTCAACCCGAACCCAATCCTAGAGGAGTCAATGAAATGTCGACTGGGGAGAAATCATCCAGTCACGTGAATGCAATTACGACCCTCAGGAATGGTAAGGTAGTGGATAACAAGGTAACTAGGCCCGTTAGTGAACAAACTGTAGTTCATCCTGACCCAATAGTTGAAGAGACTGATAAAGTCTCTGACGAGCCTGAGGCAACCCCTCAGAGAATCGATTTCATGCCTAGAGCCCCATACCCAAGGTTGTTAGCACCTACTAGGAAGGAATCCAATTTTAATGAAATAATGGAAGTTTTTAAGAAAGTCACGATCAACCTTCCATTATTAGATGCAATTAGGCAGATTCCTGCTTATTCCAAGTTTCTTAAAGACATGTGTACGCGAAAGTGAAAACTTAGCGTACATAAGAAAGCTTTTCTAGCTAGTCATGTAATTTCAATTATACCGAGTAGTACGGCCCTTAAGTACAAAGACCCAGGTTCCCCAACCATAGCTTGCACAATAGGAAACTACCGGGTAGAAAGAGCCTTACTCGATTTAGGAGCCAGTGTGAACTTACTGCCGTACCATGTGTACCTCCAGCTAGGACTAGGCGATTTGAAACCTACCCAGATGACTTTGCAGTTAGCTGATAGGTCTGTGAAAATTCCTCGTGGTGTCATAGAGGATGTTTTGATTGAAGTGGATAAATTTATTTATCCAGTGGACTTTGTTGTGCTTGATACCAGACCTGTGCCTGATCCAGAGAATCATATACCGGTTATACTAGGTCGCCCGTTCTTAGCAACATCTAATGCGATCATTAACTATCGTAACGGTGTTATGAACTTTTCTTTTGGTAACATGACTATTGAGCTGAATATCTTTAACATTAGTAATCAACCACCTGAGCTAGATGACCCCACCTTAGAAACCGTTAACATGATAGAGATCCCAGTTCAGGAGTCATTACCAAACACTTTGATAGAAGACCCGTTAGAAAAATGTCTAGCCCACTTTGGATTAGAGTTTGATGAGTTAGGCCCATCAGAGACCTTACCTGTGGTTGTAGCTTCAGATTTGGATAGTGACCAAGAGAATATGCTAGTAACCGTGCTTCAGGACAATAAGAAAGCTTTAGGATGGACCATAACAGATATTAAGGGAATTCGCCCAACAATTTGTATACACCAGATCCATTCAGAGGAGGAATCCAAACCGTCTAGGGAGATGCAGCATAGGCTCGACCCATTAGAAGATCCATTAGAGAAATGCCTAGCCAACTATAGAATTGATGGCGATAATGATAGTGTTATTAATGAAGTGAGCACTTTGTTAGGTTCTGCACCACCATATTGTAATTTAGAAGAAGCAATTGACTATTTTCGAGAATCTGACGATCCGGAAATGAGGGAAATTGTTATTAGTCTATCTAGAGACACTGAAAACTCTAAGTTTAGGGGTGACTATCATTCTCCATGTGCTATACCATTAACTCTTAGGAAGGTCCCTAACTTGGGACCTGACATATGCACGTCTGCCATTGTACAAGATCATCTTCGAGCTAGATCCAATGATCATCCTTTTCAGAAAGAAGTTCAGTTGCCAAAAACCCATCCTCTGGTCGATGTGGTTTACCTAAATAGGGATCAAAATGTGTTCAGATTGTTTATCTTCGTAGCTTGCTGCTGTTTCCTTCTATGGTGGATAACACTATTTGATTCGGATGATCCACAGTTGTTCCGATTATTGCTATATGATTTAAGGAGGTAACTTATGCTCATGCGACACGGTAATATCTTTCCCTAATTCCTTTTTCGTGCAGTGTTTAGAAACATTGAGGACACTGTTTATTTGGGGGTATTGGGAGACTTTTTAGGATTAATAAGATTTGGAATTTAGAAGCATGTGAACAATTCAGGGTGACACTAACCACTCTAGGTAGATGGAAACTTAGCCATTTTGCTATAAGGATTGGTGTGCCCAGCTAGATGGTCTATTCATAAAGGAGACAGAGTTCAGGTGTTAGAAATAACATGATGGTTGTCACCACCACATCACGTTCTGTTTTATTATTTGCAATTTCGTGTTTCTCTGTGAGTATTGGTGGGTCCTAGCATCGACATGTTAATTAGCGCTGGAATGACATTTAGTGTGTTGAGATCATGCCCCACATGAATAATACGTTAGTGTTTTAGAGTTATGTGTGTGGTCCCCCTGTCTCCGTCGCCTAAGAAAGCGTGGAATGCAGGATCCATGGGAACACACATGTATTAGGTGTCAGAAAAAAAAAAAAAAAATCGAAAAAAGAAAAAAAAACGAAAAAAGTTAGAAAAAAATTGAGAAAAAATAGTATTTGGTATTTTAAAGTTCTCCCTGTCTCCGTCGCCTAAGCAAGCGTGGAAAGCAGGATCCATGGGAACTTGTAAATATTTTAGTTAGTAGTAACCGTTGAAAATAAATGGGGAGTATCTCGACACACTAGGTTTCATCTCGGTACTGACCTTCAGACAGATATGGGACACATCGTTCGCCTTGGTCAACATTTGCAATCTTCTACAGTCTACGTTCATCTTCTAAGTCTTTTCATATGATGGGTGGTTACATAACTGTCTGAGTAGAACTCTGTTGTCTTAGATATGAATTTTAGTATGCTTGAGTTAACACTCGTGCACAATGATTGGATCCATAAAGGGTAATGGTCCCTATAGCCGAATATCTGAGTAGCCAACTAACTAGCTTGTTTAGTGTCTACCTTTAATCGTTCACGTGTTTCTAAGATCTAGATTCAGGTTTTGTGGGTATACCTCTTGTAAACCCTCACGAGACAAAACTCGTCCACTAGGGACACCTAGGGGTTTAACGGCTTGCTGCATATGCTAAATGTAGTCGCGATTCCTGCGAAAGTGAGTTAGGATTTTTACTTTATTTTTTAGAGTAGTTTGCTCGAGGACTAGCAAAATAGTAAGTTTGGGGGTATTTGATAGACACATTTTAGTGTCTAATTTGCGCCTTAATTTCTAGTGAGTTAGTATTCGATTTTGCAAATATTACGTGTTTTTATGCTTTTGTAGGTACATTAGAAGAATAAAGATTTGTGGAAAAATCGGCTCAAAAAGTGTTAAAGGCACCCGGGAAAATGGATTAAGGCACCCACACTTTGGATTGGGGGCACCCTTGGATCGGGCTGAGTTGGATCGGGCCAACTCAGCGGGTCAACTCGGCTGGATCGGGATGACTCATCGGAAGTTCCTGGACAGTTCATGTTTCAACTGTACACTCAAAATCCACGAGATTTTCGAGTTGTTTTGCGCCTCCAAGCACCCCACAAAGCTAGAAGAGATTGATACAAGACTAAACACACCAAGAAACAGCAGTTTTAGCCGGAAAAATAGCCCCAAATCCGAATTTGGCCTGAAAAAGGGAGTTACACTTTGATTCGGATTTGGGAGGATTTGGATGTGTTTTAAAGAGTTCTATTAGGTTTAGAACTCTCCCAAGGGTTCCCAAAGCCTATATATACCAAGAGATGCCAAGAAAAATAGAGAGAGAAGCCTAGAGATCGATTTTCGGAGTCACCGGAGTTTGGTCGGAACTGGACAGCGATCCGGTCACCGCCGGTGCTGTTCTTCATCTACCACCGCGTGAGAAGACAACACAGTATCCACAAGTGTTGCTGATTCAAACTGCTCCTGTTGCCTTAGCTTTTAAACCTTTGTTGCTTAGAACCCTTTCTGTGACGGCTGAATCCTGTTCTGTGACATTTATATACGTATCTGTTCAGCTGTTGCACTATTCTTTCACCTTGTAATCAACTTTTTGAGCAATGAAAAGATCTTTTGAGAAAGTTTTCTTCACCATGAGCTAAGTTTATTTACTGGGATGATGGAGGAGGTTTTTCTCTCAATTTTATGTGGTAAGTCTATTTTTAATTAATTATTTACAATTCTTTACTTGTTAAAATTGCATAGTTTCGAAATAGGAAAAAACGGTTTTCATTCAGTAGTGGTGTTTTTGTTTGATGGTCATGCTGGGTTGACAACCTATGATGTCCCATGCTTGTGATTTACCTCTACTTGTTTGCATAAAAACCTATTTTGGCAATATTTGAGTTTAATTTATTTAAAAGAATTGCATGATTAATCACATAAATTGTTGGAAATAACTGATTCCTGATTCCTGGTTTTCTCCATATTTTCCATATATCATCTCTAGTTTATTTTCCTGATTTTTATTTAATTAGATTAAATCTATTATTTTCTAAAATCATTACCTTCACAAGTTCGAGAATCGAACACTTTAATTACCACTTTTAAAACTACATCAGGTTTAGAATCCTTCAGGGACCATGTTTCCTTAATTTAGAAGTCAAAAACGTGTCTTAGAAGTGGCTCTCGTCGAGTCATAATCGGTAGACTCGGTCTCCAGGTTATATACTGATTGTTGAAGCTCAAAAACGAAGTTTTTGTGTACCCAAAACTGCCTATAATTGGTAAATAAATTTTCTTGTTATCTACCGATTATTTTGCTGAGTGTTTTACTATTTTCTTTCAGTTGTTTTTCTCATAACTTCCTAATACAAACTCGAAATGACCTCATTCTTTTTTCTTTCACCTCGTATTCTCGTTCTATTAAAAATGGTATTAAGAAATCATGGATTTGAATGAGTTGAATTTGGTCTTTGGCCCTTCTCCACTGGCAGAACTTGACTTCCTTGTTCATTTCGTGTCGTAATGAACTCCTTTCTTCTTCTTTAGTTGAATACACTTCAAAAATCCTAAGAAACTCATAACCAAATAAAATTAAAGCATAATGATATGAAAACTAACAAGAAATCAATGATTTAGATTATACAACTAATACAAATAATACACCTATCAATCAACAACGGCAGTAACAACATGACCTCCCACACGCATCATCCTGACAAGGTAACACTTACATCTCATCTGGTCTACCTTAACCTCTTCTGCAACAGAGCCTTGTCCCTTATAGGAGGATAAATGATGGAATACCCTATCACAACGTCTGAGAAACATGAACCCTATCACCACCAGAAGTAGGCACCTGAAGTAGATATGATGTTATTCACCCATGTATGTCACAAACCAGTCAACACAATCTCTCTGCCTAATTAATGACAATGTCTTGGTTGTTCCACACTTGGGGACTTGATCTTATTGGGAAGATCAATTCAAATCTGTCACCACTAAGGGAAACAAAACATCGTCAATAGAGCATTTGTATGTCAATATCTCCACACAACTTTTAAGTTTCCTATTCTTACCTGATCACGTTCATAGCATAAAGACTTCGCCTCTGTTGATATTGTTGCTGTTGATTTCAATCACACTAGTCAAATATGGAATACACGCTGAGTTCAGAATTCTCAAAGTGACGTCAGCAATTCCCCTCATGCTCCAAGCAATCCGTAAACAGACAGTACTCATGGTCATGATCTCAACTATCGCTGTAACGAGGCATCCACGACCATCTCAAGCACAATGAACGCTTGAAAGGCCTGACCACTTCAGATTCATGCTTTTCCGCTCAACATCTGGAATGTGGGCTCACAAGCTGCTGTTAGGAATTCATCTTCTCCAGAAACATGGCTATGGCGGTAAAGTATGTGGAATTTAAAAATTTAGGATTTCGATTTGGTGAGTTTTCTTTGTTCAATCAGAGCCTCCACATTTCTCAGAAACCCGGTTTCTGGAAACCTCACACTATCAGAGACTCACCATCTATGAAACCTTCAACATCTATGAAGCCTTCAAACTCCATGGGGTCTTCAAGCTCCATGAAACTTTCTCCCTCATGAAGCGTTCGCCTTATTTACCATTTACCTTAGGATCCCTGTATCTTATGACGTCCCCACCTACTTCTCTGAGAAACACATCCTCTTGGATATCTTAAGAATCCCACATCCTCACGACAACACTTACCATCACGCGCTCTCCAAATCGTCGTTACTACTCTTGCTATCACACATGCATCCTATAAACTCAGAAATCGGCAACCATCGGTGGGGAATGGAGCAAAGCATCCTTAACAAAAAGTGTTCATATGTATCTCTGCTACAACATACTAAAAGGGGGCGTCAATTGGATCTACGGGCTAAGAGATGTGACTCTTTTCCTAAAGTCTACGAAGTATGAAAATTTTCACGGGATTACAAATTACAAATGTGCACGCATTGTTGACTGACCATATAAGCTCTGAATCAGGTCTACATCTACTCGAAGAGACATTCATCTCGGATTTTGCTTCATCTCCTAAGATATTTCACAGAAAACGTCACCAACTTCATGTCATCATTGCTTTGCTACTGCGACCCTTGTTGTCTCAACTTCTGATACTGCTGATGCGAGTCCGGTTACTCAGAACTCCTGTTAATATAAGAAGAAGTCGACGCATCTTCCGTACTTCAAGACTTGATGCGCTTGAATCTACAATAAAAAATATTGGAGCCCACTGCAAGTCTTATCCACAACTTCATTCTATCATCAACTCCTAATGATGCCTTTTGTTATTTTAACTCTCGCTACCACGGGCTACAACTTCAATCTTCATCTATGGATATCCATCTGATAGGTGCATTATTTGCATTAGTTTGATACTCTAATTCATTGCTTTCGCGATAGTTTCCGTATCATTATGCTTTGATTTTAATATGGTGGTTTTATCCTAACTCAAGAGTTAAGCATGGAAATTTTGTTCTTTATACTTTTAAATTCTTATTGTAAGTGTGCAAAAATTGTATGTCTTCGTAGCTCTTTGGATGCATGTGCTCTGGAATGTTTGAAAGTTGGAACGTAGATTTTATGGGTATACCTCTTGTAAACCCTCACGAGACTATAACTCGTCCACTAGGGACACCTAGGAGTTTAAAGGCTTGTTACACATGCTAAGTGTAACCGTATCCTCAAAGAAAGGTAATTGTTTTATTTAGTTTTAGTTAGGTAGTTTGCTCGAGGACTAGCAAAAGGAAAATGTGGGGGAATTTGCTAGGTTGATTATTTGTATTAGTTTGATACTCTAATTCATTGCTTTCTAGTCAGTTCCATATCATTATGCTTGATTTTTTTTTTGTTTATGATTTTCTTAGGAGTTTTAAAAGTATATTCAACCGAAGAAGAAGAAAGGAGTTCATTACGACATGAAATGAACAAGGAAGTAAATTTCTACAAGTGAAGAAGGGCCAAAGACCAAGTTCAACTTGTTCAAATCCAGAACTTTTATATCATCATCTTGAATTGAATTGAATGACGAAGACAACGCAAAAATAATGAGGTCAATCGGACATTGTATGAGGAAGTTATGACCGAAATGGTGGAGGAAAGAAAAGTGAAATCCAGGTCCACTTACGGCCAGGAATTGCCTAGCTCGACCCAGCCGTAAGTGAGCCTGAAAATCACCCAAAATTGCTATCCACGACTTAACCTTATGCGTAGTAGTAGGCACGAATTTGGACTTCTAAAGCGAGTAAAAAACGGTCCCGGAAGGATTCCAAACCATAGAGAACAAGGAATTTGGACTTTTAAACCCTTGAAAGAGAGTATACTTGAGGGACAAGCATTGAATGCTATAAAATAAGACATCTTTTAAGTAATCTCTTATCTTCTATATCTCATATCACATCTTCCACATCAAAAACCTAGGGTTTTCCCCTTAGGGGGAAATCATTCTTCTTCTTCTTCTTCTTTGTATATTTTCCATGGGTTTTAGTAAATTCATGAGAAGGTAACTTTGTTCTATTGGTTGAGGATGTAGTTGGAAGTCCTAGACATGTAAATCAATGTGGATGGTTAGTTTTAATGTTAATGATCTCTTTTATCGCTTTTTTGTTCTACTGTTTATATCGCCATGTATGATTGAAGACTAGTCGTTTAAGTTGCAAATTGAATGGTCATATATTCATATCTAAAGGTAGACTAAGGTTTGAGATCCGAAATTGTGGAAAAACTCTAATCACAAGAAGCATAACATAGTTGTTAACTACGGGATGTTGCCATGCGATTATGTGTAGAAGCTTAACCTAAGTTAAATTTGTGTGTCTCTTTCACCGGATTGCTTAGAATAACCTCAACTCACGAAGACCATTGATTTCATTGGGTAAAACTTGAGCGGCTCTTGTGCCAAGTTATTCATTGGGAAGGATTGAAAGAGTGGCTCTTGCACCTTTGATGATACAAGGAGTTTTTCCTGAGTATGCCTGTGATAGGATGCTTTAGGATTATTGATATGAGAAGGATTGAACGTTATCCTTGATCGATTGAAGAGCTTGTTTGGTGAGGGAAGATGAAACTCTTAATCAGTATTTTCTCACTTTTATCTCAATCTTTATTTACTTTGTTTGTATTTTCTTTCGTTTGTTTACTTTAGTTTAATTCAGTATAATCCCCCCTTGGTTATATAAGAAGTCAAATCAAATAACAATTCATAACTCCTTGTGGGAACGATCCTTATAACCGCTATATTACTAGTTAATTAGTGGGAAATATCTAAATTAATTTGTGTGCAACAGACACGCATCAAATTTTGGCGTCGCTGCCGGGGAGCAGTTGGTAATTGTTTTTGTTTGAGATTTTGTTTTTTAGTTCTATTTTACGTTTTTCTTTTAGCATTTTTCAGGTTTTTAGGTTTTCATGGTGGAAACCACTCGTTGGTGGAATTTGTCATCCGTTAAAAACGGAAGGTAGATTCTAAAAACAGGTTGTACATCAATTTTATTTTCTTTTTAGATTTTTGGTTAATTATTTTTTTTCCATACTTTTTGTATCTCATCATGTTTCCTTACCGAAATAATATGTGTGATCCACAATATCAGGCATATTATGGTGGTAATCAGTTTAGTTATAATTCTCAATCTTTCGATAACTTCCAACCAACCATGAAATACGATCAGAATCAACCCTTTGGTTTTGATCAGTACCTTACGGAAATCTTTTGGTGATTTTCAAACATACCAACAACCTTATGGTGGGTATGTAGGTCAACAACCACAAAGAAGGTGGGATAGTTTATACTTCTAATTAGCTCCACTCGGGTTGTATGTAGATTTTAGATCAATTAAAGGATATGCAACAGAGATTAGAACGTCTTGATCCAACACTTAATAGAGAGAACGTTGCACCGACTGAATTTTACAACAATATACCTTACCCGACTCACGATCCTATTTATGATCATTCACTCATTCAACGAGAATAGTCGTGGTTTGTAATCCTATTGTAAGTAATGGTGGAAAACGTGTAAACATAAGAAAACTCTTGAAAAAACTATATCAACTGGAAGATAACGGAACACCAGAAGAAATTATCCAAGAAATTAGTAGAACCATATGTATGGAATTCAAACGACGTTTTACTAATAGAGAATATTAGGTCGATGAAGATTCTGACGAAGAGTCTTATATCGATGAAGGTGAAATATTTGAGAATAAGGCTAGATTGAGTAATATTGTGGAAGACCCAATTGAGCTTGCCAAGGAATATAATGATAACGTTGATATCGAGATTATGGTTGAGACAGAAACTAACGAAGATTTGTTGAAAAGTTTGATAGAGGACCACAAAAAACAAGAGGTAAATAATTCATTGGAGTTCTTTAAGAACAATGAGGATCCCGTAATACAAGATATAGTTGAGGGTTTGTCTAATCCTTTGCATAATTCTATATATTTTGATCCCCCTCATCTAATCGAAGTAGTTTCTCAAGAAGTTGTTAGCCCAAATTTTAGGAAAATACCTCACTTAGAATTGGAGTTATGTACTTCCAAAATTTTAACAGATTATTTTGATTCCAATTATCCACCATTAGATATGCTTGATTCTAACACTATGCAGGTAACCTTAAGAAACCTGTAGAAGTTTCTGAATTTTATGTTCTATACACACTTCCAAGTGTAGAAAAAACTAAGTGTGGGGGCAACTTTGTTATGATAATGGTTTCACTAGGACTATCATATGCTAATATTTTCTTGAAGTTTTTATTGGAATTGAAGATTGTTATCCGGGCGGATCCCCAGATTTTCAGATTGTTGGTTTACGGGCAATATCCAGAAGGTCAGGTTGAAGACATTAAATTAAGCGTTGAATGAGAAGAAACCCATTGGTTTTGTATTTCTATCTTTATCTTTTTATTGTTAATTTTCTTAATTTTTCATATCATATTATAGGATTTCCCACCTTGACTTTTATATTGGACGAAACAATTTACATTAAGGACAATGTAAAGTTTAAGTGTGGGGGAGTGTTAAGCATTTAGATTTTTAAGTATTCACTTTGTAGGTAGAATTTTTTAAAAAACTTTTTGTACATATTTGCATGAAAACCTCCAACTTTTAGAGATTTTAGAGTCACTTAGTATACTTCTAGCTAAGTTTACATACAAAGTTCTTACCGAAATAATTGAACTTAGAAGTATTAGAGAAAGACATCCGGGTTCCTTAGTTGTTGAGAGGCTGGAGCTGACAAAAAGGGAATTAAACTGCCGTATTAGGAAGATGATTAATCATTAGTGGAGACTACCAATTATTACATCAAGCGAGGCACCAGACATTTAACTCTTTATAGCTGTGTAAAAATGTCATTTGGAGTGCGTGTCATCCTACGCTAATTCCGGGTAGAATGATGAGCTACCCAACTTCGCACCAATTTCAGCACTACTTTTTGATCTCTTGAGTGTTATTTCTTCAATCATGTGGGTGTCATCAGAATTGCTAACTCTATCTTGTAGTCTTGTTTGCAGTTGGTACCATTCTCTCGACAAAGCAACGATAGAAACACATCATCATCAACAAATGAGCGACATCAAAATCAAGAAGAAAGTTGAATATAGTCAAGGCTTGCAAGCAACAAAAAGAGGAGCAAATTTTTTTTTATCAAAAGTGAAGATAAGAGAAAACAAAGTGAAGAGGGAAGAGAAGTAAAAGATGTGAGTTTTTGAAGTTTATACGATATCGAGGAAATACAAGTTGTTATGAATCAGGTGCTTAAGTCCTTTCCTCATGCCCATGTTAATTTCAGTTTTACTATTTTTATAGTTGTTATCTTTTTATAGCATATCATATAAAAATAAATTAATAAATAATAAACGGAAAAAATAAATAAAAAGATATGCATTTTAATTTCGTAGTTAGTGAGTTATTTCATTAGTTATGGCCATGGGAAAGAAGAAATCTATAGAGAAGTTTCGAGCAATACGAATTTGAGAAAAAGAGTTACAAATTGTCAAAGTTCTACAAAGTTCGTAAGTTTATCATCAATAGTTGAAGTCGAAGACGAAGAAGACCGAAGACGTTTTTGTTTGTTGTGAAAGTGGTGTTGATTGTGAATCGGGTGAGAAGGTAAGTAAGCGTTCCCATTCTATATGTGCAGGATTTCTATCTTCACTCCTACCTACATACATGAGAGTCATAAAGTGCGTATTTTGAGTGCAACTTCATAAAATCCTATTGGTGAGGCAGAAGTCAAGGCGGAATGCTTATCTGATCGCTCTTGAGGCTGGATTATTTCATATGGTGGTTTTCTCCTAACTCAAGAGTTAAGCATCAGAATTTTGTTCTTTATATTTTTAACTTCTTATTGTAGTGTGCAGAAACTTTATGTCTTTGTAGCTCTTTGGGAGCATGTGATCTGGAATGTTTGAAAGTTGGAACTTAGGTTTTGTGGGTATACCTCTTGTAAACCCTCATGAGACTATAACTCGTCCACTAGGTACACCTAGGGGTTTAAAGGCTTGTTACACATGCTAAGTATAACCGTATCCTCAACAAAAGAGAGTTGTTATATTTAGTTTTAGTTAGGTAGTTTGCTCGAGGACTAGCAAAAGGTAAGTGTGGGGGAATTTGATAGGTGCATTCTTTGCCTTAGTTTGATACTCTAATTCATTGCTTTCTCGTTAGTTTCCATATCATTATGATTTGATTATTTTTGTTTATGATTTTTTTAGGAGTTTTTAAGTATATTCAACTAAATAAGAAGAAAGGAGTTTATTACGACATGAAATGAACAAGGAAGTCAAGTTCTACAAGTGAAGAAGGGCCAAAAACCAAGTTAAACTCGTTAAATCCATTATTTCTTATCATCTTCTTGAATTTAATTGAAAGACGAAGACAACGCAAAAATAATGAGGTCAATCGGACATTGTATGAGGAATTTATGACCGAAATAGTGGAGGAAAGAAAAGTGAAATCCAGGTCCACTTACGGCCAGGAATTTCCTAGGTCGACCCAGCCGTAAGTGATCCTAAATATAACCCAAAAATCATTATCCACGACCTAGCTATAGGCGGAGTACTAAGCACGAATTTGTACTTCTAAAACGAGTAAAACACGGTCCCTGAAGGATTCCAAATCCTAGAGAACAAGGAAACTCAGTTCTAGTAGGATTCTAAACCCTAGAAGGAGAGTATACTTGAGGGACAAGCATTGAATGTTATAAAAGAAGACATCTAGGGCTCAAATAAGACATCTTTTAAGTAATCTCTTATCTTCTATCTCTCATATCACATCTTCTACATCAAAAACCTAGGGTTTTCCCCTTAGGGGGAAACCATTCTTCTTCTTTTTCTTTGTATATTTTCCATGGGTTTTAGTAAATCCATGAGTAGGTAAATTTGTTCTATTGGTTGAGGATGTAGTTGGAAGTCCTAGACATGTAAATCAATGTGGCTGGTTAGTTTTAATGTTAATGATCTCTTTTATCGCTTATGTTCTACTGTTAATATCGCCATGTATGATTGAAGACTTGCTCGTTTAAATTGCAAATTGAACGGTCATGTATTCATATCTAAAGGTAGACTAGGGTTTGAGATCCAGAATTATGGAAATCTAATCATAAGTAGCATAACATAGTTATTAACGACGGGATGTTGCCATGCGATTATGTTTTGAATCTTAACCTAAGTTAAATTTGTGTCGCTCTTGCGCCGGATTGCTTAGAATAACCTCAACTCACGAAGACCATTGCTTTCATTGGGTTAAACTTGAGTGGCTCTTGCGCCAATTTATTTATGAGAAGGATTTAAAGAGTGGTTGTTGCACCTTTGATGATACAAGGAGTTTTTCCGAAGTATGCCTGTTATAGGATGCTTTAGGATTATTGATATGAGAATGATTAAATGTTATCTTTAATTGATTGAAGAGCTTGTTTGGTGACGGAAGATGAAACCCCTAATCAGTATTTTCTCACTTTGATCTCAATCTTTATTTACTTTGTTGTATTTTCTTTCGTTTGTTTAATTTAGTTTAATTCATTTTAATCCCCCCTTGGTTACATAAGTAGTCAAAGACAAATAACAATTCACAGCTCCTCCTGGGAACGATCCTTACGAACGCTATATTACTAGTTAATTAGTGGGAAATATCTGAATTAATTTTTGCACAAAAGACATGCATCTGGAAGTCCTAGACATGTAAATCAATGTGGATGGTTAGTTTTAATGTTAATGATCTCTTTTATCGCTTATGTTCTACTATTTATATCGCCATGTATGATTGAAAACTTGCTCGTTTAAGTTGCAAATTAAATGGTCATATATTCATATATAAATTTAGACTAGGGTTTGAGATCCAGTATTGTCGAAAATCTCTAATCACAAGTAGCATAGCATAGTTGTTAACGACGGGATGTTGCCATACGATTATGTGTAGATGCTAAACCTAAGTTAAATCTGTGTGGATCTTTTTTAGGGTAAAAAAAAATGTACTGCAAAGTGGTGCTTTCAAGCAGGTTCGAGAGATCAAGCTCGAAGAGGACGAGCCTAAAACAAGAAATGGTCATTCCTGTCCTGCTTCAATTACAAAAATGGAAGGGATTAGATTACGTCTTAGGAGAGGGAAGCAAAGAAGGTTGAGAAATATCAGTAGTGTGTGAAGAAGAATGGATTCTCCTTAGAGGAATCGTTAATTCTGTAAGTTTTGGTTTCTTCAGACTGATTGCGTGGTTGTCTTGTTTTGTCTTGTTTCGAATAAATGGGGATCATCTATTTATTGTTTGAAGAGGACATGCAATGATTTATCGTAAGTCGTGGAAGTTATGGAGAGATGGAGAAGTGATGATTATGGAGATTGTAGTGGGGTGTTGCCCGGAAAGTAGGGAAGACCTGTCTGACCACTACTCCTCGTCCTCTCAACTGCCCTGTAACTTGCCACTTCTTGTTACCTTCTTATTTGTGGAGGTAGTGTAACCACCCACGATGTCGTGGACCGCCAGTCCAATACCCCAATGAGAATATCCCCATGTTGTATTTGATATCTCGTGGAAATAGTGGAGTCATAAGCCATTATAGTTTTGATTAAGTCAAGTCAAGTCAAATGACTTGCTAAGTCAGTGAGGTAAGTTGTGCGACTCACTGGATTGATGGTCAGACTGGTTAGTATCGAGTCTGGAAAGTTTAATGGTCATGTACTTGCTTGAAAGTAACATGGTCTATTTGATGGTTAAGTATTAGTTCAGAAGCGACTTATCATAAGTCTAGGGGGCATTTGAGGCTAAATGTTGTACATGGATCCTTGAGCAAGGAGACCCACTGGGATTCGTAAGACTCAATGTTGGACCTATATTGAGAAGAAATACCTATTTTTGAGGGGAGTAGATAGAATAACTAGTACTAGATACTTAGCGCGAATAGGAATGTGTTAGCACTTTTAACATAAAAGGTTAATGTGCTAACGTCTCAGGGAGGTTTGAAGTTAGCACATCAATTAGATAGTATTGTTAGCATTAGGGTCAGTGTGTTTATGGCTAAGTGGCTAAGTATGGCTATGCTAGGACATGGGCGATATGGCCGTAATTCAGGGACATTCTAGGCATGACTAGATGCGTATAAGAGGCCAAGGAAGTTGAAGTTGGTAGCGACGTATATGAGCTAGGACGCGGAGGTTAGCATGGACGTTGAGGAGCTAGGCCGCTGAGGATTCAAGACGCGTAGGATGCGAAGGTGCCAAGGCTAGGAGACGCATAGGATCTAAGGGACGTCAATGAGCTAATGGCTAGGGGCGCATTAGCCTAGAAGAGACGCATATTAATTGGTCACATGCTAGAGCAAGGTAGCAACGCATCTGAGCTAGCTTGGAGACGTGCTTGACTTGGCCGCTAGGGGCGCGTTAGGGTTTGGATAGGGATGTATTTGAGCCAAATAGGGAGGCGTACTCGAGCTTAGGGGAGTATTTGAGTTGTTAGAGGCACACTTGAGCTAGGTAAGTCAAGAAAGCTAGTTAGATGGGACACTTTCCCGAGGACGTCCTAGCTGAGACGCATTGGATAGAGACGTATAAGGTTAGCCAGGAGTGCGAGACGCTAAGGATGCAAGGGCACCAAATATGCGACGCCAAGGATGCAAGGGCGCCAAGGAAGCTAGGGCACCAAGGCTGCTAGGGACGCGCTGGAGAGTGGTACGCGTCATGCAGGGACTAGGCTTGGTAAGGGATGATCATGCCTTGGAGGGGTTTGCGCCTTTAGCGTTAAGGTTAGGGTTAGCACTTTTAGTGTCAAAATCGAAGTGCTAAGGATAGAGTTAGCCTAGTTCATAGGTTCAATGCATCTTTTATGGCATTGTTTCTTGATTGTGGCGCATCTGAGAAGAGTTGCGTATTATTTGTGGCTTGCATTTAAGCAAAAGTGCTAAAGTAGCATATTTGGGATCGAATGAGCAATTTAAGAAGTATTCGTCGCGAATGAAGCGTTAAGATATAATACATTTCAGGATTTAAGCATTAACTATTCCCGAATTTAATAGATGTTACCAGAACATCGACGCAGACCCGAGACAAGTTCAAGGAATTCGGTCACGGAAATTTATGCGACTTGAGACTAGTTTGATATGGCATAAATATTATGAGTATTGAGGAGGCTACGATGCCAATTTATAATGATTGTAGTTGTTCAGAGAAGACTCAAGTTTGCTTTATACTAGTGGGAAACCCATCTAGGAGCTTGAGACTCATTATGTAGAGATTATAGACTACATTGTTAACATGGAATGTCTGTATCCTTTTTGTAGAGACTGTATCCTTAATTCGAATGCGAAATATAAGGAAGAATACAATATTTTGTGTTTTGAGGTGAAGTCAGAAGTATGTGCACAAGTATGTGCGGATATTTCTATATTCTTGTAACTAGGCAGAACGACAATTTTACAATTTAAACTCTTGTCAAAAACTCACCATCTATAGGCTCTTGCGCCAGATTGCTTAGAATAACTTCAACTCACGAAGAACATTGATTTCATTGGGTTAAACTTGATTGGATCTTGCGCCAAGTTATTCATTGAGAAGGATTCAAAGAGTAGCTCTTGTGACTTTGACGATACAATGAGTTTTTCCAGAGTATGCCTTCCATAGAGTGCTTTAGGTTTATTGATATGGGAAGGATTGAACGTTATCTCTAATCGATTTAAGAGCTTGTTTGGGTGACGGAAGATGAAACCCCTATCAGTATTTTCTCACTTTGATCTCAATCTTTATTTACTTTGTTTGTATTTTCTTTCGTTAGTTTACTTTAGTTTAATTCATTACAATCCCCCCTTGGTTACATAAGAATTCAAAGACAAATAACAATTCACAGCTCCTCATGGGAGCGATCCTTACTAAAGCTATATTACTTGTTAATTAGTGGGAAATATCTGAATTCAACAGTGCGCAAATGACACGCATCACCATCTCATGTCTATGTTGATGTCATCACTAGCAACTAGCCCTACATAATCAAATCTTAAGCCTTGGAATTTGCTGCTTGCCCATAAGAGAATCTAAATCTGTGCCAAGGATATTACCTAGAGGAGATAAAGCTAAGTAACTACTCTAGAACTGAGTTTCAAATTTTGAATATTTTCTGTCTTACTGCCACCATATAGTGCTTACCACGAAACACATTATCGTTCCGCGCTAAGCAAAGGACTTCATGTTAATGGTGAGTCTTTAACAAGGGCAAATACGGTAAATTTTCCTCTGCCCAGCGGCAGAAACCAAGAAATATTCGCGTATATTTCTGACTTTATATCCAAATATGAAATGTTGCACTCTTACAAATATTCTGTGAGAGGATTAAGGATATAGTCTCTACAGATAGCTACAGGCATTCTATATTGATCTCGTAGCCTCTCTCTATATATATTCCTTAGTGAGCCTCTGATGTGTTTTGTAGTTGTGGTAAGAAAGGGTTTCAAACTCTCGAACTTGTGAAGATCGATTTTAGATTTAATAAACTAATTTTAAAATATAAAATATACACAAAAGATGAAAATAATGTTCACAAATACTGAGGTTATGGATTTTACCATTAACCAATTAAAGTGATTCAATCTAATCAATATTCATGCAATTTTTCACGTTTAAAGTGATTCTAATATGTTGCAAAAGTAGATTTTCAAAGTAACAATTGTAAATCGAAAGTATAGAACATCAAAAACCCTAGGCTAAGCATTCTCTATCAAAGAAATCACAACTTCTTAATAAAATTCCTTAAATTAATTTTTTAATCAAAGCAAATAATCATAAAAGAAATTGCAAAAATTAATTAAAATAGAAATATACCACTTTTCTTGGAACAATGGCTTCTTCCATCGCCTCAGCAAAGGGGTTTAGCTCCTCATATTAATCTCTTGCTCAAAATAATGGTTCATAGCTCAAAGTGTTTACAAATGATGAAAAAGAGTGAAAATAATGAAAAACAGGAAATTCGCAACGTTTATAAGCGTTACAGACTCACTATTACAGAGGGAAAAGTGTTTCACTGAAGATAAACGTTGCAAAGTGAAGATAAATATTGCAAAGTTAAAAGCTTTAGCAAGAGAATCTTCAACTTTTGAGCCACAGAAGCTTCAACCTTTTAGCAACAATTTCTTCATCTTCTTCATTACGATCA
>JAJJMC010016440.1:4971630-5181734 GCA_023531435.1 Papaver californicum
TACTAAACACCATTCCAACCCTAAATCACGTCAGATATCTTCTCTTTTAATGAAAATCATCTTTGATATAATTTTCTTTCCATGGAATAAACTCGGCGGAATATTTTCCTTCTCGCTGTGTGTATTGACGTTGTCCAATCTTATCTTGAATATTTTCTTACCACAATTGTCGTCCTAACAATTAAGAGATTTTGTTGAGAATTTAGGTTTTATTTCGAATCAATTTTCCGGGAATATTTGATTTCCTTTTTCACGAGAATATTGTTGCTATCTTGACGTATTTAAGTTGCACACAATTCCTTTATTACATAGAAAATATCTTCTTGTCTTAATTCACTTCAAAACAACTTATAATTCGTTCACAGATTCACGCTGAGTATATCTGAAATTTCCCGCCCAAAACTTTTCAAATTTGAAATGAGTGGGTGCCCCTAATCCAAGACGTGGGTGCCTTTAACCAAGCTTGTGGGTGCCATTAACAATTATGGGTGCCTTTATAATTCTTTAAGCACATTTTCCACAATAGATTATTCTTCAAAAATACATACAAATACAATAAAAATAATAATATTAATACATAATCGAGCATTATAAAGAATTGAGATAAATCAGACACAAAAATGTGCCTATCAGCCTCCCAGCTGATATCACCTTAAACGCCATCATGGGTTACTCACATTATCATTAAGTACCCAGCTTACTCAAATTCCCGCGGCTGGCATCACTGCTTACAGCTCATCTCTTACGTTCGTTGCTTAGAGATCACCGCTCACAGCCTATTGCTTAGATCTCATCGCTCGCAGCCTATTGCTTAGATCTCATCTCTCATAACATACTACTTATAGCTCATCACTTAGAGTACATTGCTCATGTCATATTTATCAGAGCTCAACGCTCAACGCATAACAATACAGTCTGTTCTAGACTTGATAAAACTAAGATACTAATTAGATGCATACTAACTAAATGCAGAGTTGCATCGAACATAATCTCAAGTCGTAAAATTCCACGGCTGAATTCCTTGAAAATGTTTTATATGCACTATACAAGGGCCAAACATAATTCCAACATTAAATCTCATGTGATTGAGAAGCCCTAAGCAGGCTATGGCTATAGCCACGACATTATCAAATGCCAACGCTAGCAGCGCATAGGATACGGACGTGGCACTAGCAAGTGCCAACTCTAGCAAGCACTATCCATGCTCCAAGCACCAACGCGCCAACACCAGGTAGCACAAGCCCACAAGCCAACACCAGCGCCTGCACATCGTCAACAGTGCGCTGGCGCTAATGCTTCCAATGCCCCTCGCCAATGCTACCAGCGCCCCTTTGCCTCTCACTGCTAGCGCCATCCTTGCCAATGCTCATGCAGCATCATGCTTCGCTGCCAGCGCCATCACCTGCGAATAATATACCCAAATATCAATGCTCGCATCACCTTTTCCATAGCAACATCTCAATCGCACCTATAATACTCGCATGAGCCATTGTTGCTAGCACAACTTGCATGTTGCAAACATACTAGAAATATGTCATTTCCATGATGTGTTGGCATAAACTTATTGGTAACATTACCTCACGAAAAATTCTCAATTACTCACGTGTTTTGAGTCTGATAGTCCATGAATCCACTAACTCCTACGAGAAATTAAAACATATTACATGGGGGGATTCTTCATGGGGTACTGGTTTGGTGGTTTATAGCAACATGCAACGTGGAAACACCCTATGATGGAAAAGAAATAAGTAGTGGTGACGGTTACGGCAGTTGAAGAGATGGTGGATTAATGGTTTAGAAGTTTTCAGAAACTTTCTAAACATGACAGACGTGGATATACCATTACCTCCACAACCTCCATCTCTCCACCCTTCACTACCTCCACTACTTACTAGGAAAGAAGTGTGTATTCCCAATTACTATAAATAGGCTATTTATCCTATTCAGAAAACATAACAAACTTATCATTCTCACAAGCTCTGTTATTCTTCATAGTTTAATACCCTTACACGCAATTCTTCACTATTGATTTCATCAAACTTTCTCTACTTCCCTCCCCTAAGATCAACCCATCTTCTCTCTTTGTAACAGAAGCAAAACGTGAACGACCATTTTCTTGGTTTATGCTCGTTTTTTATGATTTTAATTCTCAAACCTAAAAAAGTACTTCTACAGTGCATTGTTTTGCCTAGGAGTAACTTTTAGGTACTAACAGGAGGTTTTTTTTTTGGTGTTTGTGAATAATTTTTTAGTGGAGAAACATATTTGTCCGTCCATGTGGCTGGACAAACCAAACCATTTGGTATGGGTGCATAGGAACTGGCCTTACAGACCTAAGACCTAGGTCAAACTTCTCCCATAGAAACAAACCAGTCATTCTTCTCTTCTAAGAGTTGTTAACCAATCTCCTTGCCGCCATTCTAACTATGGCATAGAGGAGGATTCGAAAGTTAGTTCTGTTAATGCTGGGAAGAAAACAATTCAGTGAGGAGATGTGGTTGTAGGTGAGGAACTGAAGTTTAGCTGAGAATGAAAAAAGAAAAGAATGGGTCTATGGTAAATCTGTGAGAAGTGAAGAATGTTGGAACGTATGGACAATCGGCCTAACGGTAGTTAACCATGGTATTGACGGACAAAGCCGGCTAATAATGTCAAGCCTCACACCATCGTGTAAAGTACCAAAAATAATTGTTGACACTTCTTTTCACACACCACTTGCATTATTTTTACTAGTACATATATTATATACATAATACTTGCATTATATTTTGCTAAATACATATAGCATATGTATACAATCATATAAGTGGTACAATGTGTATATAGTTTGGATGGTCATGATTTAAGCATGAGATGCTTACATGTTAGTAACATGGGACTTAATTTGGGTGCATCAAATGAATGAGGGAAAAAATTGGTATTAGTCTCCAACGGGCAATAACCTATTCACTATAACATTACATTTAGTGGTGGATTGGTTCTTTAGGGAATGGGAGAAAGAGTAGGAATGGGTTATAAACGTGTGAAGTTTCCTTCACTATAAAACCCCTCTACTGAGAAACCAATTGATCCATGCTTATGCAAAGAACCGACTGATCCATCACTAATAAAATTCTCTTATCTTCTTTTAATTTTTCTTGTTTCACTCTTTGTTCTTATTACCTTCCTAATCAATATTCTTACTGATTCTAACATTGGCATCTAGAGCTAGGTCTGATTAGGTGAGGTTTGAGTGAAATCAACTATTCAATCAATTAACTTTTGAGAGAATACTTTGAGTGAATAAAAGATAAAATCAATTAAACGATTTTGTTAAGAATCGTATACTGTTAAAAGGGGAAAGTGATTCTTTATTAAGCATTCATACTTTTCATCATACAAAAGAGTGATTCAAAGTTCAAATTGGGGTCCTTCTTATGTTAGTACCTAAAAACGTATTCTAGGCAAAACAACATATTGTAGAAGTACTTTATTTAGATTCGGAAACCAAAATCGTACAGAGCAAGCCTAAACCACGATAGTAGTCGTTCCGCCCTGCTTCGGTCACGATGAGAGGAAATGGGTTGATCTTAGGGGAGGGAAGCAAAGAAAGTTGAAGGAATTCTGTGTGTTGAATGATGTATAGAGCTGTAGAACTATTGAGAGAAATCACAAAGCTTATGAGAATTGTAAGCTTCTTGTGATTTTGAAATGGAACTAAGGAGCCTATTTATAATAGTTTGGGAGCACACGTATCTTTTTGTTGTAAAATAGTAGAAGTAGTGAAGAGATGGAATAGTGGAAGTCGTGTGGATAATGGTATAATCGCCCATTATCCCTGGAAGTTTCTAGAAAACCACGATTCCATTATCCCGTTAACTGCTCCAGCTTTACCACTACCTTGTAACTTCCAGATCATGGGTTGTTACCACACCACATGTTGATGTAACCGCCAGACCAAAACCCCTTGAATTATCTCTCATGTAACATGATTTGATTTCTCGTAGGAATTAGTAAGTCCTGAACTCAGGATGGTGCTAGCACTAGCCACGATTTTACTAGAAAGACCTAGCAAAGTTAGCACCGCAAAAGAAGGAAAATGCCAACAACGGTGTTGGGGAGAAGGCCAGGGCTAACAAGTTAGTGTTGGGCGCTGTTGGTCAGTGCTAACGAGTTAGCGTTGGAGATAGTCCAGCACTGACGCGCGCTTTGTTAGTTTTTTTTTTAACTTTTTTTACTTTTTTTGGCTTTTTGGCACATGCGTGTGCTACTTATTGGTATTGACACTGACTAGGGTTCGCCCATGCTAGCACTTGCTAGTGCCATGATTATTGACTATGCACCACTAGCTTTGATATTTATTAATGTCGTGACCATATTTATGGCTTGTTTAGAGTTTCTCAATTGTACGAGATTTTTTTTAACACTTTATGTTTATTTTTATGCAGTGCATACAGAACAATTTTTTCAAGAGATTCAGCCGTGGAAGTTTACAACTAGAAATTATGCTTGATGCGACTCTGTAATTAGGTGGTATGCACCTAATTAGCGTTTTTATTCATATACGACTTATCCTCTATTCTGAATATTCACAATTTTTTATAATCAATGTATTATGTTTTATATAAATAGTTCGCATATATACACATGAAACAACGAAGATTTAGTTGAATATAGCTCCGAAATTTCTAAGTGGTTAAAAAACTTTTAAAGGCTACATCGAGAATCCAGAGACCATGTTGCTCTAAACCACTTCGTTTCGTTTATCGAAGATATTATCACATTGGTTTTGAAGAGGAGTCTCAAAAAAAAATATGGGTACAAAATATTCCTTTCTCTTCTGTAAGATTTTGCTGTTGTTTTTGACGATAATTTTATCGTCTTCCCTGTCGGAATATTCTTTCATCTGTGATTCAACATGCAGTCTCACAACTAAACTTGCTTATACCAGACTGATGAGCTGAAATTTTCCTAACTGTACAATTGGGGTGTCATGACACCCCCCATATTCAAAATAATTTCAATCTGAGCTTCTGTAATTTGGTAATATCACATTCATAATGCGAACCATCTCTCTTCTCGCCATTTTTAACTTTTGCGTCATAGAAGGCAGAACTCTTACAATTTGGGGTATATAAAAAGACACCTTTCTTGAAAATTTTAGGGTTTGTAATTTGGAGATTTTAAATCATGGGTTTTGATAATTTCATTTAAACCATGGGTGTCATTAATTTCACTGATTGAATCATGGGTTTTTGTTAATTTCACCATTTGAATCATTGGTTTTAATTTTTGAATCTTGATGAATTGCAGGTAAAAGATAATCTGTAAGCTAATAGAAACGACTTTTGGTGTTAATTTCATCAAACAAAAATCTTAATAAAATGCTTAGTTTTTCAAGGACTTTCTGAAAATGTTTGCTTTGAATTCCATTAAGCTCAGTATTTGAATGTTTTTGCTGCAAGCTAATATTTAGGGTATAGATCCAATATACTACGTTTTCTCCGAATGTACTGCATTTCTATTGAAGCTTAACTATACTTTTTATGTTTAATTAGATATTTCCCCGACATATGCTTAAGAATTACACACACATGCCAAGTTGGACGAGCTCCAAAGTTGCATTATGCTGGCTCGATAAAGATCACGGAAGTGTAAGCTGAGCTATTAGTCTCATCTGTATTTTTGAGACTAATACAGATGGTTCACCTCCAACACAACTTTTGGTTTACTACTGTGTGATTCAATATTTTCAGATTTGTTTCTCTACCGTTCAGTTTGTGTTTTTCACTTCATCTTTTGTCCTGTTCATAAGAACCTTGCTCTCTTTTGGATGCAGCACAAGTGCAACATCTTTGCAACATGTGATAGAGATTTTAAGCGAAGAATTCCCAAGGTATACAAACACATTTTGATTTTCCTGGAAATTTTGCTTCTTTATTTGTTTCTTCTTTTTTATTTGAGAACTGTGAGCTTATAAGATTTGGCTTCAGTTCTAATATTCACTGTTGATAGTTAACCTCTAACTCGTTCTAACTGTTTATGGAAATGCCAAGCAGAAAATAGTCGTTCTTACTAACATGGTTTTCCTGTAATTCTTCTTAGTTCCCCTGCAATCTATTGATGCTTACTTTACAAATCCATTCACATTGTTTTTAAAAAATTGTCTCAACATGTTTCTAAGACTACTGCTGGCAAAAGATTGTAACGATAACATCTATGGTGCGTGTACAAATTTTTACATTCATATTCATTAATTTTTCATGAATTTTTCATGAAATTTATCATCTTTCAGTTGTGCATTCTACCCACTTCTAATTAAATTTTTGTCTATTTTGGTTATAGATCTTGAACCAGGACAATTCAGCAACAAAGATAAGTTACAATTTCAGCTTCGCGCTCGAAAACGAAGAAGAATGAAACTTGATCGCATATGACACAGGCAAAGTCAAAGTGTCGATTATGTTCTTGATCCCGATAAGTCAGATTGCCCAGATTTCCTTCATTTCATTAATTTGTTTCGGACGTGTTAACTTACCACCCTATCACCATTTGCGATTCTGATTTTTGAATTACGTTTTTGCATAACTGTTCCAGGTTGGTTTATCTGAGCAAAACAAAGTTACAATCTTTGAATACAAAAAACTAGTAAGAGAACATTTCTTTATTAAATTAACCAAGCAAGTTATATAAAATGTATATGATAAGCTTACATTTGTTTGCCATCTTGAATATAGTCATGCTGGAATTATAAAGTGACTGTCTCTCACTCTTGCTACTGTTGCTTGCTGCTTCTTCCAACACTATCTGAATATAGGTTTTTTCTAGTGCACATAACTGCCTACCTTTTATAGTATGTTTTTCAGGCTCTATTAAAGTGACTGTCTCTCACTCTTGCTACTGTTGCTTGCTGCTTCTTCCTTCACCTTCCTCTTCATTTTCTTTCAGATTTCTTCCTTTTGTAAGTATCTCTCTCCCTTTCTCTATATACTTTATTGTTTTCAAGGGTTTTGGAGTTCTTACCTTTTGTAACTGTAGAGGGCTTAAGAAATCTTGAGGAGTTTTGATGTTGAGTTCTTAAGAAAATGGGTATTCTGAAACTATGTTTTATGTGCGTGCATGTAGCAGGGTATATTTTGTTCCCTGCTATATTCGTAACCCTTTTCTGTGAAACTTTATATGTTGTATCAACATTCTCATCTTTTAGAGTTGTGTAGTTCTATTTCTATTTTCCCTGTTAGTAGAAGTTGTTTAGCTCTGGGATGGTTGCTCTTTTTGTGACATCTAATTTGGTTGATTTGACAGTACAGGGATGCTGGCCAAATTAGTAGCTTCTCCTATGCTGACTTTGGAGTCTGCACACAACTCTGTATCCACTGTGAGTTTCTTTGTCACTCATACCGACCACCCGGTTTAGATTAATAAATATGAATCTCAATCATCAAGAATGATAGCAAATGAACAGTTTGCTATAAAATGTCCATCTCAAAACAATAATAGAAATACATATTGTATAATTTGTTTAGGCATCTCAAAGGTGCAACTCAATTCGAGATAATTTGTGTCCATCTCAAAGGTGGTTACTTAATTTAGGCATAGTTGAGGATTTACTGTGGGTATAAAATAAGATTAGGCCTTATTAGTCCGGAGTTTAGGCCTTTTTTTGTTGTGTTCGTATCTCATATACCATTGTTTTACATTTGTCAAAACATCGCAGTCTTTACTAGATATTGTTATGTGTTCTTATAGTGTTTAAGAATCTGATTGAGTAAAAAAATAAAAATAAACATACTTGCCAAATCAAGTTCCTTCTTTGGCATATTTAAACTCTTATCGCATTTTACTTTAAGCTTTGTTCTTGATGGAATTTGTTTCTTTCAGAGATCGAGCATGGGAAAAAAAGTGAAGAAGAAGAGCAGAAGGAAGAGAAGAGCATCGAAAGATAAAAGCAGAATGTACCCTTGCCACTTTTATCATTTAAACTTTTTTAATTTGAAGGTACGATATAGATGGTAACTACTGCATCTTTTCTCAAATACTTCGTTTATTTGTGCATTATTGGTTCCATAGGATATGCTCTGGAATCCATGTGTCACCCGTCTTGGGGAAAGTGTTAAAAGCATGACCCCCCTAAACAGCAAGTTACTCGGCTGAGTGTCGACGAAACGAAGAAATTCGCAGACGCTGTCGTTGTTAATAGGTCTTCAACCATGGTACTAGCAGCATACTTCTCGACACAGTTTACTGATGTTAGTTTAGGAGTTTCGAGATGCAAATCTAACTGTATACGTAACAACACTGACGAACTAATTTATGTTAACTGCAATGGACTTCTTTTCTGATACAATCCTCGAAATCTCTACATACGCCTCACCCTCAGCGTTTGGAGTTGATGGTCTCATAACAGACTATCCAGCTACTGCAACACCTTCTTGAGTAAGTTTCTCCTTCAAATAGGTAACTTTCGTTTGGGTCTTATCGACAGGTCTGTAACTTAAATTTAATGGAACTGAGTTATTTTTGAACTACGTAGCGATGCAGGATCTCCATGTGCTGACCTTGATGCAACAAATCTTCCATACCCAATTTTACCGCCTCAACCAGATGAGGTGCTCAGCTTATCAGAACCAGGTGCACTACCACCAGCTGAATCTCCAGCTCCATCCCTTGAACCAGCTGATGTGGTTGATCCACCTTTGCCCCCAGTGTCACACTTTGAAACGACCAATCCCGCTGCTGCTGGACCTTCACCTGGAAAAAACAGTCTATCGGCAAACATTGCCAGCACTAGACTTTGTTACTATCCCTCATCTATATATTCATGGTTCTATACTGATTTTAACTAAAATATGCCACCACTGATTCTTAAAAAAATGGCGTGTTGACCTTAACATGGCCCTCTTTACAGTACATATATAAACTTTCAGTTTGTTGTTTTTTTTTTTGAGTTGTTAAAAGCTTCATTGGTTTCTTCCGTTTGATTCATTTCTTTTTTGAGTCTGTACTATACACATTTTTTAACTATGTCATAAAAGCTTTATTGATCTTGAAAGATTACGAGAAAAGAAAAAGAGCCTTTTGCTCGGGTCTGTTATTCAAGTTTACAGCAAATTAAGATGGGGTTTGTGTTTGAATTCGAATTGCGTGATTTTGTCATAGTATGGGTTTAAGTTTTCAAAATATAACTCAGTCAAAAACAAAAAGTTGCTGATGTTTGAACAAGTTTTGAGCCATGGAAACATCAAGGTTGTGGTGTTGCCGTGGGTTGTAGCAATCAGATTAATTAATCAGAAGTCTCAGCTGGAAAGAAGAAGCTTGACATAGAAAAACAAAGTTCATAAAGTTGGCATGTTTTTGTGCAAGCACTGCCAGATTTATCCAGTTATAAAGGATGAAAACAGAACATGAGCAGATATTTCTTCGTACCGCATTGTTCCCTGCAACAAAGGCTCCTGAACACTTAGTAATTCCAGCAACAAAGCTTACAGGGATAGCAAGTCTCCTAATTTTAGCAGCCCCATGAACCCAAGCTACATTATCACTAGGTGGTTCAGGCATGACCAGAGAAGGCCACAATAAATACCAAATGCTGACGTAAGATGAGCTGCAAAGCGGTAAGGGCTTGCTCCTTGCTGCACATATTCAGAAGTAGGTTCCTACATAGCGGGTATAATTTGTTACTAATAGTACTCAAGTCCTTATGAGTTGAGCACACACTTTAAAAAAATAAATAATTTGTTACTAATAGAACCACTGATCCAAGTGCGAATAGTGCTGAGAGTCTCAAACCAAGTTGGACAGTCATACATAGGACTACACATCGGGTGGGTCGGGTAGGGTTTGATCTCACTCGCATCGTTAAATTTTTTTTACCCGTATCCGACCCGTCGTAAGGTGGGTTAAAATTTTTGCGGGTCTGACCCGCTCACATGGCGTGTAGAGTCGGGCGGGTGCGTGTCATCCGCCCAGAAATGATGCAAATTTTTTTCATGAACTTGCCTGTTTTTTTGATCCTCACGTGCGCCACCTGATAAACCATTTTAACCAACAATCGATAATCTTAAAATCTAATCCCAACATTCAAAATTATACAATAAAATTAAAGTTTTAATATGCAATTCTACGACATTTCCCAACTAGCAAAAAAAACAAGTTCATCTTAGTAGCAGCACCATCCAGGTCACCGAATAGGAATCAATCGTCATCTATGATGATGGAAGAAGCAGCAAGGTTACCAAATAGCTCTGCAACAAAAGAAGTGAACAATTAGAATGAAAAAGATTAAAAATACCAATAGTAATAATAGTATATGAAGTTAAGAACCATGATCCATGAAGTACAAATTATACCCGACTCAAGAACATCAACCTCCTCCTCATCGACTCCAAGGCTAAAAGAATCTTTGTCAATTGGTGTACGTAACCAATTTTGCAATAAAATTAATGCCTCGAGCGTTATAGGCTTTAAGGAACTTCGAAAAGGATCCAAAATTCGTTTTCCGGTACTAAAAGATGATTCAGAAGCAACATAAGAAACAGGTATAGCAAATATCTTTGGCTATGAGTGGCAAAATGTCAAACCTCGCAGAGTTGATCTTCCAGCAAAGTAACATATCAAAAGAAGAATCCTCATTGGTCGAAGAGTAGATAGGCTCAGCCAAGTATCTTTCCACCTCATATCTCCTATGATCCTCCACAGTACTCAATTGGTTTTTGCGTTTATTTCTTCCTTCCATATACTTAGCCTTGCTAGAAACAGAAGAACCTTGAGAAGAAGTAGAACTATAGTTACCTACAGACTCGGATGAAGATATCACACTTTCAGTTGTATATTCTAATTTATAAGCTGCGAACAATTCATCAAAATCCTCCTTAACTTTATCAACCCAAGCTTTTACCCTTCTTTGTTTTGTCACAGGGTCGTAATGCACAATTAAATCTTCAACAGTAACATATAATCCTTGTTCTTTCTCTCGTAGATCCAGAAGTACAGCAATAAACATCAACGAATTCATTTTTTCATATTCTCCCCAATACTTGTTGTACTTGAGCAACATTACATCGCCCATGTGACTTAAGAAAGGATCCTCGTATCTATTTTTCCAATCATCTAATTCTTGACGAATAGTACCGAGTTCCAATAAGAAAGAGTGGGAAGTAACATATGTAGAAGCTGAAAAAACAACAGTTGATTCGTAGAATACCTTTAGAAACTGAATCAGAATTCTGGCATTGCACCAATCATATCTTTCAGGAGCATGCACTGGAGGCCTTTTCTTCTTCTTGGATTTCTAAGAGCAACATATACTTCTTCTTCTTCATCGTCAGAATCTAAATCAAAATCAGCATCTAGATCAACATTGTCATCACCGTCACCCATATGAAAAGATGGTAATGGAATATCATAACAAAACTTCTCACGGAATGCCCTATCTGACTCATGTAGCCTTTCAAAAGCTTTTTCATACCTCTCTGCAGAAACCAACATCAAATAAGTAGAATTCCATCGCGTTTTCACATCCAAAATCAAACCTTTTTTACAATCTATCCTTGCCATCTCAGCAGCATCCATAAACTTCTTCAATCTTGCGGGGGATTTCGTGACATACTTTACCACTGCCCTGATTCTGATAATTGATGTATGATACTTTTTCAAACCATCCTTAACGACAAGAGCAAGTATGTGAGCCGCACATCTAACATGCAAAAATTTAGCTCCAAGTAATGAAAAACCCCAACTAACAACTCTTTTACTCAAATACTCAATAGCAGTTTTATTTGCAGATGCATTATCAAGAGTGACAGTGAATACCCTCTCAAGGCCCCACTCCAGCAAACATTTCTCTAAAGCCTTACCAATATGTTTACCTTCATGACTCTCAATCAAACAAAAACAGATGATTTTTTTATGCAGCTTCCATTCCCGATCAATAAAATGGGCCGTTACAACCATGTAATTATAGTTCTGCATCGATGTCCAAGTATCAGTAGTAAGACATACCCTTTTCTTATTTGTCTTGAAATAACTTATCAATGAGTCCTTTTCATTCAAAAACAACGTGCAGATATCACGATACACTGTCATACGACTTGGAATCTTAAATCTCGGCTCAAGATACTTACTGTAAGCCCTAAAACCTTCGCCTTCAACAATTCTAAAAGCCATTTCATCTGTAATAATAAACCTGATCAACGCTCTCCTACATCCTTCTTGAGAAAAAGTGACCCCCATCAACTGTTGTTCCTCTCCCGGCTTGCACGGCTGAAAACCAAGTGTCTGTTGTCCTCCTTGTTCCTTATTAACTGATTTCTTGTACTCAATACACTTCTCTAAATGATGAGAAAGATTGGTAGTCCCATGTTTTTTACCATCAATCTTGTAACTACCCCGACCCTTTGGACAATGCTTACACTTTGCTTTATTACCATCTCTATAATATCAAAGTGATTCCATACCCAAGATTTCTTCACACCAACTCTAGGCTTCTTATTTGATGATGAAGGTTGAGAAGATGGTGTTGCGGATGATGAAGGTTGAGAAGATGGTGACGCGGATGACCCAGCTGTACTCCTTGTCCCTGCTAAGGATGCCGGTGGACGTTGAGGTGGAGGTCCCATTTGTAATTGGGATGGAATTCCTTGTATAAGTGGAAGATCTGAACTAACGTCATCTTCTGAGATTTCAACCATGGTGATAACCTACAAGGCAGAGAGATGGCAGAAGGGGTGAGTTATCATATATAAAGAAATGTTGTATAAACTATATGTAAAAATGAATATTTCTTTAATAAAAATTATGTAATTTGACTCCATAAGTTTCACATACATGCACATTACACATTTGATATTCTATTACAGAATTGATAACTTGAGTCAACAAAAATTTACCATATACAAAAAGTATAACCTATTTCTGCACATGTAATTGAAATCCAAAACTAATAAAAAAAAATCCAAAATCATATATATTAAATGGGAAATAATGTCATTGAACAAAAAATTTGTGAAAAATAGAGAAATTACACATTTTTGCTGAGTCTACTAGTTTAACTCAGATTAACTACACACCAGATCTAATCCATACACATATAGGTTTGTTTGATTGGTCCACAGGGTAAACAGCTAGCACAATTGTTGGATGAAGAGTTGAAGACCCTGCTTTGATGGAAAGGAGGCAGCAGTGTGCCAAGAGGCTGGAATTATACAAGTCAGCAACAATATCTAGTTTGTGATATGGATTTCTGGACTGCTCATCATCTTTTTGACGAGGGCAAAGTGTTTTTATATTCTTTGCAATATCAGCAACAATATCTAGGATGGAATTATACACCTCAGCTGTTTTTCCATGTCACTATCAGTATTCAGAGATTGGTTTAGTATACGCATCAATAATTTTAATTCTAAGATGTACAGTTGCTCTCTGAAAGGTAAATGGGATAGAAAGAATATAGTGCAGGCAGAAGGGACAATGGTAGATTTATGTACAGTTGGAACAATGGTAGATTTATGAATATGAGATGTCAAAAGGGACCAACTTAACTTAAAGAGTTAGCCAAAAAAAAAAACCATACACATATAGGTTTAACTGTTTAAGACATGTTTACTGATTTTCCAAGTCTAATCCATACACAAATGAACCATCCATCACAAATGTAAGTCACAATATTTACCTGCAGCATAAATCACCGAGACACAGTCACACAAAGCAAAAAAATATGGGATTTAGCTACTCAATTCAGCTGAATTGAGTAGCATGATAAATACCATATTTGCTGTCAATTATAAACCCTAAATTAGACAAGGAACTACTTAAATAACTTAATTATAGAAAACCCTAAATTCAATTATGAACCCTAATTTTCAAAATCAAATCCCAAAAATTCTGAGATTTTGGAATAAATACAATCAATCTTGTGATTTAAGTGAAATAAAAAAGTGGGTATGAATTTACTTACCTTATGTGCAGCAAAAACACCTTCGTCTTTAACTGTGTGCACTGTGCAGTATGTTCTTCAACAAAACTCGGTTATGGTTCGACGACGCTCTTCTCTGTGAGCTTCTTCAATCTCAACAAGAATATGGTGTTTTTGAAAACAAGGTTCAGTTGCACTGTGCAGTATTTTCTCTCTGGTTTTTCCCCTCTTTTGGTTTCAGTTGGTTTTTGTTTGAGAAGAAGAAGCTCTCTCAAATCTTAGAACTGTTAGTTTGTGAGAGTCTGAGACACGTACCAAATTCTCACGTGTGTTTCTGACGGGTGGGAGGGTGGGTCGCGTCGGTTTTGATCTCACCCGTACCCGACCCGTTCGGCGGCGGGTCGGGTCAAATTGGGCGGGTGCGGGTCGGGTTGGCGGTTTGGGTCGGGTTTGTGCAGCCCTAGTCATACATACATCCTTTATGAACAAAATAAGAAAATGAGAGAGTAAACATGTACCCAAACCCCTTGCCTACATACGATGGGCATATGCCATCCAATATATATTTAAAATCTTCTTAACATTCATCCCTTTGTTTACTCTGCGGATTGTCAAACTGTAAGATAGTAAATCTAACGGCCATTGTATAATAAGGGTGTACAGTTGCTATCCATGTTCAGTTGACTTCCAAGCCTAATTTTTTTAAGAAATTGGGCTTCCAAGTCGTTTTTTGCTTAGTTGTTATCCCTAGTATAGTAAGATGTTGCTTCCTCATAAAACAATTCTGCAAATCCCTTTGTTTTAGTGTTTTATTGGTTTTCAAAATCTTGAGATGTTCATTAGAATTAGAATTAGAAATCTCGAGTGTACTTGCTTATGCAACCGCTAAGAATTAGAATTTACTATTCATGTTAGACAAAAAAAGAGTCTTGCTCAAATATAATACAAAAAGTATATACACTGCAAGGTCTATTAACCAAGGGTATATATCTGGCCTGCAAAAACGAAAGAACTATTAACCAAGGGTATATATCTGGCCTGCAAAAACAAAAGAACGATGGTCATCGAATGAATAAATATATGTTAGTAGCAATTCATTTGTCATTGCCCAGGAAAAATTAGTAGTCACTCTACTCTTGCGAAATATACGATTCATATTGGTGGTTACATAAAAATTACATTACACAGATTAAAACTCTGTGAAATAGCCCGTGTCGGTGATCACATATCACAGATTCGTATCCCTTCTCTTGATGACAGTGATTTTAGTTCTTAGGGGATACCATATCATATGTAAGAGTCCCTTACAGTACTCCAGTCCAGTTTTTTGTTATCTCGGTATATTATCTTTATGTGTTTAATAGTTCAGAAACCATCCTGATCTATTTTGTTTAATATTTGACGAAAATATCATGGTCTTTCAATGGTGAATAATGATAACACGATTGGTGACGATTTTTATTGGTTACAGGTATACACACATCTACTATGTGGATCTATAGGTCCCTGTATTAAAAATTAGTTCATTGTGTGAGAATATTTATGTTAATCATACTGGGACCTTAAATGTTTGGCAACCTATCATATGAATTCTTTTTCATTATTTTTTTCATGAAATATCTCTCTTATGAGTCCTTTTTTTTTCAACCAATATATATGGTCCAAAATGGTTCGAAAAATCAAGGGGTTGCTTCAAATTAAGAAGCAGCTGGTCGGATTCAGATGAAAGTGGAACTGAGTAAAAGAAGGTAAATCAGAAGAACGTATTGTACATTTGTAACTGGAACTATCGAATTGTTTTTATTAGGAGGGTAGTCGGGGCTAAAATGCAAGTTATTGGTGGAAAATAAAATTTGCATTTGTACAAGTGAGTATGAACTCATAACCATATAGTAATTAAACAATATTTTGTACAGTATCCGATAAACCTGGCAATATGACTATGCCGAATGTTAAAAGAATTTCTATTTAGGGTTCGAAATATAGACTATTAATTTAGATGATACTATTAGCATAACCACGGTCAAATCGTATTATAGACCGATATTCCACAATACTAGAAAACCTAGCAAATGACCTTGTGAAATAACTCGTGTCGACCAGGTACGGGTGATACCCTATATAACCTATTTAATTCATAAAATCATAAGATGCTCACCAAAATTATGTCAAATAGTCTTTTTTTATAAATTAATATGTGCCGAATTTTCAGTGCCGAACTCACATTAGTAAATTGAATTATATGCGTACGTATGCTGTTTCGAGTTATCGTCGAATCACGAATCGTTAACCAGATTTTTGACCGAATTTAAATTTTACAAATCTGAATAATACTCGCATGTTTGTCGTTCCGTACATTTATCGAATTTTAAAATACTAACTAGGGTGCGGAGAAGAACAATCATTTCACTAGATAAACCTAGCCCTAGTTTCCTTTACAACCATCCATCTAACCTAAATTAAACTATAAGTTACCACGTGTTTTTTCTAATTGAACAGTTAGGACTTTGATGCCATTTTAACAAAGTTAGGGAAAGAAACTTCATTTTGCTAACTTTGTAACGGATATATGATATCTTCAAATGAAACCCCGTCCTTGACAATTGACCGAAAGTTTAGGTACGAACCTTTAATTTCGAAAAATTGGGCATTAAACTAAAGTTCTGGTTAAAACCTAGGTACCATCCGATAAATAGTATAATATTACGTGTGTCTTGTGTGTTTGTCTATATGGAGTATAATGATACTTTAGCTAAAGCAGCTCGTAAATTTAAACTATGTGGGAAATAGTGGTCTAATCCAAGGTAATCAATCTCGGATCTCGATGTCGTCTCGGCCGGAACTGGGACATTGAGACAACTTTATTTCGGGAAGATTCTTGGTGAAATTTCGGAGTGTTTATTTTTAAATTTTATATCCGTAATATATATGTCAAGCATCTTACACACTTTATATATATTACCCGTGTATATATATATATATAGGAACAACACTAATTTTCAAGAAAGGAAAAAAAATGAGTTTTTAAGGGTTAAATTTTATTTTTTTATTACTAAATTTTCATATATTAAACTTGTCTATGTGGAATTTTGACCCATCTCGGCTGTTTTGACGAATTTCTTTATCAAATCTTATTTTAACAAGATTGAAAAATATCAAATCTTATTTTAACAAGATTGAAAAATTTATTTTGGTCTTGGATCGAAATTAAAATTTTTGACCGAAATGGTCTAATCCAGGTGACTTAATTCATCGTATGGATCATGACGTAACGAACCTTCCTGTTCAGTATGTTTGGATTTCTTTGTTAAAAAAAATACTGCGAAAGGAAAATGCAAAAAAATAGGTCGATAAGATTAGATTCTTAATTAATTATTAGTGTCTAATTTTACCAATCCTTATTTTTCTTACAGTGATTATCAACAGCTAAATATACTTTCTCTCTCCTCTATGTCACTTTTTTAGAGCGAGAGAGAGTCCTCACTCTGACCAGTAAAGTCTTCTCTTCTCTTCTCTCCTCAAAAATCTCCATTACTGAGTTGCAAACTCGGTCTCATTAAAAATGATTCCACCAGAGCTTCAAAGTCGTCCAAATCGAACCCTAATCTCTCCGTCACTCTCCGCACCAACCTTTTCCTCATCATTCAGTGGATCAAATTATTCATCATCACCAGAACGATTCCAAAACCCTAGATCTTCAAATTCCGTTTCAAATCGGTTTTCACCATCATCATTTATTCACAATCAACGAATCGCAATTGCTTTAGTTCCATCAGCTATATTCTTACTTGATTTAGGTGGAACACCAGTTATAGCAACACTAACACTAGGCTTAATGGTCTCCTACATTCTTGATTCACTGAGTCTTAAATCGGCTTCGTTCTTCGGCGTCTGGTTCTCACTAATCGCTTCTCAGATCGTTTTTTTCTTCAGTTCGAATCTGATTTTGTCTTTTAATTCTGTTTTTCTCGCAATTCTTGCTGGTTTTCTATGTGCACAAACGAATTTCTTGATTGGGATATGGATTTCGTTACAGTTCAAATGGATACAGATTGAGAATCCATCAATTGTTGTTGCGTTAGAACGATTGTTGTTCTCTTGTATACCGATTTGTGCGAGTACCTTGTTTTCTTGGGCTACAGTTTCTGCTGTTGGTATGATGAATTCAGCTTATTATTTTATGATTTTTAGCTGTGTATTCTATTGGTTGTTTACCATCCCAAGAGTATCATCATTTAAATCGAAACAAGAGAATAATATTGGTTACCATGGTGGTGAAGTACCTGACGAGATTATGATATTAGGTCCATTAGAGAGTTGTATTCATACATTGCATTTACTTTTCATGCCGCTGCTGTTTCATGTTGCATCTCATCATGGGATTATGTTTGCGTCTATCAGTGATTTGCTTTTGCTGTTTTTTGTGCCCTTTTTGTTTCAACTTTATGCATCAACTAGGGGAGGGTTATGGTGGGTTACAAAGAATTCGAACAGTTTGCAAAGTATTAGAGTTGTTAATGGTGCTGTTGCCTTGGTTGTTGTTGTTATTTGTTTGGAAATTAGAGTTGTTTTCCATTCGTTTGGAAGGTATATTCAGGTGCCACCGCCTTTGAGTTACCTACTTGTGACTATTTCGATGTTGGGAGGGGCTTTGGCTTTGGGTACTTATGCAATTGGTATGGTTGGTGATTCATTTAGCTCGGTTGCTTTTACTACTTTGTCCGTCTTAGTTAGTGCAGCTGGAGCGCTCGTCGTTGGATTCCCCATTTGGGTATGTTTTCGACTACTACATAGATTTGATTTTGTAATTCAGATATGCGTTGTTATGCATAAATTTCATTTGTTCTTCGAAAACCTGAATTGCATTGCTATTGCACACTCTTTAGGAATGCTGTTGTGTGAAGTGCACCACAATGAATGTGATCTGAAGAAAGAATTGTAGTCACACTTCTCTATTAGTGTCTGCTACTGTAGCCCTAATCCAATTGAATCATGATAACTTGTTTAGCAAATTCCTTATCAGTTTATCATTAATATTTGTTATGTTCTACTTGTCTATATGCAACCTAGATCAGTGGATGCTAAGTAGCTTAGACAGGTGCTTTAGGTATTTATTATGTGGTTTTATATGGACCCAGAAACATGTCTTAAGAATCTAAGATAACTGTTTTGGTGGTTTTTGTAAACAATAGGAGTTATTGAATTATCAATAAGTGCCTTACTTTCCACCCTTCACAAGAATTGGCATTCCTAAAGTAAATAAATTTAACGCCAGCTGAGTCTATTAGTCGATAGTTATGATTATCTCATTTGGCAGAGAAGCTGTTTGAGTTGCAAAAAGTTTTATGACTATTCTAACAAGAGGATTGGTACTTTTTATTTCTTCATCTAAACACTAGTAACATGAAGCTATTTGTCATCTTGGTTTGCAGCTCCTTCCAGTTCCACTAATCTCAGGCTTTTATTTGGCACAATTTTTTACTAAGAAGAGCTTGCCATCATACTTTGTGTTTGTCCTTCTTGCAAGTGTGATGGTGTCATGGTTTGTTCTGCATAACTTCTGGGATCTCAATATATGGTTGGCTGGGATATCTCTTAAATCATTTTGTAAGATAATACTTGCTAATGTTATTCTGGCTATGGCTGTACCGGGGTTTGCTCTTCTTCCGCCCAAATTTCGATTCCTGACTGAGATTGGTCTAATAAGCCATGCTTTGCTTCTGTGCTTCATAGAGAATCGGTTTTTTACCTACGCCAGTGTATACTATTTTGGATTGGATGAAGATGTGATGTATCCAAGCTACATGGTTATTATGACAACTTTTGTTGGCCTGGCGCTAGCGAGGAGGCTGGTTGTAGATCTTCGTATTGGGCAAAAATCATTTTGGACATTGACTTGTCTTTATTCTTCAAAGCTGGTCATGCTGTTTGTTACATCAAGGAATGTTGTATGGGTTGCAGCCGTGCTTCTGTTGGCAGTTTCTCCTCCATTGCTTCTTTACAAGTATTAGCCTACCCGTTTTCATTTTTTTTCTTTTGTTGCTTTCTTACTCTTCTTATGTAACGATCTGTCAGTGTTTCACTAACTTTCTTGTTTGAAAATTCAGGGAGAAGTCGAAAGCAGCTGGAAAAATGAAAGTTTGGCAAGGTTATGCGCATGCTGGTATGGTAGCTTTGGTCACATGGTTCTGCCGGGAAACAGTTTTTGAGGTTCTACAATGGTGGGTTGGAAGATCTCCATCCAATGGCTTGCTTCTTGGTTTCTGTATCGCTTTGACTGGATTAGCGTGCATACCCATAGTTGCTCTCCACTTCTCTCATGTTCAGGTACTCTTACAATGTCATATGCTCTGTATTCCTTTTGAACTCTATGAACACTACTCTTCTCACTGGTGTTGCTTGGTTTATAATTCTTGCCTCTCTAAATATGGAGCCTTTTGAGACTGATCATAATTTGAGCACAATTTGTTTGAAATGAAGGAGTGTGGTTTAGTATCTTCATATTTTGTTGGTAGTTATCATACTGTTTATCAAAAACTGTGGTACATATTGGTACTTCTGTGGAGACAATTATGCTACATAGCTCTAATTTTAAGAAGATCACCTTGCTTGTTCTGTTCTTTCTTCATTCTTTCACTCATCAGAACTTTGGTTAAATTAGTTAACACTAACTGTTTTATCATTTATCCTTGCGCAGTCTGCAAAGAGATGCATACTACTGGTCTTGACAACAGGACTGCTCTTTATCCTCTTGCAACCACCGGTTCCATTGTCGTGGGCATTCCATTCTGATATTATCAGGGCAGCTCATATTTCTGTTGATGACGTCTCTATCTATGGCCTTGTAACTGCGAAGCCTACATGGCCATCTTGGTTACTCATTGCAGCAGTCCTACTAACGCTATCAGCACTGACTTCTATTATCCCTATCAAATACATTGTGGAGTTAAGGGCATTTTATTCAATTGGGGTCGGTATTGCCCTTGGTGTTTACATCTCTGCTGAATATTTCTTCCAAGCAACAATGTTGCATGCACTCATAGTGACTACAATTGTATCCACCTCCATCTTTGTGGTATTCACTCATTTCCCATCTGCCTCAAGCACAAGACTACTACCTTGGATATTTGCCTTACTTGTGGCTCTCTTCCCTGTCACATACCTACTTGAGGGCCAGATTAGAATGAAAAGCTTGGCAGAAAGTATGGGAATTGGAGAAGCTGGGGAAGAAGACAAGAAACTTACAATGCTATTGGCTGTGGAGGGGGCTAGGACATCCCTTCTTGGGCTATATGCTGCGATTTTCATGGTAATAGCTCTGGAGATAAAGTTTGAGCTTGCCTCGTTGATGCATGACAAGGCAGTGGATGGTAGGGTTGGCGTTCATAGCCGATCAGGGCAAAGAAGTTCTTCTGCTGGTTTCCCACCAAAGATGAGGTTTATGCAACAGAGAAGGGTCTCAACAGTGCCAACATTCACAATTAAAAGATTAGCTGCTGAAGGTGCTTGGATGCCATCAGTTGGTAATGTCGCCACTGTGATGTGTTTTGCCATATGCTTAATCCTGAATTTTAATCTGACTGGTGGCTCAGACCGTGCTATATTCTTGCTGGCGCCAATATTACTGCTCCTCAACCAAGACTCTGACTTAGTTGCTGGGTTCAAGGACCGCCAGAGATATTTCCCAGTGACGGTGGTAATATCTGTGTACTTGGTTGTGACTGCAGTTTACAGAATATGGGAAGAGGTTTGGCATGGGAACGCCTGGTGGGGATTAGAGATAGGAGGGCCTGACTGGTTCTTTGCAGTCAAGAACACTGCACTTCTTATCTTGACATTCCCAAGTCACATCCTCTTCAACCAGTTTGTGTGGAGCCACACAAAGCAGGCAGATTCAAGACCTTTGCTTACGATGCCCCTGAATCTACCACCCGTCATAATAACAGATGTAATCAAGGTTAAGATATTGGGGCTATTAGGACTTATTTATTCCCTAGCCCAGTACCTAATCTCGAGACAGCTCCATATTACAGGAATGAAGTATATTTAAATCAAGCAACATACACTCTGTACAATATCTATAGGTATGTTTTACAAGTGATATTTTTGAAGCATCTTCCAGTTTCCCTGATCATCATCTTTTGCATGTAATTAGATCTCTCTCTTTGTAGGTAACCTTTCAGTGGGTGGTTGGAGCTATGATATGCACCCGTTATACCCAATAGGGTCTGAATGGGATAGGGTCGTCTTCGATATTGCACTGCACCAAGCAATACTGTCGACCATTGGGAAAGCGAGTTTCAAATGTGTATCCATTATAAAAGGGGATAACCCATCTCCTACTGATCAATCAATGTATTTAAAAGGAGCATCTCCTCCTTGCTGTACACAGCTCTTAACTTCTTCCATGAGGTTTTTAGGTCACACTTATTTGTCATGCCACATTTTTGAGTTTTTGTAGCTATTAAAGGACACACATTGATAGGATATTGTTGCATAGATTGCTAGACAAATGTCAAGTTATGGGGAGCATTAACAAGAACATCAGATAATTGTGAGTGCTGTGTTCCTTTAAACGTGTTTTTGTGTTCCCATTTTCTGCTAGTTCCCCAAGCAATTTAAAATGTAAAATTTCCGCCAACTTAATTTGAGAGGTGGGTCTGTCGCTTTAGTGTGTGTAGAAACACCATACCTTGAAATTGGGTTGCCAGTGTCCATGGCACATTTGGACAGATCTCCTTTGTTAACTAAGAATAGTTATACTTTATGCACACAATCTATATTCATAGGGCAATTTCGTGTTTAGGACAAAATAATTCTGCCGATCTTGTTTAGTATTTAATCAGCATCCTCTTTTCTGTGGGTCCCAAATTCACGTCTGACCATCAACAAACCATTACTATGAACCTTGACAAACATATGTATCCAGAGAAAAAAGCAAAAAAGAAAAAGAAGAGTCGAGGTATGAACTCGAAAAGACTTTGTTTCGTCAAATAATTTGCATTGGAATTGATTTCTCTGACGTGGTACCCTCTGTTAAGTCTCGTCTTTTTTTGCATTTCGTCTTGGATTCAGTTTCTTTAGGACTGGATTCCACAGTTGTAGATTCCTTGATTCCTAGGATTGAATCAGATTCAGTTTCAATCTGATTAGTATTGCTGAGAACACAATGTTGGTCGGGAACATCCATGTGTTTAAAAGTCTAGCTTTGACAGCGAGGGCATTATGAATACCTTTCCACAAAAAAATCTGATGTTTGTAAGGCATTTTCAATTTCCATAATTTCAATCAAAATTGAGGAGATAAACCCATAGAGGAATCATTAATCAGATCTTGCTCACTAAGAAGTCTGTAAGTTGAGGCAGTTGTAAAAACACCCGCAGCAGTAAAAGGCCAGATTAGAATATCTTGTTCATCTAATTGAATGGGTATTGTTGAATTCATCTGTGTTGGGGTAAACAGTCGACGAAGAAGAGAAATATTTCACTAACCCATTGATATTCACTAAGATATAGTTCATCCCAATCTTGAATAGAAATTTGCATAGCTGATGTAAGGACATAAATTCATCAGTTTCAGGTGTTAACATCATAAGAAGGAAGTATCATATTATGATACACCGAGAAGTACAAGAGCAAAATAAATGATAAAGGAAGACAGTTATAAAACATTTGTCACACATCAACTGACACCGGAAGCAGAAAAGTCAGACTAGATTAATGCATATAAGACACGTGAAAAGAGCACAAGAAAAAGCATCATCAGTAGCCAAGACAATCATCTGCGCTCTGCTATCTCATGCGCTCCAACAATCATTTGAGTTCCGCTATCTCTGGCGCTCCACAATCATCTGCGCTCTGTTATCTCTTGCGCTCCTCAATCATCTACGCCCTATCACGTGCGCATTATAAATCTCAATCATGCAAGAATAGACATGCTCCACGTCAAAATACCACATGTCACACATACCAACATCCATATAATGAAGACAAAGGATCAACAATCGCTCAATCCAAAGAGGAGCTGCACATCAGCAAGCAAAACTAGTAAGAAGCATCACGGAAGGAGCAAAATGAGCTGCGCCCAAAGTCAAGATAAGATCAAACAAGTCAAATAGAGATAAGAATGAGCAAGGAAGAGGGACCCATCATATTTTGCTATAAATACCAACCCCTAAGTAGAAAGAAAAGGAAAAAAAACAGAAAAACTAAGAGGGAAAACTCTGAAAGAAAATCAAGAAGTGGAAAAAGCTAAGACTAGGTGAAGAACTCTATTGAACTTAAGTTCTTTATTTCTTTATATTAGCATGTATACAAAGTAAGTATTTATAAATAAGACACCATATTTCCCGTGGATGTAGGCTTATTAGATGAACTACGTTATATATTGATTATATTTGAATTTATGATTCTCTGCATTACAATCTCTCTGTATCAATTACACTTGGAGTATTGTCATTTTTAAACAGCTTAAGTTTTTGGTTGTGAGGACCCCAAAAATGGTCGTCACAATTTGGCGCTAGAAACATGGAGGTGTAAAGGATTTATCCTACCTTAAAAAAAATGAAAGAGAGAGTTTTGATACAGGGATTTCGAATTCCGAAAAATAAAATGATTAAATTCAAATGAATTTTTGTCAATGAAAATCATTAATTTTTTGATTTATACAAAATCTTTGATTTATGCAAAAGGCATTTATGAGTAAGAAATTTTTTGAACTTTAGAATTTCGTGTTACCTCCTTTTTGTATGATTTTGTGTACATTTAAGGAAAATGAAAGAATTATTCAATTTACGAAGTATCTATTCATTTAAAATTGATTTGAATTACTTATATGTTTTGATTGAATAAATAAGTTTTTTGAAATCATATAACTTTTATAGAATACTACCAATGGAATTCTCGAAAGTAACAGAGGATTGGTATTAGAAGAAAACAGAACATTACGAAAGGAAGAAAAACAAAGTGAAAACATGTCGCAAGCTGAAAATTCACGAAATCAAGAGAGTTACACAAGATGAATCTTTCAAAAAAGAGAAATAGTAAATAACTCAGAGAGTCAGCAAAGCAATTCAGGGGTTATTCTTCATTTCAGGAGAATAATCAAAACAATAATGAACATAATCGTTCTTAATCTCAAGAAAATACTCAGGACACTATTGAACATATACAAAATTTAATGGAGGATATGAGTAGGATGCGCAAAGAGCAACGAGATTATGCTGAACAAATCGCACGATTAACTAAAGAAAATCAACGTTGAAAGAAACAATCCAGCGGGATGCGGAACCAGCTGCCACAAGAATGCGGGGAAAAGAAGAAAGTTCCAATAGATTCGAAGGCAGGAGAGAAAGAAATAATCGAGATCAAAGAATGGCACTAAGATCCACATCACAGCAACCTGGACAAGAAAGGATGAATCGTGCAGACCCAAGACCACAACATGATCAATGGCAAAAATGCTTTGAAGCTAGGAGCAAATGAGGGAAGAAATAAGAAATCTAAAGAATAAAGAAGGTGCGCGAATAGAGGAAGTGTTAAAGGAAGCCAGGAGAACGCCATTGGCACCACATTTAGCATTTGCACCAATGCCCCGAGAACGTAACACTCCCGTTTGTGAGTGCTATGATGGTACCAGGGATCCGACCCTACATTTGAAATATTATAACCGAATCATGGTACGTTGGGAGCAAGATGATGTTGTAATGTGCAAATGTTTCCCGTCAAGTTTGAAGGGATTGGCGCTGGCATGGTATGATAAATTGCAAGAAAGTTCTTAATTCGAAAGTTTTTGGAAGCATACATGTACACCAGACTTGTTGACTCAGGATTGGATAGATTATATTCACTCGCTTCATGGCCAGAAGAATCAATTCGTGACTATACATCTCGGTGGCATGCAATCTGCCAGGAAATTGGAGATGTTGAGCCAGATGCTGCCATTAACAATTATAAGTGGGGAATAGCTGACCGAAAAAGCCATCTCTTTGTTGATATTCATAACATCAACCCGAAAACTGAGGGCACCTTAGAGAAATAATCGAGACATGTGCAAGACTGCAAGACTTACAAGGGCAATGTCCAAGGATAGTATCGGAACAACAAGGAGAGGAAAAAAGAACAAATTCGATAGAGCCGTCGTCCGGGTCAGGGAAAAGATTTCCAAATAAAGCTTAAACTAGTGAACCAAAGCGTCCACGGAATGAGAGAAGGAAGAAATTTTTTCAAGAACGAGTTTTTACAAAAATTAACACTCCATACTCTGAAATTTTAAAAGTAATAAAAAATAGACCAGACTTTCAATGGCCACCAACAAAAGAGCGACAACCAGAGCACACTCGAAACTCAAAAGAATATTGTGAGTATCATTGCTATCGGTGGCATTCAACCGATCGATGCAGAAACTTAATTTTACTAGTCCAAGGGATGATTGACGCTGGGGAGTTAAAAGAATTCATTCAATCACCTACACCATTGTCAAGGATTGATAAAGGGAAAGCTGTAAATATCCCCCACAACAATCAGACTATCAATATGATTTCATTTTCGGAACCAAATCCATCATCGATAAACGCAGCAATTGACAAGAAGCTGCACAAGAGAATAATTAACCATGAAGTATTTAAAGTTGCATGGAGGATACTGAAACATGGGAAGAATGAATGGCTTCCCCACTAACATTTTCAGCAGAAGAGGTAGATCAAGAAGTAGAAACTCACAATGACCCGCTGGTTCTCACCCTTCCTGTGTCTGGTTGGAATATCACAAAAATTTTGATAGACGTAGGAAGTTCTCTTAATGTGTTGTTCTATGACACATTTCTGAAAATGGGATTGAAAGAAGATCAGTTTGAGCCATCTCGCTACACCATTTATGGATTCAATGGAGTAGCATCGAAGCCAAGAAGAGAAGTCACACTCGAAATAATGACTGGAGCATCAGTTGCAACAAAGTTAAGTGTGGTATAAGCACCCTCACCTTACAATGAAATCATCGGGAGGCATTGGGTCCATCAGTTGAAAGGGGTCGCATCAACGTACCATCAGTACTTACGATTTCCAACGCCTCAGGGAGAAATGGAAATTAAAGGAGATCAGAGCATGGGGAGAACGTGCACCCTCACGGAAGCACACATAAATCAAGAAAGAGCCCAGCAAGTGAAAGCAAAGAAGAAGGAAAGGAAAGTCCAAGTTAAGGAAGGAGCAATAAATCAGTATTTGTCTGAAGTCGCAGCTAGCAAGTCAAGCAATGAAGAAGGAAGAGATTCTGAAGTCAAAGGAGATGAGTTAGGAACAAGAAAAGGGGGTGAAACATCGCAATAGCAGATCAAGGGGGATCCCACATTCTTAGGAGCCCCCAAATCTGCTTTTTCGGCTGTAGAGGAAGCCAAGAACATCAACATTGGAACGCTAGAATTTCCAAAGGCAATTAAAATTGGGACCCTGATGAGCTCAGAAAGGGAGCAAGATTTAATCAGTTTACTCGAAGAGTATGCAGATGTATTTGCGTGGAAAATAGGAGACATGCCACGAATTGACCCAAGCATTGTTCAACATGAATTGCGTATACATCCGGGCACCATACCATTTCGGCAACGGATGCGAAAAGTAGCACCTGAGTATCATGATCCAGTAGAAAAAGTATTGAAGAAGCTAATGGACGCATGATTCATTCGAGAAGTGCGCTACCCAACGTGGATATCAAATATGTTCATAGTCCCAAAGAAGACTGGAGGAGTGAGAATTTGCATAGACTTCACCAATTTGAATAAAGCATGTCCAAAAGACAGTTATCCACTTCCAAGCATTGATCAATTAGTAGATGCTGTTGCAAGACACGAAGCCTTTTGTTTTATGGATGGACAGTCTGGATATAACCAAATTGCACTAGCCGAGGAAGATCAAGAGCATACTGCGTTTTTTACCCCGCGAGGATTGTATTGTTATACGAGAATGCCGTTTGGATTAAGAAATGCAGGAGCAACCTACCAACGATTAGTGGATGCAATCTTCAAACCTTGGATATGACGCACATTGGAAGTCTACGTAGATGACATGCTGGTAAAAAGCAAGATGGCAAAGGATCATTTACAAGACTTGAGGGAGATTTTCCAAGCTTTGCGCAAGTACAAAATGAAAGTCAATCCTAAAAAATGCATCTTTGGAGTTACATCAGGGAAGTTTTTGGGTTATCTAGTCACGGAAAAAGGAATTGAGGTCGATCCAGCAAAAATACAGGCTATTGTAAATATCCCATCCCCAAGAAATATTAAGGAGGTACAGAAACTGAACGGATGCTTGGCAGCGCTTAACAGATTCATTGCAAGGTCATCAGATAACTGCAAACCATTTTTTGATACTATAAAGAAGGGAATCAAGTTTATATGGAATGAAAACTGCGAACAAGCCTTTCAGAACATCAAAATCTATCTTTCGACTTTACCCGCATTACAGAAACTGTAGCCTGAAGAGATCTTGGCCATATATATAGCTGCAACAGAAGATGCACTGAGCGCAGTACTGGTGCGAACAAATGATAAGGTGGAAAAACCAATCTATTACATTAGCAAGACTCTCAACCTTGCGGAGAGGAACTATACCAAGATTGAACAGTTAATATTAGCATTGGTATTTGCCACGCAGAAGCTGCGCACATATTTTCTAACGAACTATGTACGAGTACCAAGCAAGGCTCCGCTAAAATCAGTGTTAAAAAATGCAGGAAAAGTTGGAAGAATTGCGAAGTGGAATGCTCAGTTGGAACAATTTCACATTCTTTTTGAAATGCAAACTGCTCAAAAATCCTAGGTTTTAGCGGATTTTCTTGCAGATTGCCATTAGATGATGATTTTGAAATCCAGGGGTTACCAGGAGTAGAAGAGGATGACTCTCGGGACATTTTGGACCCTGTCAATTCTCGGAGATGGGAAGTTTCTTTTGATGGACCCCGAAATAAAAAGGGGGCAGGAATTGGTATTGTAATAACAACACCCACGGGGGAGCGATTGATACATACTTTTCGTTTAGAGTTTGGAGAGCACACCAACAATATAGTAGAATACGAGGCTGTGGTTCATGCCCTCCGGCTAATTATTGAACTCGGAATTACCGATGTACGGTTGATAAGTGACTCACAATTGATAATCCGACAAGTTGAGCTAAAATATCAAGCAATTGATAAAGACTTGATTGAATACAAAGGCCTCGTGCAAAAGTTAGCATCCCAAGTTCCAAACATCATTTTTCGCCATTTTTCCAGAGATAAGAATCGTCATGCAGATGCGTTAGCATTTATCTCCTCAATGATCAAGGATCCGAATACATCTGCCTTCAAAATTGGACGCATTTATGAACCATCAATTAAAATATGGGCAGTTGAGAATATGGAAGATGAAATAAGTGAAGATCTTGAGGATCCGGCCACAAAGAATGACGCAAATATACCCCAAAAACCAAAGGACAGGTGCGTAGAAGAAGATTGGAGGATTGCGCTACATCATTATTTGGAAAAACAAATATTGCCTGCGGACGCCAAGGAAGCAAGGAAAATACAATCAAAGTCTGTTAACCATCAATTAAGGGATGGTATTTTGTACCGAAAGTTTTTCATGGGACCACTACTTCGGTGTGTATCACGACTAGAAGGACATCGTATTTTAACATATATACATTATGGTGACGCTGGGAATCATAGCGGGAGACGGTCATTGGCCCTCAAGGCAAAAACGCAGGGATATTATTGGGTCATAATGCAAAAGGATGCCGAAGATATGGTCAAAAGATGCGAAGAATGTCAACGTTTTGTTAAGAAGATCAGAGCGCCGGCAACATAACTCAATTCAATACTTAGTCCATGGCCATTTGCAAAGTGGGGAGTATATATTGTCAGACCCCTACCTGAAGGAATACGGGAAAGGAAGTACTTAATTGTAGCAACAGATTATTTCACCAAGTGGGTGGAATCAAGGGCACTTGCGCACATTAGAGACTCGGATGTGTTCAAATTCTTGTTTGAAGACATAATTTGCAGATTTGGAATCCCAGTGGCAATAGTTTCAGACAATGGATAGCATCTGCAGGAAAAAAATATTGACATGCTTTTTGAAGCCTTCAATACCCAAAACAGAAAGTCAACTCCACTTACCCCCAGAGCAATGGGCAGGCTGAAGCTACAAACAAGACAATTGCACTTAATCTCAAGAAGACTCTAGAAGGGCATCACAATCGATGGTGTGAGCAACTTCATAACACTATATGGGCCTATCATACCACAAGGAGGTCTGCCACTGGAGAGTCACCGTTCTTACTTACTTATGGGGCAGAAGAATTCATACCAACAGAGATAATATTACCAACAACCAAGACAGAAGCATGGGAAAGGAATTTAAAGGAAGATTTAATGCTTGAAAAGTTGGATGATCTAGAAGAAAGAAGAGAAGTTGCATTACAAAATATGGAGAATTATCAAAGAAAGTTAGCAAGTGAATATGGAAAAAAAGTAAAGCTGCGCCATTTTGTTGAAGGACAGTACGTATTGTGACAAATTCCGGAATATCAAAAGAATAAAAAGGCAGGAAAGTTTGCACCCACTTGGGGAGGTCCTTATATCATACAGGACATTGCGGGACAAGGATCCTATTATTTGCAAAATATGGATGTAGAAGTTTTGCAACATCCTTGGAATGCGCAATATCTTAAACCATACTATCCATAATTTTCTATGCAATCGTATAGTAATTTGTGCTCATACGGGGTAAAGCAAATAAAGGCAAAATCTCATAGGAGACCCATGTAAAAGTCTTGAATATTGACTATTGGGTACATCCGCTAGCAAGAGATACCCTATATAACATTAATTATTATATCAAGTAACAGGGTCCACATATGTAATTTTATTTTGTCCAAAGAGAATTACTATGTGAAGCGCACCATCAAAAGGAGCCCAAGGTACAATAAATCCTTGAGGTTTCAAATTATATACTCATTAATCAATTTGTCTTATGATTTTATTGCATGAACAAAAGTAAAATGTCAAACGTATGAAGAGAATATCAAAAAATAATTACTTATATATATTTCATGACAGTTTACAAGGACAAAAATTGTACGCAGCAGCAGCCAGATACAAGAGGAACTTTAAGAAGCAGGATCATTGGTAGGTAGGGTTGTCAATCCCTATCCGAAATCCGACATCCGTTTCCCATAATACGGAATCATATAGGATATTATCCGATATAACGGATATCGGGTATCAGATACGGATAATTCTATCGGATATTTAGGGTTATCGTAGCGGAACCGGCTAAGCTGGTATCCGTCGGATATTATCCGTATCCGATAAGGGAATAACTAAAGAAAAGAGAAACTAGGTATTCAGTATTCTCTTCAGTCTTCAGTCGGCTACCCCTCTTTCGTATGAGCTCTCCGCCTCTCCCTCTCGCCCTCTCGGATTTCTTAGTTACGTTATCTCTGAATTCGAGCAGCTAGTAGATATCTTAGTTATGTGATTTCCAGCTACTGTTAATTTTATCTCCAACATTTTTTTTTCTCTCCTGAAACCTTTGAAATAATTCTACCTCCTTCAGAGCTTGGGTGGTTTTTCTTATCTGAGGTAAGTGGTTCAAAAAATCAACTAATCTCTTGAGATTTTGATTCAATTTGGAGCAATTTGATTTTTATTTTGTTTCAATTCTTCGAATTTTGATAGAATAGAAAACCAAACTAATCAAACCGATTAATATGCTACAATGGATTTCAAGTCGATGACTACATTAAAATAGAATGGAAACCGATTAATATGATAAGTACCATATTGTACATATGGAGCTTGGAGGTTCAATCTGTTGTTTGTTGGTTTGTTATTGATAAGTACCATATGTACCTATGGAGTGTAACATGTGAATTCTTTCCTTTGGGTTTTGAGGTGTAATAGCTTACTCCTCGAGTCCGTGGTTTAAGTGTTCATATTCGAGTCCTTTGGGTTTTGAGGTACATACTTGTGTTCTCAGTGTGAATGATAGAAAAAAAATGGGGTTTTTGTCTCTAAAGAGACCTGTGTTCTTTATCTTAACGATAAATTACACATAGCAATCCTCTTTTTTTAGAGATGGTAGTCTAATGTATGTTTTTGAATATGGTGGGCAAATGCATCTGTAGACAAAGTACATGTCTAATGCCTCCCACTAATCATGTCAAATGTAGTTCATTCAAAAGTTCAGTGTAGTATTTCATAACTTTCTGGTTTTAGATGCAATGGAGTTCTGAGTGATCAGAGAGATAACTATCTATATATGCCTAATTGCACTTTTAAGGTATGCATCATCTCTTGTCAACCAGGGTTTGGACATGCAAACTAAGTATATGTTAGAAAAACATAATAATGTACGCTTATGATTTATGATTTACAGTGGAATTAGGGAAAGGCACTGTTTTTTGAAAATTATTTTCAAATCCCTAGCTACTAAAGATAAGTTTTTTATTTTTACTTTGTTTTAGTAACATATTACAATGAGCCAAGTTCCACGACATCTTTCAAATACTCTTTTTACATATAGGGGGCATATCGCCTGTATAATTTTTAATTATTGATCTTATCGTGTTTCTCTATTGACAATACATGTTTCATACATATTCAGAAAGCCCAACATCGCAGATATAGTGATATTTAAGGCTCCTCGAATCTTGCAGGTACAGATTAAATTTGTGAAACTGGTCCTTGTCCATATCAAATGTTTATCATTGTAGATTATTTTACTCAGATACCTTGTGCAGGAAATTGGTTATAGTTCAGGTGATATGTTTATGAAAAGAATAGTAGCCACGGCTGGGGACTATGTTGAGGTGAGTGGGCCTCTAATTATAAGCTGATTCTCTTATCATTCTATAGCCAATACGTTTTTCTATCTCGTTATTTTCTAAGGGTGAGTGTTTGCATGCTTTTGGTTTGCTTTTCATAGGTTCATAATGGGAAATTGTTGGTGAATGGGGCTGTTCAGCGTGAAGATTTTGTTCTAGAGCCACTTGAATATGAAATTGTTCCAGCGGTATTATTTTCTTCCTCATAGAATTTGACTTGAAAAATGGAGTTTCTTAAGAGGGTTGAATCTTGATTGACATTAGGGCTGTCAATCCCTATCCGCTTATACTTCAGTGCTTGCATATAGATAGTTGAGAGGGAACAATGCCTTTTTACTAGTGCTTTAATCTATTAATTTATCATGAAGTTTCATAATTTTATGTTTGGTAGGATTGTGGGGACTCTAACCTTTCTCCAAAATCTTTTTCTTTTGATCCTTTACTTACTTGGGTTCCTTTCCATCTGCTTATCACTCTATCAAATCTGCCGAGAGTGTAGCAAAACTGGAAACCCTTTGTTTTAACTTGAATGACTACACTTCTTCAATCCTCAAGATTGTATGGTTAATGTATTGTTGCATGGTATTTCAGGTATCTGTTGGAGCAAAGTCGAGTGCTTTCGTATGGTATTGCTGGTGCAGTTATATTTCGCTTATCACTGATTACATGTATGAAATGTATTTACCCAATGGAATCACAAAAAGCTCGTAAAATTGAATATATATGTCTGAATTGTGGAGGAGAAAATTCTTTGATTTTGCATTTCATATCTTGTTCCTATCTTAATGAAAATTTATCAGTATTATATTTCATTTTCCTCTGTACAACATGGATTTGTAATCTAACTTGAAACTTGAAAATGTGACTCCAATTCATATGTACCTTTCTATTTTCATGTTATTTTGTCTATGTGCTATCGGATATTTATCGGATAATATCGGATATCCGATAAGATTAACTAAACGGAATCGGATATGAAGGTTAAAAGTCCGTCGGAACTTATCAGATATCGGATATCGGATAAGCTTATCGTATATCGGATACGGCTGAGCCAATATCCGTTTCGTTAACATCCGTTGACATCCCTATTGGTAGGAGCTGGGTCAACATTTGAAGCAAGATTAAAAGTTGAAGGAGGAGTAGCACAGGGAGGAGGAGCACGTGGAGCAGGCTCAGGAACCACCCTGCGTGGGTAGGTTTTGGTCCAACCATCCTTCGCAACCCTATCAAGGTTATTATTAATTGCCAGAGCAATACCCCGTTTTGTCTCAACTTTCATGTACTCCATCTTCTCACGTGAAGCAATAAGCGTATCCTCGTACGCTTTTATCTTACTATCAGCTGATGAAGCCCTGCTCTCAGCCAAAGAAGCTTGATTCTGCCAGTACGCAAGCTTTTCTTCTGCCACGGCCAAGTCATCAGAATAAGCTTTGACAACAGTCTGCCAGTTAACATCTGTTTCTTCCTCTTTGGAAGTAATCTGAGTAATTCAGTCTTGCGCCTCAACCAATTTATCTATGGCCTCTCCAAGTTGCTCATTTACTTCCTTTAGTTTGTCAGTAGCTTCAGAAAGCTCCTTCTCAACCTTAGCGGACAAAAGTTTAACTTTCTTCAACTCTTTGTCAGACTCCTCAGCCTTGGCAGCAACTCTCTTAAACTTTCCCTCAAAATATACATAGCAAATAAAAGGTTGTTAGACCGTGTAAAATGTAAGAATAACTTTTTGATATAACATAAACTACCTATAGCAAGTGACTCAAACTTTTGTAAATCATGTACATTTTTGTCATTAGAAAGATCAAGAAATTCAAATTCACTCAGAAGTTTAGCATAATCTTTCGTGGATTTCTCGAGATCTTGTTTATATTGTGCAATCTCAACTTCATCTACTAATCCCCTCTCAAGCAGCAAATTAATCTTCTCACTACGTTTATCAATTTCTCTTTGTAAACACTGAATATCGATATCTCGATGAAGAACTTTATCTGAGAGGCTGCGGACTTGAGTTTGAGCTTCCGAAAGAGCTTTTCCTCTAGCATGAGAGTCCGCAGGTGCGTTATCTCTTTCTTTGATGAGTTGCTTCACAAAAGTTGAATGCCTGGAGTCATGCTGCGACCTAGATCGAGAAAATTCAGCAAGGATACTTTTGCGTTCTACACAAAGCTTTCGATTTTCCTCCTCTAATTTTTCTACTTTCACCATGGCTTCAGCAATGCAGTCATTATTACATAAAATAGCAGCATCAAATTCCTCTTTTTTGCTAGCAAAGTCTTTTATCAAAGATGCGTGCTCCATCGAGAGTTTTTTGTACGCAGTAAGAATCTTATTCCTCTCATCCACTATTTTTTTGAAATTTTCCTTGACCTCTACATTCTCCTCGACGACTTTCATTACATCCCCATGTAAGGATGTGGCTCTAGCCCATAGTTTAATAACAAGATTTGAATCCTCCTCTGATTCCATAAAGAAATTTAGAAATATGTGCTAAAGAAAAATAAAATATCATAGAAAATGAAATATTATAACCTTGGCTTTGAAGATTAGACAGCTGTTGCCGGAGCATTTTGTTCTCTTACTTTAACTCAGCAGCGCCGCCCTCCGATATTCGAAGACGAAGTGTATTAACCTCCGCTCTAACTTCAGCAAGTTCTTCCTTAGTACTCCTGAGTTTATCCTCCATCACCAGTGAACGAGCTTGGAAGCTGTGAAATCAGAGAACAACTCTCATTATAAGCAAGCTGTGAAATCAAAGATGAGCATCAGGATAGGAAATAAAGGAATAAGAATCAATAAGTAAACAAATATGAGAAATATAGTTGCATAAGAGCCTGCTGCGGACGGGCATACACATCTCTATCTGCCACTGCGAGGACCTCAACAAGGGTGGAGGGCACCTCGACATCAAAAGGGAAAGCTTCACTTGCGTTATCCTTTGACCATGATTTTATCAATGTGTCAAAAGGAACGGAACGCATGTCTGCTCGTAGTTTAGAAATAGAAGCGGTGTCAGTAGGCTTTGGCTGAGCGTCGCTAGGAATCAGAAGCAGGTCATTTTCCTTGAACCAATCAAACGCATCTTCTTCTCTTCCAACAAGATTGTCAACTTCGCAAACGCTTGCCCTTTTCCCTACGGGAAGCCCTCTCTCCACTAGCAACTGAAGCAGAATATACCTCTTTCTCAGAACGGAAGACCAACTTTTTTGCGTTCCTAATAGCACCCGCTGCATTTTCTGAAGGGAAGAATCCGCAGCATTGGCAACCATGGCTGGAGAAGGATTTGCTACTTTAGCAGCTACGTCTTCTTCAGTAGAAGCATGCTCAACTTCAGTTTCAATTATGGTCTCCATCCTGGTAGGAGCATATTCAATTATAGCTCTGTTCAACTCCGTCAGGGGCGCAGCTTGCTCCTTGTTATCCAAATCATCCACGAACTCAGAAAGCATGATGTCATCAACTTGAAACAAAAGAGAATGAGATAGAAAATAAGAGAGGACGAAGCTCGCATCCAGGGGAGACTCAGTATCTGCTACTTGGGGAGCTTCAGTTGCAACATCACTCAATGCAGCGGGACGAGAAGCTATAGGAGTTGCGTTCTACACCATGCCGCCTTCTATCATCAAAATAGGCTGGCTAGGAGGAGGATTATCCTTAGCCACCTTCTTAGAAGAAGCACGAGGAGTAGCCTTCATTTTCTTCTGACCCTGTTAACATTTTCAAGTAAATTAGCAACACGCAATTTAAACGTTCTGAGTACCTTTTCAATAAAAGACAGAGCAGTACCTTGTCAGATGGAGGAGTAGCTTTACGCTTGGTGCCTACATCGGTCTTTAAACTTTCTTTCTCTTTTGGAGGCTGCGTAAAAAAAAATTAAGAAACTTACGCAACACTTAAGGATCAAGTGAATTGAAAAAATCATTACTTACCACATCACCATAAGAGAAATTAAATCCGTCGAAATTCAATATCCACGAACAATAGGAGGGGAAGCGTTCCTGAAGGCTCCGCACGGTACTTTCCGAAGCCTGGCCATAAATCCAGGGCTCTTCAATCACCAATGGAGTAAGGTACCATCGGTAATCATGATCCTTGCGCATCTTTTCAGTCAAGGTTTCCTCCGTTCCGGGATGAGATTTATCTTTGTAACATCAATATCAGGCAGCAAATGGATTCCATCACCTCTCGTTCGTCCAGGACCAACACTCCAGTTCATATAATTCTTATCATCAAAAGAATCAGTGAAGGAAAAATGGAAGTTCTCCACTGTATAATGGACGCGGTTCGTGAGATTAGGTGTATAACAGGTGAAGTTGGTTTGCCCAACATTGCGCATGCTGCATTCGTGCAGTATTCTCCACCAGTTTCCGTTGTACTGTGCAATTGAACGAACAATACTATTTTTAGCCTGGCCACGGCTAGCTAGGACTTCAAACTAATAGGGGAATCGAATGTCGTATAGGGGAAGCCTTAACCCTGCGTCTATTGCACCAGCAACAACCAACAGTTTCGTGGGAGAGTAATAAAAATTCAGGATCATATTCAAGGAGATCTTATCTCCTTCATGCGAGTTGTAAAGGGAAACTTTAAAGTCCTGAAGGCCGTATTCCCTTTTGAACTCCTCCATATTCATGTTTTTAAAACTAAGAAGCTCGTGAACACGACCACTTCTGGTAGTAGACCTAACAGGAGGCGGAGCAAGACTGCGAATTCTCCTGGAATACACTGGTTTATTTTCATCATTTTTCTTGCTAACAGAATGTTGGTCACCATGGGAAGCATGTTTGGGGGCACGACTACTATCTTTTCCAGACATAATTAATCTGCAGATCAAGAAGAAACAAGGTTACAATGATGAACAGTATAAAATAATGCAAAACTTAACAGAAAAATCCACATGCAAAAATTTCTACAGAAGAAGTCTAACAGTCTCACCAGTAAAAAAGATGAAGTTAATCAGCGAAGATTTGATCTTGGGAAGTAAAAACCTTGATCAATCGAGGAATATCGAAAAAGTTTAAGGAATAAGGACTTTAAGAAGAAGAAGACAGAAGAAGATCAGAAATCAGCTACAAACTTGGAAAGCGAAAAGTAATGAGAAAAATGACAAAATTTCATCTTAAATACTAAACCAGTGAACTGACACGACTGCGAAAAAGAATTCAAAAGGCGCGAATCCAAACGACGTGTCTTCTTGAAAACGTGTGAAACCTCCGAAATTCAAATTTATTAGGGGCACAAAACCCAATAGTCATCATTACTTTTTTCCTTTTTGAATTCTAGGCACGTGGGAAAGAAATCCAAAAGACAAAAAGGGGGCAAATTGTAAGGACATAAATTCATCAGTTCCAGGTGTTAACATCATAAGAAGGAAGTATCATATTATGATACACCAAGAAGTACAAGAGCAAAATAAATGATAAAGGAAGACAACTATAAAATATTTGTCACACATCAACTGACACTGGAAGCAGAAAAGTCAGACTAGATTAATGCATATAAGACACGTGGAAAGAGCACAAGAAAAAGTATCATCAGTAGCCAAGACAATCATATGCGCTCTGCTATCTCATGCGCTCTGCTATCTCATGCGCTCCATAATCATCTGCGCTCCGCTATCTCTTGCGCTCCACAATCATCTGCGCTCTGCTATCTCTTGCGCTCCTCAATCATCTACGCCCTATCACGTGCGCATTATAATCTCAATCATGCAAGAATAGACATGCTCCACGTCAAAATACCACATGTCACACATGCCAACATCCATATAATAAAGACAAAAGATCAACAATCGCTCAATCCAAAGAGGAGTTGCGCATCAGTAAGCAAAACTAGTAAGAAGCATCACGGAAGGAGTAAAATGAGCTGCGCCTAAAGTCAAGATAAGATCAAACAAGTCAAATAGAGATAAGAATGAGTAAGGAAGAGGGACCCATCATATTTTGCTATAAATACCAACCCCTAAGTAGAAAGAAAAGGGAAAAAAAAACAGAAAAACTAAGAGGGAAAAAATTGAAAGAAAATCAAGAAGTGGAAAAAGCTAAGACTAGGTGAAGAACTCTATTGAACTTAAGTTCTCTAATTCTTTATATTAGCATGTATACAAAGTAAGTATTTATAAATAAGACACCATATTTTCCCGTGGATGTAGGATTATTAGCTGAACCACGTTATATGTTGAGTTGGTTTTATTTATATTTGAATTTATGATTCTCTACATTACAATCTCTCTGTATCAATTTTACACTTGGATTATTGTCATTTTTAAACAACTTAAGTTTTTGGTTGTGAGGACCCCAAAAATAGTCGTCACAGCTGAAATCCAATTAGAGGTCATATGTTGATACTAGTACCAAGAATGATATTAAGATCACGACCGTTGCTTTCCTTAACCAACTGGAATTAACATTTGTTGGAGGAGGAAAAAATTGCAGATCATTGTGAGGAAAGTATTCACCTTTCAACACATTTTCCCATAAAACCTTTTGATTGTGAAGTAAATGCCAAGCCAATTTAACAAGAAAAGTTGAGTTATAATTGCTTAGCTTTTTAAGACCTAAACCATTTAGACATGATTAAACTAACCTTTCAAATTAATAACAAATTTAATTTAAAAATCCATATTTTAAGGTCAATTAGTTGTTATTATGGGCGAAGTTACTCAATCCCAAACTTAATTTCTTTTTGGAAGGAAATCCTAAACTTCCACTATTCTTTCCTCCTTTTAAATTCACTATTATTTATGTCCATTACGTTTATACTTCCTTTTTATGTTCTTTCATCATAATACCATATTTATAACTTATAACTCCATCTCCACCATCTTGATTTGTCACCTACCCCATGATATTTATAAAAAAGATTTAAAGCATGATATCTATAATAAAATGGAGTTATTCTATTTATTTTCGTTAGTTTGGACTTAGATAGGAAGCTTTACTGGAAAAATCTAACTAGTGTTGAAGATTTTGTTTTATATTGGCATATAGATTAACAACGTCTTCGTTAAAGGGTGTGATTTTCGAATAAAAGTTGGTTTTATAGTTATTTGATTTTCCACCTCTTGGGTTTCACCTATTATTGTTATTTGATATTTTATATGTTTTCTTTGAGTTCTATTATTTTTAGTTTTCAGGGTTTCTTTTGAAAATGAATAGATGATAATTGTGATTTTTACAAATTGTGGGTAAGAATTACGGGTGAAATTTTTGATATTCACTAGATGTAGTTGATTATTAGAGGTGAAAATTATTATTAGAGGTGAAAATTGTGATTATCATCTATCACAACTGACGTAAGAACTAAAATTTTAAAGAACAAGTTAGATTTTTACCGTGCTGGACGTTAATGGTGAAAACTGCAATTTTTTTTTGTATATCGTGGTGCTAATTAGGGGTTTTTTAATCAACTGATAATTAGGCGTTTTTTTTGTCAAAAGAGTTATTTTAGGAAGTTATTTAAATAAAGTCAAAAGAGCTTTTTTAAATAAGTTTTTTTAGGGATTGAAATTTATCATTTTTTATATGGTTATTTTTTTAAAATAAAAAATAAAAATAATTTTCTTAGTTAGGTAAAAGTTATTTTAGTAATCAAGTCGGATTATAAAATAATTATGGGTTATTCATACATAAAATCTTAATGATGGGTTTTAGATAAAGAAAAATAATAATTTGGGATGATAAAAAAATTCCCCTTGTTATAATCATACCACCAATATTGTCTATGTATTTTATCCATTTAATGAATAGTAGAATCTGGTAATTTAAAGACCTGCATCTACTATATACCCATATATTTAAGACAACATATACTTGGGTAGTTCTGTCTGCTTGAGTGATAATTTTACTTTACCAACTTTGCAACTTGTTATTCATATTATCCAAAATACCTTGAGAATTCTTTTGTCTCGGTATAAATCAACAAAGTAGTTCCCAAATATTTTTCTCCAAGACCCATCACTTTCATATAAAGAATACCAGAAATATTAGAATTATGAGCAGTTGAAGTGTTCTTACCGAAGAAAATGGTAGACTTATGCATGTTATTCACTTGACAAGAAGCTTGCGCAAAATTGTGAAGTAAATGTTGAAGATGCTTAATATGAGAAAAATTAGCTTTAAAAAACAACAAACAATCATCTGCAAAAAATAGGTGATTCATAACAGGACAATGCTTTGAAATTCTAAGTCCCTGAAAATAAGCAGAATCAATATGATGTTACAAAAGTCTAAAAAAAGCTTCCACAACAAACAAAAACAAATAAGGGAGAAGAGTACCTCGAGTTGGAGAAAAAATTCTACTAGGAGTTCTATTTATGAGTAAAGAGATATTAGTTGTAGAGATACATTAATCAATCAAAGTAATCCAATCCGAGTGGAAACCCAACTGACTAAAGAATGAAAGTAAGAAAGACCATTCTACCCTGTCGAATGCTTTCGACATCCTACAATAGCATGATTAATATTTTTAAGTTTCATACTATGCAACATATCTTGAGCAATAATGACATTGTCATGAACATGTCTTCTACGTACATATGCAATTTGAGTAGGATAAATAATGTTAGACGGTAAAGGCTTTAATATGTTAGCTAAAAAAATTAAAATGATTTTGTAGTTAACATTACAAAGACTAATTGGTCTATAATATTTTGCATGGGTTTGTGGGTACTGAATTTTGGGTATTAACACCTAATAAGTATGATTAATGCCTTTGAGCATATTTTTGTAAGTAAAAAATTATTGGACCATGGAGATTACCTCATGACTAATAATTTCCCAACATTGTTGATAAAAAGCTGCCTGAAATCCATCATTACCAGGAGAAGCCCAATGTTTGATTTGGAACACTACATGTTTAATTTCTTGAGCATCAGGCACTTGAATAATTCAGTTTTTTTGTACTTCAGAAATGCAAGGCGTAAAAAACTGAAGAATATCATGTTGAGCATGAGTCTTAGAAGAAGTAGATATATTATATTAGTAAAATGTTTCAGAAAAATATCCTCCATATTACTTTTGGATCATACCAAATGCCCAAATGACCTTGAATAACATGAATTTGAGATCTTCTTTTATTAAGATTGGCCAAAGAATGAAAGTATGAATTATTTTTATCATCTTCAAGAAATTTTTCACCAGCTTGTTGCATAAAATACTCTTTCTGAATAGAAAACCATTTTTGAAAAAAAAAAAGTACTTTACTGTTTACCTTCGGGATTAGAATGAGGCAAGTTATTATCATAACATTGTTGGAGATGATTATGATTATTATTTTTTAATATTACCAAAAGAGAACCTCTTCCATTATTGCAGTTGATTTCTAGTATACTTAAGCTTGCTAGATAACTGATAAAAAGGAAAGCCCAAAAATTCATGCTGCCAGCTTTGGTTGATAGTATCATTGCAAGAATCCAGTTGAAACCAACACTTGTTTAACTTAAAATGAATGTTTACTAGAACTAGAAATAATATGCAGTATAATGGGACTATGATCAGATGCAATGGGAACTAAATGTTGAAGATGTGCATGAGTATAATGATTAATCCAAATTTTATTAATTAAAACTCTATCTATCCTAACAAAAATATGAGTATCTCCAGTCCTATGATTAGACTAAGTAACATCAGAACCAGAATACCCCAAATATATTAGACTCATATGTTGAATAATGTTTATAACATGTCTAGAATGATGAGGACGAGAAATGGTATTGCTATAAGTTTTAAAATCATGCTTTATAAAATTTAAGTCCCCTAATAACACCCAATGAAGATCAATAGAAGTATGTATATCAATAAGGTATTTCCACTTATTTTGATTGTCTAAAGCATCATGAACATCATAAAAAAAATATCAAAGTTATTATTGGTCGAATAAAAACGAAGATAAAAAATCTCTGGTATGAGGTTTTCCTATTCATGACAATTCTATAATAAAATTTTCATAGTTAAAAATGCCAGTAAAAATCAAAGAAAAACAAAAAAAAATTTAAAACAGAAAATTGTAGGAGTAAAAACACAGAAGTTAAAACATGTTGCCTTGCATCAGTGTGATTTTGAGCATTATAAGCTTGTGCAACATCAATGTCCCATGCCATACCACCTTGATTTGTAGAACATGAGAATATGAATTGCAGTATCAGGCTCATTGGCAATAGCTGAAGTGGTGATATTTCTAGTTATCTTCTTAGTACCACTAGTATTAGCAACTTTTCTAGCCAAAGTAGATGAAGGTTGAGAATAAGATGTATAGTTTGAAGATGAAACAACATCAGAACTAGTAGCATAAAAAAGAGATATGCGTATACCACCATAAGTATTGATTGATGTTGAATATCTGGTTGTCTCAATCTAGACCTTCTCTGAGAACCGTGTTGCAAAAACACCGATCTTTTTCTTTAAGATTTATGTATTAGGGAAAAATAATCTCAGTAAACCCAAAATCAATAACTTGTTTCTCCATATGAATTTTTCTTTGAGTCATATCATCACAAGGATTTGCTTCATGATCTGGTACTTTATAATATAGGCAGAGACGATAAGGTTGTTTTTCATAGAAAAAAAACAACCCATCTTGTTACACCAACAATATTGGAAGACATACGAAGAATATAAACATAAGTAAATTTCAGGTAATAAGTTTTTATATTCTAACAAAAAATGTGAAACTGAGAAATCTAACAAGTGAAAATCCATAGTGAGATCCCAATCTTTTAAAATGATCAAATAATAAAAGTTCCAGGCCAAAGAGAATATCATCTTCATTATCTGAGCTGGGGAACTTAATAACAAAGATGACAGGGCCCAGAGTTCTAACTTGAACATACTAATGGTTATTTCTTTGAAGATATGGCCAAATGAATTTAGTTGTTCTTCTGCATCCTACCAAGTCATTATATCCGGAGCAGAAAGTTTTCCTATCAGACTGAATCTGTAATCTGTCAGTGAAAATATCATACTCAGAATAAAAACAACCCATCTTGAAATAATGAGGATATCAAATACACCACAATCTTTTCAATATCAACCTATGTAGACTGACCTTGTATAATCTTATCAAAATAATACCGACCAAAAACTTATTTCAACAAGGTGATTCTTGGTAATAGTCAAAGTTCAAACCGAACTAACTATAGGATCGCTAAAAAAAATGATTAACATACAAGTGTAATTATCATAATGCCATTTTGACCTTTTTGCGACGGATATAAAAGTTGCAGTGAAATTAAACAACATTTATATCCATTGGGAACTAGGTGTAACAAATTGCGCAATGATTTGTGCAACAAATATAACTTACGGATCTTTCCTTGCTTAAATATGTTTTAGACGTTGCTTAGTTTTATTAAGTCAATGGATAAACAGGGTTTAAGCAACATATAAGTAGGATTTAAGCAATATTAAGGTAGGTCCCAAGACAAGTGTTGGTTGCGGTTATTTTTTATGCAACACTAGGAAATGATCTGTGACGTTACGACATGAGTTTTGGTCAGTATTAGAAATTGAAATCTACGAAATTTTTCTTTTTATACATCGGTAGGCGCATGCATATTTTTCTCTAGTTGATAATATGGTGGCTGATTTAGATAGGTCATCAGTATTTGATAGTAGGTATCGGTTCTGACCAAAATGTAACCCGATAATATTTTTGATATTCTTATCGTAAATGGTATTGTGCACTATAATTCTACTTATGGTGTTCTTATTATAATACCACAAACTAAATTGGGTATGTGCCCTATTTTCAAATGCGTTTTACCAAGTTGATTTTAGTTCTCAAGTCTCTCTTGATTATTTGCAGTTTGTTAACGTTAGATGTGAATTTATTCTTTTGAGATTGGTTTATTTGCAGTTTGTTAATATTAGTTGATTAGTGGTACTTCGCATCCTGTTTACCATCCTTGGTTAGTGGCTTACTATGGTTAGACATGTTTTTATGATGCAGTCAGAGCTAATGAGGCCATACTACAGCCTACAGGGATCTAGTTTGCTAAGCGCAACAGAGTTCGGGGCATGGACTGCTCTTATAACGAAGACATCACCTGTAACTGTAAGTGGTATAATTTAACAGTTTGTATTGCCATGGCGGTATTCAGTGTTTCGATGCAATGAGTGTCAACTGTACAATGATGGCCCCATTTGACCCATCCTGATATCCTTAATTTGGACGCAAACTATTATATAAACTGTCAATTTCGAATAGTAATATTACTATATGATCAACACTGTGTCAGCACTTCTTGTCTGTTTTGTCGTGGGTCCATTTCCGGTCAGTGGCAATTACTTGTTTCGTCATTCATGTCAAATGGCCATGACAGATCTTTCTGAATGCAGCACTGATACTAACATTGTATCTCAACATGTCTGATGCCTCGCCACAACAGTGTTTCTCGAAGATCCTAAGTCTTTTCCAATATCTCACAACCTGCAGTCGGATCCATTCTTGGGCAAGCTTCATCTAAAGGTGTAAATATAACACCATGAGGTATGCTATGCTTCTTCAGAGATTGTCACCTGGCTGGGCTACCAAACTCGTTGTAAATTCTCTTTGAAACATAACAATTGCACACCTAACAAAGGTCCAAGTGCGAGTAACTTAAGATTGAAAAGAGATTTGACAAGGGGTGTTGGGCAATACAAATATCGAAGTATGGTAAATAAACTTTAGCCACATCTCCTTTCATAAAACATAAGAATTGCAAAATAAAAAAGTTAAGTTTCATCTTTCAATTTTTTACCGACCAGAAGAGGTTCAAATATCATTTGTATATATTAACACCAAATACAGATAAGACAGAAAGAAAAGAAGAAAAATACCAGATTAGGTTTAGATAAAATACCGAGACAACTACAAATTATCTCTTATGAAGGCGATCATAAACCTTGTGAGTTTCCTACAATCTGTAGGAAGGCGATCATAAACCTTATGAGTTTTCTACAATCTGATTGCTGAAGTTTACAGAATACACTAATACTTGATACCAAGTATCCGGCAATGGGTGTACATTAGCCGGACATATGTGAGGGACACTGCCATAATACAAATTGTTTACAGGAAGCACCTAACTGGTACATTCCTTTGGTACTCTCTTGTCATTTTCTCAAAATGAATATTGTTTGCCTCCAAGATAAGTACCACCCCAGTTCAACTGTATCCCAATTGTAGCACTGTCGACCATGGAAAGCGCAGTTCACATATTTTTTTCTGACTCTCTTACGACAATTGAGAGTAGCAATTTGCCTGACTTCAACCCAGTAGAAAAAGGAAACAAATGCATCCAAATGTAACTCCTTCAGTTCTTACTAAAAAAATCATTTTCATAGCCGGTTAACATTAGCCTATAGCGAAAGCAATTTCCAAACCAAAAATGAGTTCCTTCCCTAATATGAGGAGATGCATCCTATTGCATCAGTTGCTCACCAACGGAAAAGAACCCCGCAAAAGATTGCTTGAAATTACATGTATGAAACATATAACCCATCTAAACTTGACTGAAATTCCAAAACATTTGACAAAAAAAGGAAAATGCTCACGATTCTTAGATAAGATTGATAGAGACTGCTGCAAGGAAGTTATCAAATACCAAGGGTTAGCTTGAGAAATGCTGATTGATCAATCTGCAATCCCGCCTACGTCCGTGTAGCATCAAGCCTAAATCCATCAGCATTGTTGCTTTAACTATGGATTTCCTTGCCAGAAACAAAAGCACAAACATGGTAATAAATAATACTGAGACTCCTCTTTAGCAAAAGAAAAGAAAGTAATATATGCTTGTGTGGGATCACAGTGAGACTGCAATGGTAGATGAAGTAGACAAAGAGTAGGGTTTTAGCCAAACAACATTTCAATAAAATGAAAAGCAGACACATTTTAGATATGTAAGAACAACCATGTTAACTTTGCTCAACAAATATTTTTGGTCATACTTCACAATTTGTTGGTTCATCTTCTTTCCCCAAACCGTAATTCCCAAACTTGAATTTTTCAAAGGATAATTTATATGAACAGGATTACTCAATGTAGACAATGATGGATTATAAGCTAAAGTGTAGGCGTCGGTACTTTCATCGTGACAAAAAGGAACAGAAAAAGAGAGCACCATTACACTGAATCTATTCATTTCAATTGCATGATTTAGGTGCCTTTTCACAAAATGAGGCTCTTTCAATAACTTGCACCAGGACTTTGATACATACCAGAACCTTAAGATCAACTTCACATGCAACGTAACAATAATGTTTAAAATAATATCCTGATCTCGAAGTTTCACCATTCCTACAAATCAAATATCTTAAATTAGAAACTCATACAAATATATATAAGCAGATGTCAAGTTTGACCTCAAAATCCATAATCGATCAATGAAACTATCAAAATTAAATCAACCCGTGATTTGTTTTTACTTCTAATTCTTTGGTACCAAAAAAAAAAAAAAAACTTCAAACAGAAACAATTTATAATTCCAACCCCCCAAAATCAAATAAAACCCCATGATTTTTTAGCTTTAGATCTAAACACTGAAGATAAAGAAACACAAATTGAATACAACCTATGATTTGGCATTTTAAGGAGAACAACTAAATCGAACAAAGAAAACAGAAAAAATGGGGGAAAGAAATAATAAGAACCCTATTTTTAGATACCTGCGTCTGGGTTTAATTCCATTGACCTGGGATTATAATGGATCGTTTGGAAAGATTCTTCATTGCAAAGAAAAAAAACGGAAAACAGTCGGTGAGCTTCAATTCCATAGAAATGAAACGGCAGAGACTTCATGTTCTTCCGTGCGTTTCTTTTCCCAGGAATTAATGACCGAGTTTCATAACCCCATAGCATCTGCACCATTAGATCCGGACATGAAAGTGGAAAGCATTCTAGGCCATGATTTATCTCCAACACTTTTCAGAGAACGGATTGAAACGTCCACTTAAAACCGTCGGATCAGGGCAGAAAATGTGGGTTAATTCTCGGTCACGATTTATATACTGCCTTCGTTTCAACGAAAATATTATTATTATTTTTTTATTTTAGTTTATTTTTAAACTAAAATAAAAAAGTGATAGTAATATTTTTGGTGAAACGGAGGGAATATATAACAATGTAAGAAATATCGGTGAGCTTCAGTTCCGTAGAAATGAAATGGCAGATACCTCATGTTCTTCTGTGCTTTTTTTCCTAGGGAATAATGAACGAGTTTTATAACCCACGTGGCATCTGCACCATTAGATCTGGACATGAAAGTGGAAAGCATTCTAGGCCATGATTTATCTCCAACACTTTTGAGAGAACGGATCGAAACGTCCACTCAAAACCTTTGGACTAGGGCAGAAAACATGGGTCAATTTTCATTCACGATTTATGTGTGTAACAATTTGAGAAATGACAACCGCCGATCAGTGGAAATAAGATTTTTTAAACGGACGGATTGGGCTTAACCATTTGTTGTTGTTTTATGTAATGCAACAACATAATTATACTAACATTTATATCCATTGTGAATGTCGATAAGGTTTAAAAAAAAGTTAAATTCATTTCGTAAATTCTTATATATTCCTACGCCTGTCAAGAATATAAATCACAACATAGTTATAAAGAATGGCTGAGATTTTATCTGGAAAAGATAAAGAGCGGTTGGGATGTATTTTGATGGTGGATAAAGAAGGGTTAGGATCTGTCCATGGTATAAAGAGTGGACATGATTATATGAATTTAAGAATGGTTCGGATTCCCTTTGGGTCAGGATTTCATTTAGGAATCCCATGAAACACAATCTCATTAATTCTACTGAGTAAATGAATTTTCATTTATTATCAGTTTATCACATGCATATCGATCCAACGGATGCAGTCCAATTGAAAGGTTGTGTTTCAGTATGTATCCCCCCTACTGCTCTATGATCTACGGTGATCCACCTGGGCCATTGTGGGCATCCAAATCCAGAAAATTTCATAGTTCCTGTTCATCTCTTTAGGCAGAAACCGATTTGTGGGCGAATTAATTAGGTCATGGACAGCATTTTCAGATCGATTCCGCTTAGTAATTCTTAGTTCTCAAAGTCTTTCAACTAATTCCGAATTTGATTGCTTTTAAGGTTCTTTATTTTAGTCCATGGTTTTCATCTGGGGTAATTTTTAAAAATATTTTTTCCCTTCCCAGATGAGTAAACATAATCAGTCGAAGCATGTAGCATGTCATTTTACATATAGTTAATTTCATGGATGACACGTTCTGTATTTAAATATAATTATGTTACTTTTCTTATAATTTAATTCCCTTTGTTATCTGTTTTACAATTGAATTATTTTTTATCGTGAAAATTCATTTGACGTTACCAGTTGTGATTGTTGAGGCTTTTTGTTTTTATAGTTATTGGTTTCCTTCTGTTTTCTGTTTTGTAATTGATTTTTATTCATCGTGAAGATTAAACTGGCGTTACCGGTAATGATTGTTTATACTTTTGGTTTTTATAATTATTGCTTTTTTTTCAGATTCTTCTCTTAACCTTCCATGATCTTAATGACAGTTGTTTATTTTTACATCCATATTTCTGATGTAATTTTTTATAGTGGTAAAAAGAGGTTCGATTCTCGAACTTGCGAAGGTAATGATTTTAGAAAATATTAAACTTAATCTAAACTAATAAAAATCAGGAAATTAAACTAGAGAATATTTTTAGAAAATATGGAAAAAACTAGGAATCAAGATTCAGTTATTTCTAACAATTCATGTGATTAATCATGTAATTCTTTTTAACAATTTAATTCAAGTTTGCCAAAAATATGTTTCCTAAAAGAATAATTGTAAATCCTAAGCATGAGACATCAAGAGTAATTAACTAAGCATGACCCATCAAAAGAGAACACAACTATTTAATAAAAACCATTTTTTTCTAATTTAAATCCATGCAAATAATAATAAAAGAATTATAAATAATTAATTAAAAATAGACTTACCACATAAAATTGAGAGAAAAACCTCCTCCATCATCCCAGTAAATAGACTTAGCCCATGGTGAAGAAAACTTGCTCAAAAGTTGATTTCATTGCTCAAAATATTGATTACAAGGTTGAATTACGCTGTAACAGCTGATTTGATACGCTTATATGCGTTACAAGAGAGGGTTCAGCTGTTACAGAAGAGTTTAAGCAACAAATGGTTTGAAGTAATAGACAACAGGAAAATTCAAATCAGCAACAGTTATAGATGTTACTGAGTGTTCTTCTCCGGCAGTGATGGATGAAGAACAGCCGGCCGGTGCAGTAGCAGTTGACCGGATGTTGACGGAGCTTCACCGGAATTCTCTATTTTCTTCCCTAGGCTTTTGTTGTCGATTCTCTTGGCTTCTCTTGGTATTTATAGATAGTAGAAACCCTAGAGAGAGTTCTAAACCTAATAGAACTCTCTAGAACAGCCCACAAATCCCAATCCTAATCGAATCATGATTCCGGCCAAATACATGATTTTCAACTGATTTCACGGGATTTTTTTGCTGTTTCTCGATTGTTCTAACTTGTGTGGGATATCTACTAACATTTGGAACAATCTGGAAGCGAAAGAAACCAAATTACACATTGATTTTATGTTGCCAGTAGAAACAGTTGAGCCCGATGAGTTGACTCGGTGACTCGGCCCGATCCAGCTCGCTGGGTTGACTCGCTGGGTTGACCCGCTGGGTTGACCCGATCCAGGGGTGCCCCAATTCAAAGTGTGGGTGCTTTGATCCATTTTCCCGGGTGCCTTGAACACTTTTTGAGCCAATTTTTCCACAAATCTTTATTCTTCTAATGTACCTACAAAAGCATAAAAACACGTAATAGATACAAAATCGAATACTAACTCACTAGAAATTAAGGTGCAATTCAGACACTAAAATGTGTCTATCAATTTCTTGAAAGGATGTTGAGTTGTAGCACTTCTAAATACCATCTGAGTTTTGAAGGAAAATCACACTCGCCACTGCATCCATATTCTCTATGTCGAGCAAGCATTGTTCCTACCAACAACGATTTTAGGTTTGCATATTTCGTATTTCAAATTCCTTTTGTTGATTACAGGTCTTCTATTCCTTTGTTTATCCAGTTATTGAAGACCTAATTATTTCTAGGCCAAGAAAGAAATTTCCAGGGTCACTAACAAAAGAAAAGTTCCTAACTCGATAAGGGACATATAAGAAGACTCATCAAGCTGATAAAAAGTTATTGAAAATTATGGTTAACGATGTGTTTCCAAAAATTCAATTTTGTTTCAGGATTTCAACTGGAATCGAAAAATTTCAGCCGGAGATTTCAAAATTTTCGAGTCTCTAACATGGCATAGAGATTTTTGTTTTTATGACTCCACAGAAACTGGACTCATAGAAACAAAACAATTCGACACCTTGAGCTATCCAGTATTTGAAGACCTTATTGTTTCTATAACAAATCTCTTGCTTCATGTATGTTGTCTTCTAAAAAATTATTAAAGACTACCAGTTCAGTTCTATTTCTTCCTAAATAATATTAGGACCAAACTTTATGTTGAGCATTTGCCAAATCATACTAGCAAAAACACATTTAGTAAAAAGGTGTAATTTTGTTGTGACTGCAGATTAGAGCAATGATACATCTATTCTACTTCGGCGAAAAAATTATTACAACAGTATATTGTTGGCACTCACGTCCACATTGAGATGCAAAGGTTGTGATTTCTGCGGAACAATTAAAAATAAATTAGAGCATAGATGTACAGGAGTTTACAAGATCTATTTGATACCGGAATAAGAAATGCAGGTAAAACTAGCTATTTTTTTTCGTTTATATAAAAGTGTTATGTTTGTGTGGAGCCTGGTAGTGCACGACCCGGTTTCGCACTTGACCCGATCCGACTGGAGGCCCGTTGGGAAATTAAATGAGACTTTTTGAGAGGTTTGTTTCTTTGAGTAGTCTCTATATATATCGAGTTGCCCTATCTAGGGTTTGTATTATTAGTTTTATCATCGTTGTATTCCTCTGGAACACTTTTTGTGGTTATAGTGAAAACCGCAACCGCTCCTAGGACGTAGCCCTAATTTTGGGTGAACCAAGTAAATGTTGTGTTCTTTATTGTTTTTGTTTTGTTTTCTTTATAGCATCGATCTTAACAACTGGTATCAGAATGAAGAGGACCATTCCAGGGACACCAAAACAGAATGGTGTAGTTGAGCGCATGAACCGGACCCTAAATGAACGTGCTAGAAGCATCAGGTTGCATGCTGGGTTGCTAAAAGTTTTTTGGGCTGAGGCAATCAATACTAAAGCTTATCTGATTAATAGAGGACCATCAGTTTCAATGAATTTTAAATTTCCAGAGGAGGTATGGGGTGGTAAGGAGGTAAATCTTTCTTTTTTGAAATTATTTGACTGCTTGTCATATGTACATGTTGATGCCAATGCTAGAAACAAACTTGATCCCAAATCCAAGAAATGTTTCTTTATTGTCTATGAAGATGATGCTTTTGGTTATAGATTTTGGGATGCAGAAAATCAAAAAATTATCAAAAGAAGGAATGTCATCTTCAATGGGAAGGTTATGTACAAGGACAAATCAAATGCAGTTGAAGAACCAGAGGCATCAGAGGCAAAAAATTCTGCTTATGTTGATTTGGGTGAGATTTATAAAATCAGTATGCAGTACAAGGTTGTCTAGAACCAGGAAAATGAAGTGCCTGAGGTAGAGTAGGGTAGTCCAGCTTCTCCAAACCCCAGTACTACGGTTCCCACTCTTAGGAGAAGCAGTAGGATACCCAAGGTAGTGGATCGTTATTCACCCTCTCTTCATCACATATTGTTTTCAGATGGAGGTGAGCCTGAAAATTATGCTGAAGCTTTGCAAGTTGAGAATTCGAGCAAGTGGGAGTTAGCTATGAAAGATAAGATGGATTCTTTGCTCAAGAATCAGACTTGGCAGCTAACCGAGCTAACAGAAGGGAAGAAGGATTTGCATAACAAATGGGTCTACAAAGTAAAAGAAGAGCATGATGGGAGTACACGTTACAAGGCCAGGCTTGTTGTGAAGGGTTTTCAGCAAAAGGAAGGTGTAGACTACACTGATATTTTCTCTCCAGTTGTGAAGCTAAATACAATCAGATTGGTTTTGGGAATTGTGGATGCACAAAACTTATATCTTGAGCAGTTGGATGTGAAGACTGCATTCCTTCATGGTGATTTGAAGGAAGACATTTATATGGTGCAACCACAGGGTTTCGCAACACAGAGAAAGGAAAATCTGTTTTGCAAATTGAATAAAAGCTTGTATGGTTTGAAACAAGCTCCAAGGAAGTGGTATATGAAGTTTGACAGTTTATGGGTACCACCGGCTTCACTAAATGTGAATCAGATCATTGTTGCTACATAAAGAGGTCTGAAAACTCTTTTATGATTTTGCTGCTATATGTGGATGATATGCTTATTGCAAGGCCTAGAAGTGAGGAAATAAATGATCTAAAGAAGAAACTGTCAAAGCAGTTTGTAATGAAAGATTTGGGAGATGCAAAGCAAATTCTTGGTATGAGGATCACGAGAGATAGCAATCATGGTACCTTGAAGCTGTCGCAGTCAGAATATGTGAACAAAATTTTAAAGAGGTTTAACATGGAGAGTGCCAAACCAATGGGCACGCCTTTGGATAGCCACTTTAAGCTAACCAAAGACCAGTCACCTAAGACAACAGAAGATGAGGCTTATATGAAGAAGATTCCTTATGCATAGGCGATTGGGATTCTTATGTATGCCATGGTTTGCACTAGACCAGATATTGCACATGCATTGGGAGCTTTTAGCAGGTACATGAGTAATCTAGGAAAGCATTATTGGGAGGCAGTCAAGTGGCTACTTCGGTATTTGAAGGGTACTGCAGATACATCACTTTGCTTCATAGGTTCTAGTATGAAGTTACAGGGTTATGTTGATGCTGACTTGGATGGAGATATTGATAGTAGAAAGAGTACTACTGGGTATGTGTATACTTTGGGTGGTACTGCTGTGAGTCGCGGTTCTAATTTGCAGAAGAAAGTAGCCTTGTCTACTATAGAGTCAAAATATTTTGCTGCTACCGAGGCGATCAAGGAGATGATAAGGTTACAGCGTGTCTTGGATGAATTGGGTATGGAGAAAGGAAATGGATTTTTTCATAGTGATAGTCAGGGTGTTGTTTTCTTAGCGAAGAATCCGGCATCTCATTCCAAAATCAAGCACATGGATATTAAATATCATTTCATTCAATCTTTGATGGAAGATGGTAAGTTGACACTTGAGAAGATTGACGGAGCAAAGAATCCAGCATACATGTTGACAAAACAGTGACCCTTGAAAAACTAAAGCTGTGTGCAGCTTCAGTGGGTCTTCGAGCTTGATGATTGGTTAAGAGAGTTGCTGCGGTGATCAGTGTGTTTTGAAGTTTTGAAGAGTGGAGTTAGGGCGCATTGTGATGTGACCAGTCCCCCAAGTGGGAGATTGTTATGTTTGTGTGGAGCCTGGTAGTGCACGAACCGGTTTCACACTTGACCCGATCTGACTGGCGGCCTTTGGGAAATTAAATGAGACTTTTTGAGAGGTTTGTTTCTTTGAGTAGTCTCTATATATATCGAGTTTCCCTATCTAGTGTTTGTATTATTATTTTTATCATCGTTGTATTCCTCTGGAACACTTTTTGTGATTATAGTGAAAACCACAGCCGCTCCTTGGACGTAGCCTTAATTTTGGGTGAACCAAGTAAATCTTGTGTTCTTTATTGTTTTCGTTTTGTTTTCTTTATAGCATCGATCTTAATATAAAGTTATTTTCTTTTTCTAAAGTTATGTTTACATCGAATGGGAAATTACCTATTTTCTTGCTTCGTATCCTACGACTTAATGGTATGTACATGGTTAATACTAGCTATTTTTTTGCTTAATGTGAAGAATATGTCTCTCATTTACTATTTCAGTGCTCGTTTTCTTGCTTCGGGGATACACTGGTCGTGGAGTAGGAGTCTTTAATGTCATAGATATATTCTTTAGTTTAGGGGAAACAGATCGTGTAACTAGATACAACTTGATTGTTTAACACATTATAAACGGTAAACCATTTGATTGTGGAAATTACACAATGATATACTGCATATTCGAAATTTGCATCTAAGGATTTCAGATAAATATAGAAGGGAATATATAGTTGCTTAAATACGTTGATATAAAAGTTGTTTGTTTTCTTCTTTTTTCTAAAATTGTGTTTATATCGAATGTGAAACTAAGAATACAAATCTCGTTGTATTTTAGGTTCAACGGTAAGACAAATTATCCTTCCCTCATCATATGTTTGTGAGGGATATGTATAATTGATATCAACATCCAATGGCTTTAGTTCAAATGCCAGTTTGCATTTTTTTATTGTTTTGTTTTGGACTAATGTAGTGGAAGGGTGAATTTTGTTGTTTTGAACTTATTTTTGTGAAGTCTACCAAAGGGTGCTACTCAATGGCTTGACAAAGAAATTCCCATTTCATGTCGGACATTTAAACATGGTCCGAAAGCAGAATTTGATGACATTGCATCTTTCTCTCACATATCAAGACAAGTTATATTAAGCAAGGCTAACAAGTTCGAAATCAACCCAAGCAAGGAGAGGTGTGGGCGTTATACAAAAACTTTAATCCTGAATTATCGCATTCTGATCTACATAAATATGAATACGAGATTGTTGAGGCCTGTGAAGTAAAACCTCACCTGATACAAGTGTTGGTCCTGGAGCAGGTGAGCCTGTTCATTTTGGAATTATTTTCAATAGTAAAAGAAATGGACATGAATTTAGAAATACCAGAATGCGAACAGCAATCAAAAAGCATTGCTAGAATCTTATGTTTTTGGCTGAAGAACAAGTGTAAGTTATTATATATTTTTGACTAAAGATTGCCGTAACAACAATTTAGGTGTTGCATGTGCTAATGTTGCGACGCCTTATCGTTATTTTACAATTCAGCATGCCCACGTAAAGTGTTAGACTTAATATGGCTGCATAGCTAAAAAAAATAATGGATGTCTTTCGGTAGTACTTATAGTATGTCTATAGTGAACATGGGAAATCTGAATTTGGGTTTTGTATTATATAATGGAAGGTTTTCTGTCTCTTGAGTTTTGTATTTGGTTGAAATTATCGATGGATATGAGAAATCTGAATTTGGGTATCTCTGTTTTTCTTTCCCACTTACTCTGCAAATTGGTTTGTGGTTCATAGATGGAGTCTTCTTCGTTAATTTGTGGGTCTTGGTCTTATTTTGATTTCAGCTGAAATTTGAACAACCGCGAGAGAGAACCGAGTATCCTACTTCTTTTTAACAATTAATGATTTCCATATTCTAATTCATTATTTGTTTTAGGTTTTGATATCTTCTTTTATTTGTATACCCAGATCTGCAACTAATCGAGAGAGATGTTAAGGTATCAATTCAGTTTCATTTTGGAAATTTTGTCTTACCTATAATGCTTATCAACAATTAGCTAATGTAACTAATAGAGTTTGTATGGGTTTTGAGGTACTTTTTCCTAAAAGTTCGATGCTTCTATACTCTGAAATTCTACTGTAGCGCAATATTACAGTAATTTATGAAACGGTGTTACAACATTCTTTGCACTACACTATTGCACTCAGGAGCAAACTATGGTTGAGATTTTTCATTCGGTTTGTCGCCATTAACCCCGGTCGACAATGTGAGGCTCATATTTGGTATAACCACCTATGTTCACCGTTCTTTCTCCCTTTTGTAACTTTTGATCTGAGATTTTACGACATTTAAAAATATCCATTTTATACCAATTTCTGTTTTTTCTTACCGTAATTCCCTTTGACCGGTGAGTCTTTTTTTTTTTCCTTTTTCAATTAATCGACGTTAACCTAGGCCAATAATGTTGAAGTATTCTTTGGGTTTAAATATGGTTTTGGTCCTTTATTTGACTTTCAATACTTTGTATGTTCAGAAATTTCAGCCTTACATTATGATGCTTTCTTATTCTTAGTGTTCCCCACATCCTTAGTCGTCCAGTCTGGGCTTCCATTAAATAGAATTTGTGATGTAGGAGGTGGGAGGACAGTTTCATTTTCAGAAAATTAAATTTTTTTTCTTTCCCAATTGGATAGGAGTATATCATCCTCAAAAAACTAATCGGTAAGTTCTATTGTCCATTTCCTCTATATGAAACATAGATTCCCGATTTAGTTACCACGTACAAATCATATATTCAATTTTTTTTTTTTGCTTCACATATCTTTGTAATCTTAGGCTATCCTTTGTAGTTTCACCAATCAGTAATATGTTGAAAATAGTATTAATCTCAGAGAAGATAAATTCAGGTAATAAAAATATAAAAAAAGTATTATTCTGATCCAGAAAACAGTACGCTGTTAAAAAATCAGAATAAAGGTTATCTTTCAGTCTCTCTGAATGAGTATTTATAATATTCTTAAATTTTTTGACATCGCACACTTGACTGATTTTGACTTCTTCATCATTTTTGTACGTCAAGCCCGTACACGTGTCTTTGATGAAGCTTCTTTTTCTCTGGCACTCACTTTCCAGATACTGGGCAACCCTATTTGGGGTCCATCATGTTGACGTGTATTCTTCTTCTCACAACTATCTTGTCCTGAGTTGGCATCATGTCTCGACCCCTATACGCTACAACGCTCGTCACAACTACTTAATATTTTTCTACTCTTCTGCGTGATCAAGGGTCACCCCTAAGACAACATCTCCTACGAGTCTATGACAACCTCTCCACTTCCACTTTCTCTCTCTCTCTTTTTTATTTTTTCCTCTTTCCTTTCTATTTCCTCTTTCCTCTTTCCTCTTTCCTCTTTCCTCTTTCTTCTTTTTTCCTTCTTTTTTTGTTTTTTCTTTTTTTCTTCTTCCCTCCTCATTTCCATGTGAAGAATCCTCCTCCTTCAGGCGGGCATGCTACTCCCCCTTCTCCCCTTTCTTTCTTTTCTCTTCTTCCCCTTCTTCCCTCCTCCTTTCCAGTGAAGGCTCCTCCCCCTTCACGCGGATATACTACTCCCCCTTCTCCTCTTTTCCCATTCCATCTCCCTTTCCATCTTTTCCCCCTTCGATGTCCGTGTGAACCCCTGATAAGTGCATAATTTATACATTTTAAGTATCATTTCCTTATACTTAGTTGTTATATTTGTGTGAATTACCGTGTTAGTATTACTTTTGTAGTTTATGTGTTTTATTAGGTTACATCTCTGAAACAAGTGAAATGGAGCTTTACAAGAGAAGAATTTCCAAAGACCCAGTGGAACTCATTATATTCCAGGATTTCTACTCTCCATATTGTAGATAATTGAATTACGAAACCAACGGCGAAACAACGAGGTCATTCCGACTTCGTATGAGAAAGTTATAAGCAAAACAAGAGCTAAGGGCAAATTAGTCATTTCAAAGGAGACCATTATCGGCACTCCACGATGTGACAAGGGGAAGATAAAACCCAAGTGTTAAAGGCGCCAGATGAATGATTAAGGGCGGCCTAATTTTGTATTTCATTAAAGGCGCCAGCGTATTTGCTAGGGCCACCTTCTTCTTCACCAAAAACTCGAATAGAGAATAGTTCAATCTCTGGATATTTTTGGTTAAGCCGAATGGTCGACAGTGAGGATGTCACTGATGGGTTTCTTTCGAGGATTTATGAAAGGTTTATATCTGTGGTTGTTTTAATGGTAGATATGATTGATGAGGCAGTGAGATTCAAGTGGTGGTCTGTGATGGCATGAGCTTGGTGACTGTTAGTAGAGGAGATGCACCACAGTTTGTCGAGGAAGTAATGATGATGATTCTCTGGAGAAGAAAAACGGAAAGAAGATGAGAAGCCTGTAATTGATAATTGATGCAGAAGAACTCGGAGCTGTGATGATCAATGATGACATATAAGGTCAAGATGGAGTCTGTGATGCTACCAACAAATATGGGATAGAGTTCGAGTTAATTTATGGCTGTTAATGGCTCGAGTAAGGAGTATCAGTTGTAGGCATTGTGGTGAAGCTTGAGCAGTGGCCGGAAATCAGGAATTAGAGGCTTTTGGGAACAGTTAGAAAGTGATCGAGCTTGAGTTGATAATGGGTGCATTTTCTTGAAGGCAGTGTGGTGATCGCTGTGATGAGTTCGATATAGGTAGCTGCTAGCTCGGACCTGTAGTTGATGGTTCGAGTGATGATGGTTAAGTTTGAATGGGCAGAGAAGGTGAAGATGTAGCAGTTCAGTACATCCCGGCGCATCGAATTTGGATGGATAACGATGCTGAAGAGTATCCATTCTTCACTCGGGTCCCGTTGTGGTTTTTGGCCAATAAGAAGTTGTGCACATCCTGATAAGCTACTCCGTTTTAGTACCATAACACAGTTTCTTAATTTGAAAAGAATAGGAACTCTTTGTTTCTCTTTACCATCGACTTAGCATTCCTTATCTAATCGTGACTTCGCGTACACGTCTTGCTTGGGTGAAGTCTATAAATAGCCTTGTCTTGTTGCAACTAAAGACGGACCTTCACATACAGACACGGACAGAGAAAAGACGCTGAATAACTTTGGACGGAGAACATATCTTGGACGCTGGAGTTCAGTTCTGGATACAGGAGAAATCAAGGGTTAGTTTAAGCCTCTCTTTATTAATTAATTTTTATGGCTTTTGAGAAAGCCATGTCAGGCTAATTCTCTTGTTAGGGCGAAAGTATGAATTTATAGAGATGGTTTTCTTTGTGTTTCAAACTTAGGGTTTTCAATTATAAAAACCTAATGTTAATGTTTTGTCTCTCTTTAAACGTTTTATCTTTCTCAATAATTTTTCATGTTCTATGCCACGTATAGTGCATTGTTTGATTAGTAGAAGAACTCGTTGAAACCCTATTTTAAATCGTTTTGCAAATATTCTTTGACTCTTTATGCCACGTATAATTAGTACTTCGAAATTCTACCTTAGGTTGAGAACAAACAATTCTTTTTTCCAATTCTTTCTTCGATTCTTAAACGAAAAATCTTCCGTGTATTAGTAGCTAGATTTTCTATTTTACATGAGTAAAATCGAGACCCTTCGTGACGAACGCAATTAAATCCTAATCTACAACGGATTCCCAAAACCTTAACGTTTTCCTCTTATTGATTTCAAACCTTATTAAATAGTTTTAATTCAATCGTTAATTTAATTCTTTATAAAAAAAACCTAAAAAATATTTTAATTAATTTTAATACACACTCCTCGTGGGAACGAACCATATTTTCTTTTGTCTACATCTTTCAACATTGTGCGCTTGCGGTAAAACAAATTCGGTTTTCCGACTCATCAAGTTTTTGGCGTCGCTGCCGGGGAGTTGTTTTTCGATTAGATTTTTTTTTTTAGGTTGGATTTTTTTTTAGGTTTTTATTATTTTGTTCGATTTTATGCTTTTTTGGTATTTATCTTCTGCTGCAGGTTTTGGGAACGGAAACGAAAACAAATTGAGCCAAAGATTTTGGTGATTAAAAGACTTGGAGTAAGTTAAAGCTTAAAGAACGTAGAAGAAGACAAATAGTTAATTTTTACTTTTTATAATTTTTATTAGTTAATTTAATTTTGAAAAACTATGTAGGAAATCTTTAAATATTTTTGTAATTTTCTTTTATTTTTGGACACTTCGGGACATTACATACATTATTATTTTAATTTTTAAACCCTACGGAAGGGTAGTATTAAATATAAACTGCATAGGGAAGGACGACAATTACGATGTTGTCTCAGCCCCTTGGGTTCGTACACTGACACAAGAGTCATTGGCACGAGTCAACTTCAACGGTTCGTCGCCCGTCTGGTACGGGAGGTAAAACTCTATCAATCACGAATCCCCTGCAAGTGGGTTTACTGTATTCCTTCGTATGCATATATGTTGAGGAACTGAATACGGGTTTATTTTCTAGTAAAGGGCAAGAACTGGCCATACAAGATAAGGATTCGGATTTCATCACCGTTTCCTTCTTGCCCGCTTTAGGAACACGCTACCAAACGCGAACCTAAGCCTTAAAATTTGACTAGAACGAGATCGATAGGGTAATGAGCTTATTGGAAAGTCATTCAAAAGGACTGTATTGGTTACTTTGTTAGCCGAACTCGAAGTTCAGAAAGATTATTTTAAGTGGATTAGAGCCACCTAGTAACCAAGGAAACATTGCCAAAGAGACAGGGTTATAAAAGCTCCTTAGAGCTTATCCTGTTTCTGTTCTACTTAATCTAATTCGGATCGTTCTAAGAGGTTTGCTAGAACTGTAACTAGTTACCTTTTGAAAGAATAAAAGCTGGTCTTGGAACAATCTAAGTGGAACCATCATGCTTTTTGTTTGCTAGATTCACTAGGTTTGATTTGGTTGAGTCAGCCTTGCTTGTGATTTCTTAAGAATTCCCTTTCAATTAGGTTTTGTTTTGATTATGACTTATTTTAGTTTTATTTTTTTTAGTATATGCCCGATATACCAGTAGGTTGGGATAGAGATCAGGATAATCGTCTTGTTAGAAATAATCCATTATTCATGGCTAGAACCGATGATGAGGGTGTAGAACCTCCAGTTAAAAGTTTGAGAGACTACATGTACCCAACTAGAGTCTCTCAACCGTCATGCATTGTTTTGCCTACCACTAAACCCCACTTTGAAATTAAGACTAATACCATCCAGGATTTGCCAAACTTTTATGGCAGAGAAAGTGAAAACCCTTACAACCACATTAGAAACTTTGAGGAACTATGTGGTACTTTGAAGATTAAAGACTTGACCGGTGAATATTTGAATTTGAGATTGTTTCCCTTCTCTTTAAAAGAAAAGGCGAAATCGTGGCTTCATGCCTTACCATCTTCTTCCATCCAAACTTGGGATGCGATGGCTAAGTTATTTTTGCATAAATTTTTTCCTAGGCATAGAATCAGAGCCTTACGTCAAAGTCTTAATAGTTTCTCGCAGCAAGATGGAGAATCTCTCCAGGATTACTTAGAAAGGTTCCATGAACTTCTGTTGCAATGTCCACACCATGGATTCGATACCGTGAGAGTCACTATGATTCTTTACGAAGGGTTAGATCACAAAAAAATGACTATGGTAGAATCACTATGTGGTGGTAATTTTTCTGATAAAACTCCTGAGGAGGGTTATAAGTTTTTGCATGATGTGTCTGATAAAACCCAAGAGTGGGAGGCTAAAGAACCCATAAGGTCAATAGCTAGTAGAAAGGGGGCGCATAGAGTTGATATCCAATTCGACTCTGACGCTAAAATAGCTTCTTTGACAAGAAGACTTGAATCATTAGAACATAGTGCTAAATCTAAACCTTTTGTTGAGTCTGTAGACCAAGTCATTCATGACGATGGTGGAGAATAAGTCCATGCTCTCTACCAAGATAATCGTCATAGATTTGACCCTTATTCCAATACGTACAACCCAGGGTGGGAAAGACACCCTAACTTTTCCTGGTCTAGAGGTCAGTATGAAGGTCAACCTAGTAATACTAGTGGTTATACACAGAAATCATTCGGTCCTACTGATTCTTCTAACCAAAGAGTACCTAGTATGGAAGAAAGTCTTAAGATGTTTATGCAGGCCACCCAAAAACAACTAGAGAATATGGACAAGAACACTGCAAGGTCCATATCAACCTTAGAAGCACAAATAGGTCAGCTTGCTATCCAAATAAGTGAGAGAGACAAGGGACAGTTCCCAAGTCAAACACAGCCTAACCCAAAGGGGTCTTATGAGGTAAGCACACCTGGTGCTAATCCCTCAAATCATGTCCAGGACGTCACTACCTTGAGAAGCGTCCGGGTCATCGATAACCATGTTAGTGATCCTAAGGAGAAAGAGAAAGATAGGAACCCACCCACTATTACGCAGAAACACCTTTAACACAAAAAGAAACCACTGAAATTGAAAGAGGTGAATCTGAAAACACTTATGTTCCTCGCGCTCCATTCCCCCAAAGGTTAGTATCCCATAAGAAAGGAAACAACCCTAAATGGAAACACCCTTATAATCCAAATGGCTACTCTTGGAGGTAGTAAAGTCAACCTAAATAAGATTGGGATGAATAACAGAATACGGAACATGAGTAGGAAAAAAGGAAAATAGAGATGAATTTAGTGAAGGTGATGACTTCCTCTTTTGTTGAAAGGGAAAGCAAACTATTCCAACCTAAGATACCAATTATGTGAACACATACAAGAAAATCAAATGCATAGGTCAAAAGGATACTTTCTTTTGTAGTTTGAAGACCCTGTCCCTGCAATAAGTAACACACGTTTAGCTTCTACTGCCACAAATTATTTGACACCCGGTTTATTAGTAACACATTGTACCAAATTTTACTTGAGATCCCAAAAAAAGAGCTACAGATACTGGCGGTATATACCGGTTAGCAATAGCTTGCACAAGATCTCTCTTCAAGCGACGATCAACAGAATCCTCGTATCTTTGAGCTTTTACGAACCAAACTACCAAAAGATTGTGGCTTTAAAACTCTATCTCCTTTCATCTTTCCTACTCATAAAAGCAAATCAAGTACATGATCAGATTCGGAATTGGGGGTTTTCAACTCCTCCTATTTCATAAAACCTTGCATAAATTGGGGGTTTACATAAACACCATACAACAAATACATGGTGCAGGAAAAACATCAAACCAAGTAAATGATAACCCAAAACCAAAATGAAAACTAGGGTTTCAATTTTTGTAATAACAAAAAAGTACAAGAAGAAAACCCTAGAGAGTAATGTAATCGCAGTTCAGAGTTTTATATAATCTTAAGATTGTGAACGTAAAAAATGAGAACTAGGGTTTAAATCTGTACCTCCAATCCCGCGATTCTCAGTATCAATAACGAAGAACTCCATAGCTAAAATGAATTTGTGGTATAACTTAAAAATCTTCGGCCCCGGAGAAACATAAAACCATAACATAGAAACCGTACTTTAGAAGTGTTCGCAAATCTGTAACAATGGAATAAACTTAACAGAAAAATAAACTGTTAATGTTAGAAAGAATTTAAAGCATTCTGATGTTGTCACATAAACTGGACAGAGCCACCTGCTTAGCAAATTATCCTTAACACAATAGTTCTTGGGTACTCCTCAAGAATGAGAGATGATATACCCCTACTGAGACGTTGTGTCCAGGATAGAACTGCCCGTTATTAATTGAATTATCACAACTCAATTAACCCTCTAGAACTTAACAGTAATTTAGGTGAAGAAGAAAAATAAATAAACAAGCAAAGCGCAAGCAAAGCAAGAAGAGAGGAAAAGAAGACAGGATAATAGCTGCTTCTGGAGTAGTTTGAAAAGAGAAAAATATTTTCTTTTATAGGCAAAAGTTTGAGGGAGTAATAAATTCGAATTAATGGAAATAAATTCGAATTAATGAAAATATAAATTCGAAATTGATTTGGCATTAATCACGGTTAAATAAAACGGTAAGAATCTTTTTGTTTTAGGAAACTATAAACAAAAAACAGTAAGTCTTGATAGGTCGCAGGTCGCAAGCGTGCGTGCTTCGGTGCGAAGCACCGCACATGCGTGAAAAGTATGTGTGATCCAACTAGCCTATTGCTTTAGTCCTCCCCAAACCACAAAGCTTCTAAACCCTAAGGGCCCTCCCTTAGTTGCAAGTTTTGTGGTAATATAGGGAGAACCCATCTCTAGTTTGTCCAATGTGGGACTAACTAAAGGTTCTTCATTCACAAAATAGTGAAAATGGAAATGATGTTTCCGCCCAACAAATGAGCTAGTGTCCCATAGATCCTAGGATCCATTCCTACCAAGACTATCAATTTTAATTTTAACAATTCATGTCAAATTCATTTTCTCCAACAGTCCCCCACATGAATGAAGAAACCGATAAAAATCAGAAATCAGAAAACGAAAAATACCTCTTAGGCAATAGATGTCCATAAGGTCTTGAACCTTTTCTTAGTGAGAAATTACCGGAACTACTTAATGGACAGTGAACGTGATGTCTTGAACTGCTATCGTTTGGTGTAGTTCATCAATAACTTCCACGTGAGATATCTCTGAAGGTGCTATTAAGTTCATGTCGTTGTGTCCATTTTGGCCCTGGATATATCCTGTTTCTCAGAATGCTCTAGAGAAGCATCTCAGCTCTCATAGGAAGCGACCCACTTCCTCATTCAGATATGTGAGTTCTATCAAGAGTGTTTACTGCTACACCTCACTTCAATCTTAAATTGTAACTATAGAACTCATTAAGACTTAATGATAAGTCATCCTCACATGCAGTCACACTATCACGTCTACACCATAGGGAAGGGACAGAGAATGAAATTCTATGATAGTGTTTCCTTTAACCCACCACAAATTAGTTGTCTCATTCGAAACCTTGATCCTGGGATCTCCAGTCAGCAAGGTTGAGTGTCCTTCATGGCAAGTTTATTTGATGAACTTAAGCCACATCCCCCTCGATGCATTACTAATTATCTCCTTGGACAAGCCTTTCGTCAAAGAGTCCGTGATATTCTCTTTAGACCTCACAAAGTCAACAGAAATAACGCCAGTTGAGATTAGTTGTTTTAGATAATTGTGTCTTCTACGAATATGTATAGACTTTCCATTATAGTTGTTGTTTTTAGCATTAGCTATTGCAGCTTGACTATCACAATGTATAGATATAACTGGCACAGGCCTATGCCAGAGAGGAATATCTTCTAAAAAGTATCTTAGCCAGGCGGCTTCCTCTCCTGCTTTATCTAACGCAATAAACTCTGATTCCATAGTGGATCGAGCTATACATGTCTGTTTGGAACTCTTCCAAGATACAGACCCACAACCTAGAGTGAAAACATATCCACTCGTAGACTTAGACTCCTCTGAGTCCGCTATCCATTTTGCGTCACAATATCCTTCAAGGACCGCAGGGTATCTCTCATAATTTAAACAAAAGTTTAAAGTGTACTTCAAGTACCTTAACACTCTGATAAGTGCATCCCAATGCTCTTGTCCCGGATTACATGTATACCTACTTAACCTACTCACATCATAAGGAATGTCTGGTCTCGTACAGTTCATTAAATACATCAGACTTCCTATGACACGTGAATATTCAAGTTGTGAAACTCCACTACCCTTGTTCTTCTTGAGTCTACAACAAGGATCATACGGAGTACAAACAGGTTTATTATCAAACTGGTTATATTTTCTAAGTACAAATTCAACATAATGAGATTGACTAAGACTATATCCATTAGACTCTCTTCTAATTTTCATCCCTAAGATTAAATCATCGGGGCCTAAGTCTTTCATGTCAAAGTTCTCATTTAGCATGTTCTTAGTGGAGTTAATTACATCCATGTTTGTTCCAAGTATAAGTATATCATCAACATACAAGCATACAATCACACAAGCATCATTCACAAAGTTTACTATAAACACACTTGTCAGATTCATTTATTTTAAAACCACTAGAAATCATTACATGATCAAATTTTTCATGTCATTGTTTAGGTGCTTGTTTCAATCCATACAAAGATTTTTTCAGTTTACAAACTTTGTTTTCACAACCTTTCACTACAAAGCCCTCAGGTTGGTCCATATAAATTTCTTCATCTAATTCACCATTTAGAAAGGTTGTTCTTACATCCATTTGATGTATCTCTAAGTTATGAATGACAGCGATAACGATTAACATCCTAATGAAAGTAATTCTCGTAACAGGTGAATAAGTCTCAAAGATATCTACACCTTCTACTTGTTTATAGCCTTTATCTACTAATCTAGCTTTATATTTTTCCACAGTTCCATCTACTTTACGTTTTCTTTTGAAGATCCATTTATAACCTATGGGTTTACACCCTAGAGGTAAATCTACAATATCCCAAGTATCATTCTGTAGAATGGAATCCATTTCACTGATAGTGGATTCTTTCCACCATGGAGCTTCAGAAGAAGTCATGGCTTCTCTAAAAGTCTGTGGATCAGTCTCAGCTAAACAAGTTATGAAGTCTGGCCCAAAAGATTTTTCAACTCTAAGTCTTTTGCCTCTTCTAGGCTCAAATTCATCTTCATCTTCTTCCACAGGTAAAGTCTGACTAGAAGAAGGGACATCTAGAGGATCAACACATATCATGCGAGATTCAAATTTCAAAGGAAAAATATTTTCAAAGAACACAACATCCCTAGATTCCATAATGGTATTCATACCAATTTCTGATTTTTCAGAACTCACAACCATAAATCTATATGCAGTGGAATGTTCAGGGTACCCTATGAAGACATAGTCAACAGTTTTGGGGTCCTATCTTGGTCCTCTTAGGTGGAGGGATAGAAACCTTAGCCAAACACCCCCACACTTTGAAGTATGCATAAGAAGGTTGCCTACCTTTCCGTAACTCATATGGAGTTTTGTCAGATCCTTTAAAGGGTACTTTGTTCAGGACATAGCAAGATGAGAGGATGGCATCCCCCCACAAGTTCGCAGGTAGTCCTGAACTAATTAACATGGCATTCATCATATCCTTAAGGGTTCGGTTTTTCCGTTCAGCCACTCCATTAGATTGTGGTGAATAAGGAGTGGTTACTTTATGAATGATACCATGTCGCATGCAAAAATCTCCTATAGGGATTACATATTCACCACCACGGTCAGACCTAACGGTTTTAATGGTAGTACTCATTTGGTTTCAACTTCTAATTTATATATCTTAAAGGATTCTAAAGCATCATCCTTACCTTTAAGTAAATAAATATGACAGTACCTCGTACAGTCATCTATGAATGTGACAAACCATTTTTTACCACCTCTAGTTTGAACTGATTTCATGTCAACTAGGTCTGTGTGAATTAATTCTAAGGTTTTAGAATTTCTCTGAATATTTTTCTTATAATATTTTTTAGCATATTTTGATTCTACGCATATTTCGCATTTATGTTCATTTTCCAAAATAAATTTTGGTATGCAACCTATGCTAGCCAGTTTATTCATTGATTTATAGTTTACATGACCAAGTCTACCATGCCAAACATTCCACGACACACAAACATAAGAAGAATCAGTTTTATTTATTTCACTAGAGGTTACATCCAATTTATATAAACCCTCAGTCTTATTGCCCTTTCCTACATAATCTTTACCCTTAGTTATAATAACTTTCCCAGATTTAAGTACAAGTTTGAATCCCTTATCATCTAATACACCACTAGATACAAGATTCTTGCAGATGTCCGGAACATGTAGAACTTCATTCAATGTGAGAGTTTTTCCAGAAGTGAGCTTCAGCCCAACTTTTCCTTTTCCCGCAACCTGTGGTGCGGACGAGTTGCCCATATAGAGCTTTTCTCCTTCCCCTACCTTCTGATAGGAGGTGAACATATCTTTGTTTCCGCAGACATGCTTGGTAGCACCAGAGTCTACCCACCAGTCTCTCACATTGGTAACCAGATTTACTTCAGTCACCGTGCCAGAAAAATCGTTCTTGTTTGTTTCAACTAAATTGGCATTGGGATTCTTATTATTATTAAAGTCCTTACGCTTCCTACAGTGTATTTCCATAAGGCCAGGAATACCACCAACATAACATGCACCTTTAATTTTACCAACGCCAGATTTTAGTTTCGGGAAAGTACCTTTTCTGTGTGGTCCAGGCTTACGTTTGTTGTGGTCCAAACTTGCAGAAGACTTGTGTTCTCTGACATGGGCTTTGTTGGATATGTCCCTTGCGGAAGATACATTTTTGTCTTTTGAGCACAACAATTCTTCTACTTGAATCTTCTTACCCAATTCCACCATGCTAACTTCACCAGTTTCATGTCTCAGTCTTCGTTTGTATTCATCCCATGAAGTGGGTAATTTCGCAATCACCGTAGACACTTGAAATGTTTCATCAATTACCATACCTTCAACAATAATTTCATTAATGATTTGCTGAAGTTCTAGAAATTGGTCTACCACAGATTTTTCATTAACCATTTTGTATTCCAGGAACCGAGCAACTAAAAACTTCTTACTACCAGCAGTTTCTGCTTCATACTTAGCTTCTAAGGCAGTCCATAAATCAAATGCATTAAAATTTTCTTTTGCATTATAGAAGTCATACAGTGCATCTTCTAAACAATTAAGGATATGGTTTTTAGCCATATAATTCTGTGTACTCCAACTTTCTAACTCTCCTTCATTTTCCGGTTCATTCAGAGTTTCATCAAAAGGCTTCAGAACCAATTCATCTAACATGTGATAACTCAGAAAAAATAACATTTTTGATTGCCATCTTTTGAAGTCTTTCCCTAAGAACTTTTGAGGTCTGTCAACATCACTCTTGGCCATTGAAAAAGAAGTAATAGAAATATTGTGTTAAGATTGTTGTCGCAAATCTGCAACAATGGAATAAACTTAACAAAAAAATAAACTGTTAATGTTAGAAAAAATTTAAAGCACTCTGATGTTGTCATATAAACTGGACAGAGCCACCTGCTCAGCAAATTGTCCTTAACACAATAGTTCTCGGGTACTCCTCAAGAATGAGAGATGATATACCCCTACTGAGACGTTGTGTCCAGGATAGAACTGCCCGTTATTAATTGAAATATCACAACTCAATTAACCCTCTAGAACTTAACAACGATTTAGTTGAAGAAGAAAAATAAATAAACAAGCAAAGCGCAAGCAAAGCAAGAAGAGGGGAAAAGAAGACAAGATAGTAGCTGCTTCTGGAGTAGTTTGAAAAGAGTAAAACATTTTATTTTATAAGAAAAAGTTTGAGGGAGTAATAAATTAGAATTAATGAAAATAAATTCGAATTAATGAAAATAAATTCGAAATTGATTTGGCATTAATCACGGTTAAATAAAACTGTAAGAATATTTTTGTTTTAGGAAACTATAAACAAAAAACAGTAAGTCTTGATAAGGCATACACCAGGCACACACAAGACACAAGACAGAAGTAGCAGGTCGCAGGCGTGCGTGCTTCGGTGCGAAGCACCGCACATGTGTGAAAAGTATGTGTACTCCAACTAGCCTATTGCTTTAGTCCTCCCCCAACCACAAAAGCTTCTAAACCCTAAGGGCCCTCCCTTAGTTGCAAGTTTTGTGGTAATATAGGGAGAACCCATCTCTAGTTTTTCCAATGTGGGACTAACTAAAGGTTCTTCATTCACAAAATAGTGAAAATGGAAATGATGTTTCCACCCAATAATTGAGCTAGTGTCCCATAGATCCTAGGATCCATTCCTACCAAGACTATCAATTTTAATTTTAACAATTCATGTCAAATTCATTTTCTCCAACAAGAAGTTGTTACTACAAAGAAAAACCACAATCGGAATGGGACTTTCTCTCCCCTCTCTGCTCTATAACCTTCATCATATTCTTCCTAGGATTCTTGCTCCTTCGTAATTCACCATTAAACATCATTAATTTATAGTCTCTTCTAATTCTTCCTTAAATCCTTAATCTAATCTGCCTCAAATTCTGCTAAATAATCAGTTTCTCATTCTTTCCATTATTACGTGTTACTATTCCTCCTGAAAGTGTCAATCCCACTCCATTAGTAAAATTTCTTGATATCTTGAGCCGCAATTCCTTCGTATATCATGTAAATTCATTCAGCCATTCCTTCCCCTTTTGTGAATAATCATGATGAATTATCATTAAGATTATCTAAGAATAACTGCTGTAACTCCCTGTAACCGTCAATAACTATCTTTCTCATCTTCCTTCTTCGTTAGTAAAATTTTTTAATATAGCCATTTTTAGCACGACTTATAAAAGGGTTTCATTACATATGGATAAAGTTATATATGGTAACAGATAAATCGAAGAATCGAACCAAAATATACAGGTTAACAGAGAATCGAACCGAGCCATTTATTAACGGTTTGGTTTTAGTTTTAAAAACTGAAAATCGATGTTAATGGTTTCGGTTTTGGTTTAACATAAAACAGAACCGAAAACCATTGGTAAAACCGGTTATCTTTTTCCATTTAGTTTTCGTCGTAGATATAGATGTATTATATCTAACTATTGATTTAGAATATAAAAACAACAATCCTAATTTTATCAATTTTATTCTCCTTCTTTCTCTTTCTCTCTCTCTCAATCTGAACGTCTCCCCTCCCCATCTACCTAACTGTGAAGGTAAAGGAAAACTAAGTGGATCTGCTAAATTGAAATCGAAGAACAATTGAAGACGGATCGATTGGAAGAGCTATTCTTCTTCATATGACTACTTTTCTTTCTTTATTTTTTTTGGTTTGGTGTTATTCTTTCTTCTCACTATAAATATTTTCTCTTTTCAGTGGAAAAAGAAGCTAACAACAACTATGATGGAATCCTTGTTCTGGTAATTCAACAAAAAATCTTAAAAGAAGAATACTCTCCCTGATTATGAAAAACCTACTTATTCAGGTAAAAAGAAAAAGATTTTCTAAGTTGTAAATATGTTATTTTTAGCTTTCCTCAAATTTGAAGGAATTTTTATGCATGTTTTGTTGTCTGGGTTCGATTCAAATTGGGTTTTCTTGATGATTGTTGTAGTATCTGAGGTTTATGTAGGATTGAGATGAAATCAAGAATACGAGATTTTGATTGGTTTGGTTTTATGATTTGTGTGAAATTGAGATTTTGATTTTTTTTGTCTGATTTTGGCTGTTTATGATCTTGTTCAAATATTTGTCTAGATAAACTTTTTATGTACTAATTTCACCAATGTGGGTATTTTATTTGCGTTTGTATGATAATTTAGATGTTGTAAGAATTTCGATCGTAAGGATTAGGTCTGTTTTAGTTTGTAATTTAGGTTGAATAAGCTTTATAATTAGTTTTTTATGTCATGTATGCAGTTTAATCAAGTCGGATGATGGATCCAAATAGTTCAGCTGATATAAAAGAAGAAGGAGAAGAGGAGGATGGATTTATTTGATCTCTTATCTAAAATACTCTATTTTATGCTTTTGAGATTATTTTGTTGTTCCACTTAAATGTAATGATCTTAAAATCCTTGATGACTTTAGGGAAAGTACTACTATTTTTTCTTTGTGTAATTCTGGTTGTTGTTTTTTTGTGTGTGAAATTTCCTGTTTGTGTTGGGGTTTTTTTACTGCCATTATTTGGTTTACCAGACCGAATGGATAAAACCGGAACCGAATTGATTTGGCTCAAAACCGAACCGATTATTAATGGCTTGGTTTTGGTTCTGGAAACCAAAAACCGACTACCATGGTTTCGTTTTTGGTTTGAGAGAGAACCGAACAAAACCGAGCCATATACAACCCTACATATAAGACAAACAACTGCTAACAGATCGTGACAATCGGATCACTCAAATGGTACCACTCCGCTAATAATGGTATCCCCTTTATAAATCATGATTTTTAGGCGTTAGTATATTTATTTTTATTAAAACAACTCTCTTATGGCATATATTAACTGTTATTGTATTTAACACCCAACAACCATGGTACAAATCTCCTCATTTATGAGGGACATCACCCGGTATTATACATAATATATGATAATAGTGGTACTAAATAACAGATTTTATACGTGACTTAAAGTTATATTTTATTCGTCATATTTAATGGCGTTTCTGTTCGTCATTTACAAAAAGTCACACTAAATAAATAACGGATCGAATAATGTATGGAATCCGTGATAAACCATATTTTATAAAGGATTCTTTGTGTTATTGATAGCCCCTTTTGGACTAGTGGATAGATAAGTATACTACTTTAGTTAACGTTTGGTAACGACAAATGACTCCCTAATCATCTTTTCTTCTTCTTATTTTTTCTTTTTAGTTAACTAATCAACCAATCCCACTTAGTATTTCTTTTTATTATAATTTTGCTAATCTAAACTAGTTTTTAACCCGTGCTACGCACCTGGACTGATAAAAAAAATTTTACACCGTTAGTTCATGTTCACTGAGGCAGGATTTCGCCCCGCACCCGTCCTGATGAGAGTTCTAATAAGCTATTATACAATGAGCTCATTATACAATTACTATCCAGCGGATTAACAATTACACTAAAAACCATGTAATTAATTTTTTTTAATAATCAAATGTAATATCTTTATAATCTAAAGATCTCACATGGGTTTGAAATTAATTTAAAACAATCTAATAGAAAATTGTAATCAATTCTACAAATAAATAAAAATAAATAGAATTAAGTAATCTCAAAAGTAAAATAGTTCAAACTCTAAATACTAAGTATTAAATTTGATTGGAATCTCATATACTAAAAATAAATATTTTTTCCTATCTGTAATCCCTATTCATAAGTAAACACTTTATTGCCATCTTCATCTGTTTCGACCAACGCTGGTATGTCAGGATCCCTTTTGCGCAATTCACCATCATGTTCATCGTCGCTCTCTATATTCTTGTGCTTTCTCTTGCACATTTTTAATGTTATTTTTTATATCAGGTTCTTGGTCATTAATTTACTGTTTGCACTGTTATTTATGAATGAGATAGTGCGAACATGTAGTTACTTTTTTTAGTAGATATGTTTTTTCTAAATCAGAATCGTAATAAAAAAAATCATGTGCACATAGACTTTGATATACAAAGTTTCTTTCTTGGAGTATAATCCTGAAGATCGTTGTTTTTCTTATTGCATTTAATATTTCTTCTACGCATTCTACTTGGTTTTGCTGCAATTTAAATACATCTTTCAGGTGGTTTTTCAATTTTAAAATAATACTTATTTGAAATTTAAAATTATACTTATTTGAAATTTAAAATTCAAGTTTCTACCTATATATTCACTGTCGATAGGAATTGACCCTCATTTGGTGAGGCGAGGCTTCGCCCCGCACCCGTCCCAGAAGGAGTCCCAACTAACAACGGCAGTGTACAATAAAAACACCAATTATTATTTACTAAATTAAATGTTGGAACCAAATTCACCAATTACATACTGTTTAAAGCTTTGGAGATTAAGAAATCCTCTTAAAGAAAATACTTTAAAAAAATTATATCAACCTTTGAAATCAGTAAGTAGTTCATGATACTGCCAACATCAGTACTCTAAAAATAATTGGCAATGCTAGATTTGAAGTCTGCTACTCAAAGTAGCACTATAACTACCTTTAGTATTGCTAGATTTTAGAATGCACATTTCTTGGTTAATCAATTTTTGTAACTTAAAAGTAAAGAAACAAAGTTATAACAAAATTCTACCTCAAAAACCCCAATAATGGTTTCCATGTTCGGCCAAATCCTGTTTGTACTTCACCCGTTATACACTCCCCACCTTCCTTACGTTACGTACCATATCATATCATATACTTGTGTTAAGAATCAAACGGCCAACTCAACTGTTCTTTCATGCTCAAACTCCCTGTAGTAAAATTAAAAAATTTCACTCACCATATAGTTGTATCAATAGTTGATATTTAGAGATACTAAAAAAAATGATATTAGTATAAAATAGATTGCAAACTCTAAATAGTGCAGAGCATATGGAGTGCTTCCCTTTGAAGAAGATGTAATCAAGAAAATGCACTGATATATCTTTCTTCGGAAACCAAACAATTCACATCTTAATCGAACTAATACTCAAAAAACCTAATTTCTATTTGGTTTGAACCGAGAAACTACTACTACTTTGATTATTTTTGGTATTGTTAGGCCATAAACAAAAGAATTGTCTAGTTTGGAATTTTCTTATTTTTCGTAGTTTTTCTTTTTAAATTTAATCTTCAAGTAGAGCATTAAACATGTGATACACACAGGGTACAATGTGAATTTTCCCCATCTGGTGAGGTGGGGTTTCGCTACGCACCCGTCCCAGTAAGGATCCCAATTAACAACTGCAGTGTATAATGAAAACAACGTTATTAGGTTAACAGTTGGAACCAAATTTGCCGATTACATATTGTTTAAAGTGTTGGAAATTAATAAATCCTCTTAAAGAAAATACTTTTAAAAAATTATACAAAAATTACATTTGTTTAAAGTGTTGGAGATTAAGTATAGTTCATGATATTGCCAAAATCGGTACTCTAAAGATAATTGGTAAAGTTATATTTGAAGTTTGTTACTCAAAGTAACACTTCAACTATCCTTAGTCTTGTGGATTTTAAAATACTTATCCCTTAGTTAATCAATTTTTGCAACTTAAAAGTAAAGAAACGAAGTCGTAATAATATTCTACCTCAAAACCCCATCAATGGCTTCCGGTTCGACAAAATCATGTTTGTATTTTACCCACTATACATTTTCCATCTGCCTCACGTACCATATCATATACTTGCGTTAAGAATCTAGCGGACAATTCAACTGCTCCTCCATGCTCCAACTCCCTTTAGTTAAATGGAAACATACACTCACTATATAGTTGTATCAGTATATGATATTAGAGACAAAAAAATGATATAAATATAAAATAGATTTTAAAATTCTAAATAGTGCAAAGCATATAAAGTGTTTTCCGTCGAAGATGATGTAATCAAGGAAATGCAATGATATATTATTCTTCAGAAATCATATATATATACACGTGCGTTAAGAATCTAACGGCCTACTAAACTGCTCCTAGTTGTATCAATATCTAATATTAAAGACACTAAATAGTTGGGTGTTTGGTCTTGCTTGTGTACGTAACAGCCATGAAAGGGTGAAATCACTGCACCCACGATTATCTACCGAGATTACACATGAGATAGCTCAACTATCGAAAGATTTTATAAAAGAATAAGTGAGAGTGGCTGAATCAAAGTATAAAAGAACAAATCAGTAATGTAACTAAGTTCCCAAATTAGGCCATGGATACAAATATCCATGCGACAAACTTACTATGATATGCAAATCAATGATAAAAGAGTAAAGGAAAATACTTACAACACTTGAATCCTGGCCAACAACCAAACACCACCACTCACACCTCGAACTTTAAAATATAGTTAAGAGAAGACAGTAAATAAGCCTAAGGGAAAAAGACTTTTTTCTTCCAATCAAGAGTTGCAGGAACTTCAAAGAAAACAAATCCATCTTGTTGTATATATTGATGTCCAGCCTTCATCTTTGAATCTCTTTTCCTGGTAACAAGTTAACAACAGGTTCCTCTCTCGTTTCCTCTTTCTTAGCCTCATATTCTACGAAGTCAGTAATATCACATTAAAAATAAAAAAATAAACAGAATTCCATTATCAAAAAATCCAAACTAAGGGGTATTAATGTGAAAATTCTCAATTAGAAACAAAACTGAAATGCCAATAATGAAAAGATCAACCTGCATAGAGACTAACAGAAAACTAATACTTTAAGGACTTAGAAAACAACCACAAACCTATAAGAACAATCATAAATAAGTTTTATCCTCATTGAGCTTGAAGGAATATTTTAGTTAGATACTCAGCTTGATACAAAGATAGACATGTATTACCAACAACAGCGGAAGCTCGTGCTCTCTTTTCAGTATTAGTCATCTTGTCTCTTAATTTGTCTACCTCGCGAGCCTGTAATCCAATCCATTTCCATTTCCATTTCTTGGCCGTGTTCTACCTCGCGAGACTGTAATCAAATCCATTTCCATTTCCTGGTCGTGCTCAAAGTTTTGTGCATGTCATTTCTTCTCATATTCAATAGCAAACCTGTCCCCCTAGCTACACATGCATATGCTACAAAACATGGCATTTGAACATCAAAACACACAGTTGGATCAAATAATACCCTGCACCGTTACAGAAAGATAAATGATACTATGCAAGTTGCTATTTCGGTTTTATATTCTCAATCTCTGACTTGAACGCAAGTATCTGTTGCATGTCTGAAATGTAGAAATATAGCAATGAACTTCTTGCACCAATTACTCAAAAGTGCGGAAATGCATACTTTACCAGGAAAATGAAATATGAGTTAATATGATTTGATAAAAAGCCTAGCCGTCCTAATGCCATGGTACCGTATTTGTCATCCACACCTTGTATATAGTACCAAATCCGCCTTGCCCAAGTTTATTACGATTTGCGAAGTTGTCTGTAGCAACTCTTACAGTATTGAATTCAAAGATTCAGCAGTTTAAATGACTGTCACTGTATCTTCAAAAATAAAGAAAAAAAAAACTAAAAGAAAACTAAAGTTAAATTAAAGACGAATAATAGATTAACGATGATTAATAAAGCTTACCATAAAAATATCTTGCATAGTGGCTTTTGTCTTGTCCATGCCGGATTTGGATGAAGCTGCAACATTTGATGCAGTTTATTTGACCGTTGTCGCTGAGTTATTTCCTGTCTGCATATTTCAACTTACTTAAAGTTTGCCTTTTCAATTTCAAACAAAAATATATCTTTTCTGTGTGGTGAAGAAATGTGAAGTTGTTTGTTAATTACGAAGCACAGTTGCTCTTCTATCTTTATAGTTGTTTGTACGCCTGTCTCCACTACCACCATAACCACAACACAATCACTTCTGAAATAAACGAAAGCCAATCCTTCTCAAAAACCGAAGGTTTACGAAGGTTTAGCCGGTTTTCTAAAAATCGAACCTTTAACCGTCGATTCGGGTTTTAAACTATTTTACCTGGTTTCGATTTTTCCGTCCGGTTTCGGTTAACCATTTATTTCTGTCAGTTTTCTGAAACTAACAACACAAATAAAAAAAAAACAAAAAAATAAACCCATTGCTGTTAACTACTTATGCTTAAACAACAAGCAGGCCTGAAAGATTTTGCAGCATCAACAAAGTGCAAATTTAAACCATTGATCATTAGATTCATTACTGCTCCATCTTGAGGATTACAAAGTGCAAATTTAAAGTTAAAGTAGCTAAATAACATACAGTAATACAATTAGAGTTAAAGTCAAAGGCAGTGCAGGTAGCTCCAAATGACTGGCTCCAGCTTCCTTGAATCTACTTCAGACAGTGCAGGTAATACAGAAATAATGACTGGCTCCAGCTCCATCTCCACTTCAGACCATATAACATACAAAAATAAGCAATCTTACAAAATAAGCAAGTTCCCTAGTGAAGCTAATCTTACAGTTGATATACAGGGATGTTCAAAAACGGGTTTAGATGGCAACATGACCTTTACAATGAATATAAAAACTATTGAGTTCAGAACTCTTTATCCTGATACAGGTATAGACTAGTCATGCTAATTTTCGGATTACTAGTACGGAATTCGATAAAATATTAGACATAAAAACACAAGCTGAGTGCAATCCAGCACACAAACATCATCATTTAACCCCAACAGTACACAAACATGATCATATAAAAAATGAACTACATGAAGCATAAGACCATACTGCCAACTTAAACCCTTGACAAACAAAATGAAGCATTCTGTGATCCTCTCTTATGACTCAAAGCCTTATAACGCAAACATTCAAACATAATCATGCTAATTTTCGGATTGTTAATACCGAATTTAAAAAAATATTAGACATATGAAGCACAAGCTTTTTAGTTCTACTTCAAGAGGGAAATCCAAGATTCCAACATACAAACATCATCACTAACACCAACAGTAAGTCCTAAACCATCATCATTATCAACAATTCAAACTTAATGACATACCTTTTTACTGATAATGCTGTTGGTGTTGGTGGTGGTGGTGGTTGCTAATAAGAGATGAAGATGAGCAAGTAGAAGAAGGCGGTGGTGGTGTAAGTAGAGAGGAGTTGTTGCACGGTGATACCCTCAGCCCTAGGTGCAAAAACAAAATGGGTAAGAAAATAAAATAAAAGAATACCAACAACAACAACATATATTAGTATTAGAAACTACACTTACAAAAGTAGTAGAAATTACACTTACATCATATTAGTTATCACAGAGAAACTAATAATGCAGTTTCCCATTAAAACTAGCACTTTCTGTAGATTGATACTATTAACTAAAACATTAACATAAGAACAATTGATGAAAATATGAAAAACAAAATATGGATCCCTAAAATTTACAATCAGATTATGTTAAGAGTACTCCATGTAATCTCTCAAATTTGAAGTTTATCAAATAGAAAATAGGGAACTCAAATTTGAAGTTTATCATCATGGGGCAACAAAAAGACAAGTTCTATCAGAGAATCAAAACAACAAGTAATAGAGGGTGGAGATTAAACCTTGAAGATGGAGAGGAGAAAGAGTTGGATTAGTAACTTTCCAATACTGTGATTTGGAGTTTCAGTCTTCTTCTTCCTCAGAATGAGGAGCTGAAAAAAATCTTTCTTCCTTACCCACTTCAAACTTTCATAAAACTGAAGAAAAAAAACCAATGTGTTAGTAAATTAGTAATACAAAGAGACTGAAGAAATTGAGGAATGGGTACTAAAAAAAATCAATTTCAGAAATAGGGAAACAGGGAGAAACTACCAGGTGAAGTAAAAAAGTGAGAAACACGAACCCTAGAAGAAAAAAATCAAAAAGAGAATAAATGGGAAATGGAATCAAAAAAATCAAAAAAATCAAAAAGAGATTGAGATAGTAACTTATTGTGTATCAGGGTCTCAGACTATCACTGTATGAGTTGAGTAAAGCATGGAGATGGAGAAGAAGAAGACAAGAGATGGGAAATGGACTCGGTGGGGTGGAGGGCTGGAGGCTGCTGCAAAAAAATTTGGAAGGGAAGAGATGGGAAATGAGAATTAGGTTTAGGTTATATATGAGGGTTAATGGAAGGTGTAGATTTAATCAATCAAGATCTATATCAACGGTCAGTAATTGTCGGTTTTCCATGGTAGTTCGGCTCGGTTTTGAGCACAAACCAAAACCGAAACAGCTACTATCGGTTTTTAATTTTTTTTACCAAAACCCTTCTATTACTAAACGGTTCAGTCCGGTTTCATCTTAAACGATTCGGTTCGGTTCGGTTTCCGCAGAATCCCGTTACCATGTACAACCCTAGTGAGTGGATTTCACCACAATGGAAAAGCACGTGTGTGCTATCTTAGGTTTATGAACAAACCTTTTCTTTTTGCGAGCGGGTAAAGTCTTTTACTTCTGTTTGTGACGAATTCAAGAGCCAAAGTCTGTCGGCGATTGCCATGGTTCATGTGTGTGTCTCGAATAGGTTAGAAGCTAGTACAACTTATGGATTTGTGAAAAATTCAAAAAGAGAAGAGTTTGCGAGATGGATATGAACTGAGAATAGGAGATATAAAATGGGGTTCGAAGAAGACAATAGATGCTGCTGCTGCTGTTGAGTTTCCAAAGAAGAGAAGAAAGGATAAAATGATGGGTGATGGCTCAATTAAAGGAAGAAGAGACGCTGCTATTATGGAAGAAATGCTTCAATTAAAGATGGGTTCAAATTAGTTTTGGGTTAGCTAGGTCTTAGAGTTCAGTGTGAATCTGAATTTAAAAGAGACATGGGATCAGAGAAAGAGAAGAAAGAAGTTGTAGCCGCGGTTTATGTGACTGAATGATGATTGAATTGTTTAGTGAGTGATATATGGGTTATGAATGAACTTCTTTTTTGCAGGGAATAAGATGAATCAAGGAAAGAGAAACACATCAAACCAATTTCTTCTTGTACCAAAACTCCACACAAGGTGCTTTCCAGAATGCCTGAACTACCATTAGGTTTTCCAAGGTTTAGTAGCTGAATTCAAAATGGGTTCTGTGACGTGCTTGTTACAATACTATAACCAAACCTATCCTCCATCTATTTGCTATATCATCATCCAGGCCACACGTTCCAGGCAGAGAGCTTGTTGTTGCAGCATCATTCCACTCCACCTGCTTGTTTGGTTTGGTTTATTTTAATTTCACTTTTATATTTTTTTTATTTTGTCATGAACTCCAATATGTCTAGCTAAATACTTATTTGATTAGGGATACTACGAAACTATGTGATATGATTTATTCAAGTTAATCTTTCTTTTATATATCGTTTTATTGCCTGTCTTTTTACCGAGTTTATGACCATGGGTTGTTTTCAAGTGTTCAAACGGCCAATTGAACATCTTGTTTTCAATTCTAATGCTAGATAGTTGAACCGTAATCCGTAATTGTTATGGTGATTTAATCAAAAATAACAAAACATTAACGTTGCAATGGGATGTTGTGGACTTTGATGTGTAGAAGATAACCCTAGGTAACATGTCGAACTTACGAACATGTAGTTAGGATTAACCCGACTCATAGAGCATACCGGTCAATTAAGTTACACTAGAGAGCTTATTCAAAGTGGCTTGATTGGCTAAAAACGAGTAGAGAACTTATTATGCGAGGTGACCTTGGAGTCTAATGGACTTGTTGAACCCATAACTTGTCTAGGGTTTTTAGTAAACTTATTTTGAAGAAGATTTCACCTGTATTCATGTTCACTAGTGGAGAAAGAATCCTTAATCATTCTCATCCTCATATTTGCATTCTTTTACTTGTTTTCGTATCTTTGCATTAGTTTTATCATCAAAAATTTATCGACAACTTTAGCTCAACGCTTCCTCAGGAACAAACCTGCTTATCATTATTCTACTAGTTAGTGTAAGAAAGTAAGGAATATATTTTGTGGCGAGTTTCACACTTCGTCCATAGTCACATTATAAACACTCACTTGAAGATTCCAAAACGCACAATCCCTAGAGTTTTCTTGGAATTTGCTCTGATAGCATTTGTGATGGACCGGGAAATTCCTCCTCCGATGCTATACACTGGGCAGGACACAACTTCCCAATGCGCCACTTGAAGCGCTAGTACTCTCGTGGCTTACCAGGAAAATGAAGGTCGATTTGCCTTCCCAAGCATGTTTTGCAAGCATGATACTCGAAATGTAGTTTCCATACCGTTCAAAGTCACCCTTGTTATGCAAAGGGTACAAGGCCATTAAAGCCAATGGTGAATGCGTTTGGAAAGCATCACATACTTATGAGCATTGTCCAGGCCTAACTCATGCCTTGGACTAGCACCTAGGCCATGTCAGGCCTATTTTTCGCTTCACCAACTCTGCTTCGACTAAGCGCTGGGTGCATGCACTGATCTTGCTCTTGCCAAGAGTGCATCAACCAGGCATATGCCATTCTTGTCGTATAGCTTGATAGGAAGTATAAACATCCATTAAATGGAATATAACTACCTCATGAAGTGCGGTAACAATCATCTCTTTCCTAGCATTGCCGGGTCGGATGATATGAGTTAGTAAAGTGTCGCAATCACCTCAAATTAGATGATATACGCGACAAGATGCTGCACTTTAATGCATTGCATTGCGACTGCCTACGTACCCAACTCGTACCTTGAAGGGATCAAGCATGACCGTAGTTCATCCAAAGTGTCAATTCGAAAGGAACAAGCAACTTAAGCCTATTAAGGCAAAGCCAACATCGATTCCAACTTCGTTGCAAGGCCAAAGGCCAAGCAAAACCTAGTCCATATAGGCCAAGGGACTTTCGCAAGGTATGCACCAGCTTTTGCATAGCTATCGCTACTTAGTATGCAAATATGCATTCTCGAGTACACAACACGATTGAATGATGCTTTCGCATAATTCAAGCTTTATCGGCTAAGCTACAATCATATTGACGCTTATGCATCAAGTATGCACCAACGTATAGGCCACATCGCATATATATGTGGATTACCGCTCAAGCACATTCGACCCAAGCTCTCTCCCTATATATGTCTTAATCACATTTCCATATATTTAGAAAAGAGGGGTAAGAGACATTCATCTACTGCACTTTATGCAAATCCGCCAACTGGTTATCATGGCTAAGACAATTTCGCTTTCTAGTTAGCCAAGTCTGCTTTCTAGTTATAATGGCTAGACAAATCCGCTTTTTAGTTAGCATGGCTAGGCAAATCTACTTTCTAGTTAGCATGGCTTGACAAATGTACCTCCTCCCTATATATGTCTTAATCACCTTTCCACATATTTGGAAAAGGAAGGTAAGAGATATTCATTGACTGCACTTTAGGCAAAATATGACTATTTTGCCCCCTGTTCAAAACTTGACGAGTATAACTTTTCACTTTTAATTATAATATGACCGGTTTGCCCTTGGTGTTTAAAATTAGCATTTTACCCATGAATGATCGTTTTTGCCCCTAATGTATAAAATTACTATTTTACCCTTGAATGACCGTTTTGTCCATGATATATAAAATTACTATTTTACCATTGAATGACTGTTTTGTCCCTGTTATGTAAAATTATAATTTTACCCTTGAATGACCATTTTGTTCCTGATATCTAAAATTACTATTTTAACCACAGATCATATCTTCCAAACTCATCTAGTAGTTCATTATTCAGACAAAACCTGTGTCTGCAAATAAAAAACAAACAACAACCATAAATTTATCAACAAAAGAAAAAAACATATGAATAAGATGAAAGGGATGTGAACATACATCTGATTTGTTGTTGGATTTACTATTTTGGCTACAGAAAATATATCATATTTATTATTGGACCAAATCTAAGGTTCTATTGTCTCGATTGAACAAATGTTTTTTAGTCGTCGCTTCTGTATTGATCTGGGAGATTGCTTCCTTCAACACTTCACTTTGAAGCTTACTACAATATGTATAAGAATCAAATGAGGTCAAATATTCTAAGAGATTGAGATTATTATTGTATTGTATTTATCTTGCGAAATAATAAAGAAAAAGTTTTTGGATTTTGCGGATTGAGATTAGTATTGTATTTACCTTTCGAAATAATCTGTGAAGAAAAAAAGAAAAGGATCACTAAGAAGAGAAGGATTATATTTGCATTGCTTAGTAAAAATATTCAAAAGATCTAGCTTTCGTTGATTAGTTCTTCTTCTTTTTCAGAAAAAGTTGAGTTGATGTTTAGGGTTTTGGTAACGACGGAGGATTAGAGAGCAAAACCGAGAAAGAGAGAGAAAAAAGAAAATGAAGGAAAAAAAATATTAGGTTTTTGAATAGAAGTTTTGAACGATGGATAAAGATAGTCATATGAATCATGTAAATTTTTGGATGGTAGAGATTTGATTTTGGATTCTCATCCGGATTGAGACAAGTGTGTGAGAAGCATGTGCGGTTCTCTTTGTGCTAAAACGAACTGGTGCATTCAATTTTATTATCAACCTTCGGTATGAAAAAATCCAAAGAATATATATAAATTAATTTGGATATTGTTATCGACCTTAAAGCTTTGGTAAAAATATCGATTTAGTGGAAAAGGTTATTAAGGATATAATATGAACAATATCGATAGGTTTAGGGTTCCGGTGAAGATTCCCACTTAGTGGAAGAGGTCATTAATTAAGGATAATATGACGAACATCGGTAGGTTTAGGGTTCTGGTGAATTTCTGACTTAGGAAAAGAGGTCATTAAGGATAATAGGACGAACATCAGTAGGCTTAGAGTTCCGATAAAGATTATGACTTAGAAAAAGGTCGTTAAGGATAATATGACAAACATCGATATGTTTAGGGCTCCGGTGAGGGGACCGGAAGAGGTCATCAAGGATAATATGACAAACATCAGTAGGGTTAGGGTACCAGTGAAGATTCCGACTTAGAGAAAGAGGTTATTAAGGATAATATGACGAACATCGATAGATTTAGGGTTCCTATGAGGGGAAGAGGTCATCAAGGATAATATGACAAACAACAGTTGGGTTAGGGTACCTGGGAAGATTCCTACTTAGGGGGAAGAGGTCATTAAGGATATTATGACGAACATCAATAGGTTTAATTAGGTTCCGGTGAAGATTCTAACTTAAAGGAAGAAGTCATCAAACAAAATATGAACAAGTTTATGATAATGAACTGATAAAAAACAAGATAAGCGAAATATAAATTCGGATGAACGAACGTCGTTAGCATGAGGTGTTGTCGAGAAGTCATGTAGTACAAAGGCTACAATCTCGAAGAGTTCATATTTCATACAAGAGACTGGGAGAAGCAAAGAAATACGCAAAAAATAGAAAATTTATTAAAAGAGGAGATGGTATTCAACAAGAAAAACAAAGACGGTTAATCTATCTCAGAATCGTATTTTGTAAAATCTTTAAGCATGTTCAATGAGACAATCTAAAAGTGAGGACTAGATTGTCTAATCTAGAACTGATTTTGGATTAAGCCATTTTCCCCAAATAGTTAATGTGGCTAACTGAATGATAACACATAATTTTATCGTAGCCGATGAAATTACTATTCTAATACAATATGTCTTATGACCTAGATTTTGATTCATGATGTCATGCTTTATCCAGTTTCACTTCGATCTCGTTCAGTGCTAAACTTATATATACTATGCAATGTTTTTCTATCCTCTTTCTACCGTAAAAACATTCATTAGTCTAAAATTTATTGACAAAATATAACATTAATTACTACGTCCCGAAACTGCACCCTATTTTTTCCTCTTGACCCGAATTTTATAGTTGGCCAGTAGTTATTCGCTGCAAATTCGCACTTGGAAGGAGATTTTGTAAACCAAAAATTTCATTTATTTTTATTTGTCCATCGGTTCTTTTTGCCAATTTAATTCCCCCGTTCAAATTTTCTTCTAATCTTTTAAGCAATCTCATTTCCAACCCATTATCCCGTTGAATTTCTTTACCAAATTATGTGTGTTGCCCAAATTTTTTAGGTTGAAATCAAATATTGAAACCCTATCAAATAACATTGAACGAATTATGTTGACAAATAAATACGTCCTCGAATCGACCTATATAATATCACCAAGCATATCTAATGAGATCGATTGCACCTAATGTTTTGGTTCGATCTCGTTCGAATTTATCGATTTTGTATCCAGAATTTTAATTCGATTTTATTTTTTTTTAAAGCGGACTTAATCAACACAATTATTTTTCTTTTTACAAATGCTAAAAACATTAGATGATTATCACTTGTCAAAGATCTAAAAACAAACAAGTTTGAGGCAAATTTGTCGCCATAACAACAAATAGAGGAAAAGAATTTGGCGTTTGACACCTTAGACTTTGTGTCCTTCCCACAATATTTTGGTTCAAAATCTAAATTTTCACTTGTTTTAGAACTCAAAAATTGGAATGCTATAACTTATTTTCGCCACTTTCTCTTTCTGAAACCTAACCACCATGTTTTTTCTTTCTCCAGTTCTCTTGGACCTTCTTCTCTATTACTCCCGAACAATCACCACCATTTTTTTTTCTCATATTGCTCTATCCAAATTAATCACTTGCAATCTCTTTTTTCTTCTACCAAACCCTATACATGTTTTTTTTTTCAGTTCAATCTTTGATCAAAATCAAAGTCGTTCCTAACGTTTTTCAATTTGATCAAATACCATTTAAATCTCATCACCAAAATCCAAGTCATTATGCTGGACGTTCCATATCAGTACTATTTCATGTGCTCTTCTGACCAAAGTTTATTTTTCCAAGTGATTTGTAAAGATACATAAGCTCCAAGCATGTGATTTTGTAAAGATGATATCATTTCATATGTCTTCTTGAAGTATAATTAAAATCGTACAAAATGTCTTTTTTTTTTTTGCAAAGAATTCTTTCCAAATGCTCTTAATCATTTTATCAATATTTGTGAATTCTAGGGTTGGAACTCTAACTAGTCAGAAAATACTTACATTAAATGAAGTGGATGCTTTTTTTTTCCTTAAATTTTTAATACAATGTTTTAGTTGTCAAAATCGTGTAATTCAAATTTTCAATGCAATGCATAGGTGGAAAATATTAGATGGATGTAATAAATTGTATACAAGTATTTGCTCCGTAAATATAATAACATAGACTTAAATTTTAAGATTATTGCGGGCATTTATTTGAACATTAAACATAACATAATATTCTCTGGTTGAATCTATACGAGTAGGTAGCAATCAAAATACAATCTAGACATCTTTATTTTATATAGAGGAGATGTATAATTAGGTACTTAAAAATTATGCTTGAATGCAAGCTTATCTAGTATATGTATTTAGTAGTTTCCAAATCATGTTGGAATTAATGGCCATGCCAATGATTTGCTGGTTGGTATAATTGTCTACCAAATAGATTGTTTCGTTGGCAAGTGGGTGGAACTATTTAGTTACCAGTATACTTTTAAGTTTCCATATCATGGTGACTGAAGACTAACATCCATATCAATAGTTTGATGGTTAGTATAGCTGTCTGGCAATAAATTATTTTGGTGGTAAACAGTAGTGACTAAAAGTATTTAGCTTCTAGTATATTTTATAGTTTCCAAACCAAGTGGCCGAACAACGGCAACATGTTTAGTATAGGTGTTTACCAACATATTATTTTGGTGGCTTCAACAAGCGGCTAGAAGTATGTAGCTTCTAATTTACTTTTTAGTTGTGAAATCATGGTGGCTGAAAACTTCTAGCAACACCAACTATCTAATTGTAGGTAGAGGTGTCTACCAACATATCGATTTTGTGGCTAAACCTAGTGGATGGGGGTATATAACTTCTAATGCAATCTTGAGTTGTTAAATTACGGTCGCCAAAGCTAGTAGCTGCACGTATGATGTTTTTAGTTGCCAAAGACGTGCTGCTAAAGGGTACCACCACCATAGTTGCTGAAAACAGGTGGTTAGAGGTTTCTGGCAACCAAGGTTGTTTTTGGTTGCAAGAAATGGCTGTTAAAGAGTTCCACCAACTATAGTTGGTAAGAAACTAGCTGCTAAAACCAAGTTTTCTTGTAGTGAAACCAATGAGAATGCGCGGTTATGCTAACCAGCCAATGGGGGGAGGGTAAGCTCCATCAGTGCTAGTTTTATTCTAGAGTGAGGGATGGTATTGAGTATTTAGGTTGTTGATAATACCTCAATTACACAACTATCATTGGGAACGATTTTATACTACTTCTATATTACTAGCTAAGTAGTGAGAAATATCTTGAGTAATTCGTTCCACTTACGACACACATCAAACTCATCATATATGTTCGGCATATCCTTCGGTCCAAAATTGCTATCTTCACTATGGTTAGAAGCAAAATCATCATCACCATTATGCGACCTGTCAACAAAATAATGAGATACTTCTATATTCTTTTCTACTTTAGAACAACTGTATAAAAGGAGAGAAACCAGGAACAAAAGTCATGATTCTTCTCTGCATATTTTTATGGATGCATATTCATTATATAAATGTATATACGGATTTATAATATATATATATTGTGTATACAAAATTCAAAAATAAAAAAATACATAAATATGTACAGTAGCAGAAACACATAAACCATAAAACTCTAGCTTACCTATTATTGAAGTATCGCCAAAGGTTGTTGTTGATAGGTGGTTGTCAAAGATGCAATGTTCCTTACAAACGACTACTTATGCTGCACAGGGAAGAAAAACAAGGAGTTGATGGGAATGAGCAATATTTTCTCAGGACAATATGATAGGATACTAATACTAGAAATAGGAAAATTGATATGTTGATTGGAGATCAACCACCTTTAATCCTTTGAATGGGGATAAACCACCTTGAAATACTTGTATTGAATGAATAAAAGAGAGTTCTACAGCAGGTATATATATATATATAGTTTCAGTAATCCTAATTCAAGCAGGTTGTAATAAAAGCAATCAAACTAAATAAATAAATACTAAGCAAACTAAATAAGGAAACATAGGGAAAACGGTGTTGGTGTCACAACATCCTTGGCCCCTGCAAACAAGGCTTGTCTTCAAGCCTGCTCAAAATCTGGAAAACGAATAAGAAATTCAGTAGCATCCTCCCATGTAGCTTCATCAACAGGCCAGTCATGCCACTTAATAAGCCAACGAGTGACAACCTGATTATTACGCTTGAACATTCCTCGTTCTAAAATAGAATCAGGTTCCCATTCAAAGTGATCAACAGTGGCAGGCAAAGCAGCATCCACATTCACAGTAGTTACCAATTTGAGTTTTAAGAGTGGAACATGAAAAACTTGATGAATGCGACAATGGGAAGGAAAATCCATTTTATAAGCAACAATACCAATCTTTTCTGTCACACGAAAAGGACCATAGAATCGTGGAGATAGTTTAGAATAAGATTGAGTGGCTGATGTGGTTTGACGGTAAGGTTGGAGACAAATAAAAACCCAATTTCCTATAGAAAAATTCCTCTCAGTGCGATGTGCATCAGTATAGAGCTTTATACTCTTGAGCTGCTTGTAGATGGTGTTTGAGAAGACGTAAAGTTCGGTCTCGAGCTCTTAAAGTTAAATCCACAACATTGACAGCAGTTGCACCCTACATATAAGCAGAAATTGTTGGTGGTGGCCTGTTGTATAAGGCTTCAAATGGTGCATTTTAATGGAAGAGTGGTAACTAGTGTTATACCACCATTCAGTCTATGATAACCAACGACACCATTCATGAGGTTTCTGACTAGAAAAAAACCGAGGATAACATTCAAGTGTGTGATTTGTTACTTCCGTTTGTCCATCCGTTTGAGGATGATAGGCTGAACTCCGACAAAGTTGTGTATTGTGCGACGAAAAAGAAAGCTTCCGAAAAATTACTTAAAAATATAGGATCACGATCACTTACAAGTGTACGAGGCATTCCATGAAGACGAACAATATCCCGCAAAAATACATTGGAAACCTTAGATGCATTGTATGGATGAGAAAGCGCACTAAAATGTGCATACTTCGAAATACGGTCAACACTACCATTATTGAATTCCGACGCTGAGAAGTGGGTAAACCATCAATAAAATCCATAGAAACATCGAGCCAAACGTCGTCCGGAATAGGCAAAGGTTGGAGGAGACCAGAAGGAGAAATTGTTTCAGATTTATTCATCTGACATACATCACAATGAGAAATATAAGTCTTAATGAAGCCCTTTATCCCCTACCAATAGAAACTTTGCTGCAAACATTTATAGGTGCATAGAAATCCGGAATGACCAGCAGTAGGAGTGTTATAAAATTAATGTAAGAGCTTAGTACACCACAGACAAGAGGGAACCACTACCATGCGATTTTTATAACGAAAAACACCATCCGTATAAGAATAATTTTTTTTATAGTCTGGGTTACGAAGAAGTGCATCAATTAAAATTCTCATCTCAGGAGTAGAATGACATTTTTCAATAATTTCAGCAAGACCCGTAAAAATTAGAGTTGTAAGAATAACAAATGTAGAATCAGAAATGCGAGAGAATGCATTTGCAGCTATATTTTCCTTACCATGCCGAAATACAATTTCATAGTCATAGCCCAATAACTGAGATAGCCATTTTTGTTGTTCCATGGAAGATAATTTCTAATCTAAGAAGTACTTAAGACTACAATGATACATATAAATTTTGAAATGTCGACCGAGCAAATAAGGTCGCTATTTTTGGACTACAAATACAATATCAAGCCTTTCCTTGTCATAGATACTTAAATTTAAATTTTTACCAGAAATAGGCTTGCTAAAATAAGTAATAGATTTCCTGATTGCATCAAAACAACCCCTAACCTGTTACCACAAACATCGCATTCTATTACAAATTCCTTGGTAAAATCAGGAAGCACTAAGACATGAGTTGTTGTTAAGGCATGTTGAAGTCGCCTAAAAGTAGTAGTGGCATTGTTTATCCACTGAAATACATCTTTCTTCAGTAGTTGATTCAAGGGAGCGCTGATTTTTCCAAAGTCTTTCACAAATTTGGGGTAATAGCCAGCCAAACCCAAAAACCCCCGGAGATCTTTAATTGAAGTAGGGATAGTCCATTGCAAAATAATACTAATATTATCATTCTTGACAGAGACGCCTTCAGCTGAAATAATATGCCTAAGATAACCGATATGTGATTGAGCGAAAGTACACTTAGATTCCTTCACTAAAAGTTTATTAGCACGTAGAATACAGAAAACGATGGATAAATGTTGAATATTATCAGATATACAACTACTATAGATCAAAATATCATCAAAGAAAACGAGGACAAACCGTCGGAGGTAAGGCCAAAAAATGTTATTCATTAATCCTTGAAAAGTAGCCGGGGCATTTGAAAGACCAAATGGCATGACTAAGAACTCGTAGTGACCATCATGTGTTCGAAATGCCGTCTTTGAAATATCTGGCTCATGAAGTATTATTTGGTGATACCCGGAAAGTAAATCAAGTTTAGAGAAAATGATGGAACTATGTAATTCAACTAATAACTCATCTACTATTGGAATGGGAAAACGATCTTTGATAGTTAACTTATTAAGAGCACGATAATCTACACACATGCCACAAGACCCATCTTTTTTACGAACCATGAGAATCATAGACGAGTACGGACTGGGACTTGGAAGAATGAGTCCCGTTTCTTGTAACTCGTAAACTATCTTCTCAATTTTATCCTTTTGGAAATGGGGATAACGGTAGGGTTACACATTGACCGGAGAGGAATCTGGAGCTAAGGTAATACGGTAATCATGCAAAGGCTTAGGAGGTAGAGATGTAGGTGGTTTAAGAATATCTGAGAAGCTCAAAATTAGGTTGTGAATTTCAGGTGGTACAGCTGAAACACTTGTAGGAGTCGACACAGCAGATGTAGACAATTGGAAAAGAACACCGTATTGTTCGCGACAAATCAAACGCTGCATAGGGGATGGTGTCCAACCATTACAGTTGCAGAGTTATCCCCAACTAACGAGAATTCATGTTCTCCTGACTTAAACATCATAGTTAAATTAGCGAAATCCCATGAAATCGCTCCCAAGGAATGTAACCATTGGACACCTAACACAACATCACAACTACTAATGCCAAGGAGGTAAAAATCAGTTGAGAATACATAACCTTGTAAGTTAATAATAACACTCAAACATGAGCCTTGTGTTTGTAAAATACCCCTATCACTGATCATAAAATATAAAAGTTCCTTATCTGATTGAATCAAGTAACCACCTTGTTTTGGAATTGAAGGATGAACAAAATTGTGTGTCTATAAGAACCGTGATAGCGCGTCCTTTAAGATAACCCTTAATACACATTGTTCTAGGTTGAGGAGATCCCAAAGTGCATGTAAATAAATTTTAGGTTGTATATCCTCTTGGACCTCTTCACATATAGTATCTTGGTCAATCTCCGTAATAGTAAGATAAGGATCAACTTCTAAAACTATTAATCGCGGATTTAGACAAACATACCCAGGCTTATAAGTCTCATCACAATTGGCCTTGGTTGGAAATTTCGAGTAGAAGATTTTGTGAAAACTATTGTAACTAATATAAAATCCTCTTGATTTAAAGCATAACCAAAAGATTGTGCCAAAGTTGAAGAAAACAAACGAACTCCCGCATGAATGTCGCGTCGAAGGCCAGAGATAAAGATGCTTATTTGATGCGATTCATACATACAAGAAACAAAATTGAGCAATTTTTCAAACTCAGTAATAAATTCACGAACTGTACCTGTTTGTGCCAACTTGGATAAGCTGCTGCAGGGATCAATGTGCTTGCGGAAACTAAAACGTGCTTGAATTAAGCGAGAACCCATAGTAACTCGCCTAATGATTGATTAATCCAATGATACCATGAAATTGGATCGTCGTGAAGATGGACATCGACAATTTGTACCTTGCGATCCTCATGAACACATATTAAGGAAAAATATAGTAGCACACCTTTACATCAGTCACCTGGGTCTTGTGTAATGGAAGTGTGCCAACTACTTGTATGCACAGATGATTCTCGTGACTGAGTGCACGTTAGTTAAACAGCTTGTCACAGGCTTAGGATAACAGAGCTATGTCAAGTATGTCAGGTCTGTATATAAAGACATGATGTACTCTATGCGTGTAAGGTTTGCATCAATAATAAGTCACTGATGAGATATTTTCCTCTCATCTTCTTCCACGGTATCAGAGCAAGTTAGTTGAGATCTTCTGCTTCCAAATTTTTCTTCATGTTCTTTCTGATCTTCCTTCCATTAAAGTTCTCCAAGACTTACATGATTCAAGAATTTCAAGAACCAGCTTTTGACATAGATACACAAAGAATGGAGACTCAATACTCAATATCCAAAATCTCTTTAAATCAACTCAACAATTTCATCACAATCAAGCTCAAGGATGATAACTACATCATCTGGAAAAATCTGATGTTACCAGTAATCAAGAAGTTCAAGATTCAAAAGTTTCTTGATGGCACAAATCCATGTCCTGTTCAATACACCTCCAAGAAGAATCAAGAAAATAACATTGAAAATCCTCTATATACAGATTGGGTTGATGAAGATGCTACTATAATGATGTGGATACATTCAACCATTTCTGATTCAGTCATTTTCTATTTCTCCAGATCTACTTCTTCAAGTCATCTGTGGAGCAGTTTAGAAGAAAGATTCTCCAGATCTTCCTCCACTCATTCTATACAGCTTAGAACTAAGATTTTAGCTATCAAACAAGGAGATAAGTCAGTACCAACTATAATTAATGAAATCAAATTTCTTGCAGACCAATTAGCAGCAGCAGGAGAGATCATCTCTGATAATGAATTGGTAGTTGTAACTCTCTCTGCTCTCAACTCAGAATATATTCCCTTTGCCACTGCAATGAGGCACAGGAGTCCTCCTATTTCCTCTATTGAGTTACATAATAACTTGCTTAGTGAAGAAGCAGTTATCAGTGAAAGAACAAAGTCACTAATAGTTGAAAACAAGACTAGAGCATTTGCTGCTCAATCTTTCAATTCAAGATTCAATAATAGACAATATAGTCCAACATTCAGTGGACAACATTCTCATTTTGTGAGACCAAGAAGATCTTACAATGTTCAACATGGGAGGTCTTCCAATTATTCTTCTCATTTAAATCCAACCAAAGATAATTCTGAATCTCAGCATTCATCATCAACATCAGTTATTGTTTGTCAGATCTGTGGCAGGTCTGGTCATGGAGATCTAGAATGTAGAAACAGACTTAACTTTTCATATCAGAACAATCACACTCCACATCACTTAACAGCTATGCTAGCATCTGCCAATATTCTAGGAGAAAATCCATGGTATGCTGATACTGGAGCAAACAACCACATCACCAACAGTGAAGCTGAGATCCAAGACATATCTACCTATAATTGTTCAGATGAAATACAAGCAGCTAATGGAGAAGGTATGCCTATTACTCAAACTGGCTCATCCATAAAAAATACTCAGTCTTATGAATTCATTCTTAATGATATTCATCTTGCACCAACAACAAATCAGAACCTTCTTTCTGTCCATAAATTCACTAGTGACAACAATTGCACAATAATCTTTGACTCTCATGGATTCTGTGTGAAGGACAAAGCAACTGGGAAGACTCTTTTGCAAGGTCCACATAAAAATGGATTATATCCCATCAATTTTCTACATCAACCAGCAAATAAGGCATTCTCTACTGCCATCACTGATGCATCTCTAGAAGTTTGGCATAAGAGGTTGGCACATTCTTCTTTCCAGACCATGCAGCAAGTACACAAAACTTTCTTAAACAAACATGTCATCACTAAACCAATTTTTTGTAGTGACTGTCAGCTAGGCAGAAGTCACAAATTACCATTCCAGATGTCAGGACATACTAGAACAGCAACATTATCTCTTCTACATTTAGACTTATGGGGTCCTTGTCCTATACAATCATCTTGTGGATATAAGTACTATGTCAATATAATTGATGATTATTCTAAGTTCTGCTGGATTTATCCTCTATCTGAAAAATCAGAATTCAAAATTATTTTCTACATGTTTAAATCACAAGTAGAGCTTCAAATGAACACAAAAATACAGGCTATAAGAACTGATGGGGGAGGTGAGTTTGTCAATAAAGATTTATCATCTTTTCTAAAAGTCTGTGGCATCACTCATGAAATATCATGCCCACATACGCCAGAACAAAATGGCATAGCAGAGTCTAAACATAGACATCTGGTGGACATTGGAATAGACATCTGGTGGACATTGGAAGAACCTACCTTATCCATCCAAGCTGGAATGTCAGGAAATTTCTGGATTGAAGCATTTAGTACTGCTAACTTTACCATAAACAGGTTACCAATAAGGACTTTAAACTTCAAGTCCCCCTTTGAAGTTCTATTCAACCAAAAACCTGACTATAGTTTCTTAAGATCTTTTGGATGTCAGTGTTTTTCATGGCTTAAGCCATATACTGCACACAAGCTTGCACCAAGAAGCACAACCTGTATATTTATTGGATATATCAGCTGTCACAAGGGTTATAGATGTATGGATGTTAAGACTGGAAGGATATTTGTTTCAAGGCAAGTGGTGTTCAATGAGCAGATATATCCTTTGCATACATCCACCAATTCTGAGAAGTTCAATACTGACTCAATTTTTTTGGCACAGCAACAATGACACTATCATATACAGATCTCATGCCAACTGCTACACCTGAGTCATCATTACCTATAGTTGCACAACCCACTACATCCAAATCTACATCTTCTGACAAAGGACATCTAATGACAACTAGGAGAAAGCTTGGGATATTCAAGAAAAAAGTATTTAGCACTAAGCATTCACTGTCCACTGCCTTACTTTCACAAAAACCACCTGCAATTCCAACTTGTGTCAGTCAAGCCAAGAAAGACCCCAAGTGGACTAAAGCACTTAATGTAGAGTATAATGCACTTCAGTCTGCAGGAACATGGTCTATTGTACCATCTGCTCCAAATCAAAATCTTGTGGGATGAAAGTGGGTATTCAAACTTAAATACAATCCAAATGGGACTGTTGACAGGCACAAGGCTAGATTGGTAGCCAAGGGGTTTCACCAGAAAGAAGGCATTGACTACTTTGACACCTTCAGTCCAGTGGCTAAGCCAACAACAATAAGGCTGATTCTTGCCTTAGCAGTCAATCATGAGTGTCCAGTTCTACAATTAGATGTCAGCAATGCATTCTTGCATAGTGACTTATCTGAGGATGTTTATATGACTCAACCACCAGGGTTTGAAGATAAAGAAAATCCAACATATGTGTGCAAGCTGCACAAATCACTGTATGGACTCAAACAAGCCCCAAGGGCCTGGTATGACAAGCTATTTACAGTCATTTTATCCTATGGTTTCCAACTATCTTATGCAGATCCCTCTTTATTTGTCCAAAAGCAAGGCTCAAGATTGACAGTACTGTAGTCTATGTTGATGACATTATCCTGACAGGTACATCCTCATCCTACTGCACAACTTTTATCTCTGATTTAAAGGAACATTTCGCAATTAAAATCTAGGCTCAATACATTACTTCTTAGGATTAGAGGTGAAAAGAAGTGAGACAAATATCTTTTTATCTCAGACAAAATATGCTTTGGACATGCTCAATAAATTTGATATGGATGGTGCAAAGGTATGTTCTTCACCTGTGCCAGTTGGGTCTCATTTACTTGAATCAGAAGGGGAGGTTCTATCTGATGCAACAGCTTACAGGTCCATGGTGGGGGCTCTTCAGTAGTTGACATGGACCAGACTTGACCTGAGCTACTCTGTTAATCAGGTGTGCCAGTTTATGCAGAACTCAACAAATGCTCACTTAATTGCTGCCAAAAGGATACTCAGGTATGTGAAAGGAACTCTAGATTATGGTATTCTGATTAAAAAGGGAAGTAGTCATGTGCATGGGTTCAGTGATGTAGACTGGGCTGGGGATCCAGTTACCAGGAGAAGTACAGGAGGATATTGTGTCTTTTTTGGATCTACACCTATTTCCTGGTCCAGCAAACGTCAAACCTCTGTGGCTAGATCTTCTACTGAGGCAGAGTTTAGAAGTTTGGCTAACTCATCCGCAGAACTGTTGTGGGTGTGCAAATTACTAAAGGACTTACAGGTGTTTCTGTCTACGCCACCAACAATGTATTGTGACAATGTAAGTGCTATCTCATTCTGTTCTAACCCAGTGTTTCACACACGCATGAAGCACATGGCAATCGATTACAACTTTGTCAGAGAACTAGTTCAGGCAAAAACACTGTTCATCAATTACATCTCGACCCACTATCAAACATCATACATCTTAACGAAAGGATTAGCAGGACCAAGATTTGCAATTCTCAGGGACAAGCTACAAGTGTTTCCACCATCAACACTACTAGCTTGAGGGGGCTAGTAGCACACCTTTACATCAGTCACATGGGTCTTGTGTAATGGCAGTGTGCCAACTACTTTTGTGCACAGATGATTCTCGTGACTGAGTGCACGTTAGTTAAACAGCCTATCATAGGCTTAGGATAGCAGAGCTATGTCAAGTCTGTCAGGTCTGTATATAAAGATATGTTGTACTCTATGCGTGTAAGGTTTGCTTCAATAATAAAGTCACTAAACCTCTCATCTTCTTCCAAAATATTGTTCAGCCTTGAAAATCTATCCTTCCGGATCATTACCGTCAAATACAGGAAATTTCAAATTAATTTGACTTCCACGGATTATTGAACCAGTCCCAACAACACCATTGGAACCATTAGGTTGGTTCAGCCGATGATTATTTTCTGGTGGAGTTTCGAATGTTCCAGAACTTTGGTTGTCAAAGAAAATAACATGAGTTTCCAACGCCTTAGTAGATTTTTTTTGGCGACCATCTTTCATCTCATGAAAGAAAGATTCTAAAGTCTGTCGATCTTCGTTCATCTTGGTGAGTATAGAATTTAAATTTTATGTATATTTAAGGTTTTTTACTATCATCTTCAAGGGTTTTTTTTAAATAATAATGGATATGGAGAATTGATTGAAGAGAAAAAAAATTTGGTTAAGGAGTGGTCTCAGATCGAAAAACTCCGATCTAGATGATAGGATACTAGTACTAGAAATGGGGAAATTGATATGTTGATTGGAGATCAACCATCTTTAATCCTTTGAATGGGGATAAACCACCTTAAAATACTTGTATTGAATGAATAAAAGAGAATTCTGCAGCAGGTATATATATAGTTTCAGCAATCCTAGTTCAAGCAGGTTCTAATAAAAGCAATCAAACTAAATAAAGAAATATTAAGCAAACTAAATAAGGAAACATAGGGACAACGGTGTTGGTGTCATAACACAATAAATAAATAAATTGGTGAATACCAGGCTCACGTAAAAATCAAACAATTTTTTTTATCATAATTTACTTGATCGCGGCTCTTGATGGTAGCGTTGGTGTTACCGAGCAATTGAAGCTGATTCGAAGGGTTTATCACTTTATAGGCAAGTGATATTGAAGAATTAGGTTGCTGATATAAACAAGAAGGTGCTGCTGTTAGCATAACTCTAAGGAAATGAAGATAAAAAAAATAATCTTACCTTACTTCACTTGCCGGCTAGGGCTAGAGATGGTCGGCCCCAGAATCGTTGGTGTTGTGGGAGCAGCTATTGGCGTACGAGGATTTAAGTTGGTGATATCAACGAGACAGATAGTAGCCTTTTTATAGGCGCTAGTCCTACTTGGAACAGGAAAACACGTCTTTCCTTATTAGAGCATCTCCAACAGAAGGTGCAAATTTTATTTTCTCATGACACATAGGATTTTAGACCCTCATTTGAATTAAATTCATCTCCAACGGTATGTCCTACAAAGTAGAAGGGGTGTCAAAATAAATACAAAGATCTTAGAGAAAGTTTTATCTAGACCTTTGTAATGATCTCCATGTCATTTTTTTAACTATTTTTATTGTTATTATTTCTAAATAAATTTCTTTAAACCAATAGAAAAAAGGAAATCACCTTTATTCTTTATCCATAAACCAAATTATAAAAATAAGATCCCACACCATTGGAGATGGTTCATGAGCAAAACATTCTTATTTTTGCCACATATATAAAACCCTACAAATAAGGGTCTAAATAAGACCTCCACATAGGATTTTTAGCACCTACTATTGGAGATGCTCTTAGAGTATAGACTATACAGACTTTAGTTTATTCATATTTATCCTAGTCTGCAACTCCACCCATCAATTACGGTGACTATTTGCACCACTTGCTATTGGTAGTTGCTGCTATCTGCGGTCATTACTTATATCCTGAATGATACCCGTTGATCGATTGTTGTTCTACTGATGTGAACGTGCACTAGAAGATGAGCCTGCGAACAAATCTCGTTAGAAAAGGTTAGATTTTATGGATTAAATATAAATATTTATTTAAAGTATATTGTCACCATCTAGTGCTTACTATGAAACATAATTGCATTGCACTAAGTTGGGGATTAAAGTTGATGGTGGATTTGTTTTGACAGAGGCGAAAGCCCTAAAATTATTTATATATTTTTGTCACGTATCAGGAATATGCATTTTTATATATATTTTTGTCTCGTATCAAAAATATAGAATTTATATATATTTTTGTCCTGTAGAAGAAATATAGAATTTTGTATATATTTCATTCCGCAAGAGAATAAAAATATATACTAATAGGTACTTGTACTTATGATTCTTTATATATGTATAACTTTGTATGTGTTTCACCCAAATGAACTCAGAAAATATATATATACAGGCATTGTTACTGTATAACTTAGTATTTTCTTACGTATAAAATTCTCATAATATTACTGGTGCTTGTTGCAATATTCCTAGATATTCTCTAATTTTTACAGAATAAATCTCAAGCTTTTAGATGGATTCCCCACTAGTATAAAGCAACTTGAGTATTCCATAGTGCTATATTCCACAGTTAAATTCTCAAAATTACCTTATATCAATATCTATACTCTCCTGAAGTGTATTGATTAATTATAATGCTTGTGTAAGATTATAAGAAAACCACATAAAAAGTCGTGCATGAATGCATCGGGTGAGGCATCACAATTGTATCTATATACCAGGTTAAATTCATGCCAAATAAAATGTTAAACCTCTAATTGATCAATCCCTAGCGTTGTCCGAGCTTGGAAGATGCATTTCCCAAGTTAGCCGCATCAAAATATCGATAATGGGTGAAATACATAAAAAAAACCTTAACTTTTGCATGAACGACTGACTTTATTTGATGTATGTTATCCTCCTCACTTGGCCGACCAAACTATCTCTTGTCGTCCCAAGCTTGGTCGGATTTTTCTTTCCTTGGATGGCCAACCGAAACTATCAGATTAATTTAATTGGTTGTTATCTAAGTGTTGTTAATTCATATGGCCTTTGGCCAACTGTGGTTTAAAGATAGTAGTCGCAACCTATTTTATATGGCATATTACATGACATAAAAGACAGTTTCATAGTGTAGTTACAAAAGATATATATGTATAACCTTATTTTACGACGGACCCAAAATCAATAAATATGGCTTGTCATATACGACTGTTCCTGTGTAACATATTATTTAAGGTTGACCATTAACGGCTTGAGATAATACTTATATAGAAAGTCTAATTTCACAAGAAAACGGCTTGCCACATGCGACATGCCACTAGCGCCTTAACATGTTAACTTGTCATACGTAGCTAACCATGTTTGGCTTAACATATAAAGTTGACTGCCAGCTTTTTAGCGCGACTTTGGCCAACCTTTCGAGTCTGGAAAACTTTTATGTGTCTGGCCAACTTTTGCGTGTCTGGCCAACTTTCGTGTGTCTAGTAAAAATTTTGTGTCTATCCAGGCGCGCACCTGTGCTGGTTTGCGCTTTCCTGTTACCTATACTTGTCGTATCACATATGTTTAAACACATGTGATAGTACATATTTGACCTACCATATATGATGTACCACTTCAGTATTTATATAATTTCTTCCCTAATCTTTCATGACCATTTATCACCTTACGTTGATGTCATGAGGCACAATACATGTCTCACTCAATGCCAACAACTAGCATCATTCATTCATTAGGCATGTCAGTACTGATTGACACCCCTGGACTCTTACTGCTCATCTAAGCTTCTCAGAGACTTGACATAAGGTCAAAATAAATACATATTTGTTTAATCTACTTGTACAATGTAAGACTCACTAGTCTTATCTGACTTGTCAAGCCTCACACGTCTTATCAGACTCGTCAAGTCTTGCTAGTCTTGACAGGCTCACCAAGACTTGGTATTGCATGTCTAGTCAGGCATGACAAGCCGTGCAAGTCAACTGACTGACTAAGCAAGTCAAATATGACTTCACAAAATTAATATTTAGCTCTACTAAAATTATATGAGACATCAAGCATATCACAAATGGGGGGATACATTCTAGGATTTTAGTCTGGCGGTCTACAACATGCGACGTAGCATTACACCCATTACAAGAATGTGACATGACATGCGAACAATAGACAGTGTTTAGGACTAGTGGGTATGTAAACGTCCAATCTTCTCTGACAAGACACAATACACCATATCTAGAATTTAGAGACATATTGTTTTTTTGCTTTGAGACGTTTATATAAGCTGTCAATGCTAAGACGCATATAAATGTCTCAAATCAACAATGTGTTGCGTTAATTCTTACTTTTTAGAGTTAATTAAGAGACGTTTATGTATACGTATATATGTCTCAAAGTATGACATAGTTGTAAATTTTTCAATCATAATAAGTTCAATTGTCAACTTTTATATCTGATTTTATTTTTCATTTTCATTTTCAATTTCAATTAAACTCATTCCCCCCAAAACACTAAGATTTCCCCCCATAAATTCTTTTTTTTTTCAATCATCTAATCTCTCTCACCCTAATTCCCCCCAAATTTCCCTCCAATCTTTATCTCACGAATTTATTTTTTAATTGAGTTTCATTTAATTCAAATCAGTTTCAATTATTTTCCCAATTTATTTCATGGGTTTTTCAAGCAAAAGTTACCTTAATTTCCGTACATCCCTCAAGTATATCTTTCTATAGTTATACTTAGGTTTCCCTTTTCATGCCTCTCTCTTTCCTCATAAAAACCCATCTCAGAAACCTCATCAATATAACATACCATAAATCGATACAACAGATCAGAATCATTTCCACAAATCTGTCCGTAAATCAACACAAGAGCACAAAGCACTTTTAGCATGCTAGAAAACCAGATCTATTTAGCCTTATAGAAATAAAACCCTAAATCGACCAGAAATCAATCCTAAGAAATCAGTACCCATTTTACTGACTTTGAGTTACCTAATCTCAAATATGAAAACTCATTTTACAGATTTTGTAAACCCTAGAAATTTATTTTTAATCTTGATTTTGAATTTGCAGAAGAAGATTCAAGAACAAAACCAGAAGATTCAAATACAAAACTAAGAAGATTTAAGTACACGTCTGAGGTTCAAGTATAATCTCTAACTTTTTTTTTTTTTGGGTTTCAATCTTGATTTGAGGTTATTCTGCTGTGAATATTTTTTTTTATTTGGTATGTTTTCTCTACAGATCTTGCAATTTGTGTGTTTGATTATTTGATTTCATGGAGTTTTATAGCATGGGTATGTATAGGATTTCAATTTTATGAAGTCTTTTAATTTTGATCATGTCTCTTAAGTGTTTGATTATTTTATTTTGATGTTAGTTTTGTTTCAACTGAAAAATAGTTGAATGATGGTATCGTTGAAGATTTTGAGTTAGGTGTGTTGTTTATAAGATGAGAAAGGGGTTAATATTAAGTTTCAATTGAATATTTTTGTCTTCTCTTGTAGATTTGAGTCTTAAAATATTTTTTTGAAACTGAAAACTGGTGTTTCTACTTTAGCTGTCCATGGAAAGTGATATGTGTATTGATTTATTATATTAAAATGCAAGATGATGCCTTAGTTTACTTCCTAAGGACTTGCTTAGGTTTAAATTCTTTCTATGAATTATGTCCATTGAGAAGTTTTTCTGTAAGTTTCGTTAGAGATCAAAGAGATTTTCTGGTCTCAAATGAAGGCTATGGTTAGTATTGTAATACGTATTGATTGAAGTGTTAGTTCTTTTTATTCTCTGTTACAATCAAATCAGATCTATTTATGTATTCAAATGGATGTAAATAATTTTGCTAACTTTGAATCAATTATTTGTGAAATCAGGCAAACATGTGAATAATCTAGGAGGACAGGTTTTTCAGATCTGTGGTGATGATGTTGGTAGAATTTCAAATGGACAACTTTTTGTTGCTTATGATATTTGTGCATTCCCAGTATATAAACTTTGTTATAAAAAGTATAAGCTTTTCTAATTTTTCCTCATAAACCAAGTAGAACCTATGTGTAATATTATCCATGTACTCCATCTCCATTGACATGCTGAGAGTGTTGACGAATTGCTTGGTTTTCTATTGTTTACTTGTTACTTTTTTATAGGAATGAAGAAGCACACCAGCTTCTTTCAAGAAAATTACCTATTGCGTCTTCTAGAATAAATTTATATAGGATGATTATTGTTGTTTGTCTTGTTGTTCTTTGCATTTTCTTACACTGATATATAACATATCCTGTGCCAAATGACTATCCTTAGTGGTTGACATTTGTTATATGTGAGATATGGTTCGCGATATCATATATACTGGATCAGTTTCCTAAATGGCTCCAATAAACCGCGAGACATACCTTGACATGCTCTCTATTAGGTAAACATTTTTTCTGATATGTGTTCATTATTATCTAGTGTCATTGACCTCCAGAAGAACGTGTCTACAATTTTTTCTGATATGGCCAGTGATATAATGTTGATGGGGATTGAGTACTTAAGTGTTTAGTAATTTTTCATTTTCTATAATTATTATTCATGGTATCGGATTATATTTAACCTTTGATTGATTGGCATATCTGACATATTCATAGTGAATGAATTCGATGAGGCTTGCTATAATTTCTATGGTTCAACTTGATACCTATAATTTTGATGTGGTTGTACGTTCTACAGGTCGCAGTGGCTGTGATGGTGTCCTGGTTGGTATTTAAAAACCCGCAGTTGACATCAAAGGTGCATGACAGGTTTGTTTCATAACCAGTTAGAAATTCCTCACAATTATTAAACTTAATGTGGTGTCTTTACGTACATTCAAATAAAAAGAGCTAATGATATGTTCCATTTTTTGACTTTTTAGGTAGAAATCCCATGGTTTTCTGTTCTGACGAGGACAAGAGTTTTCAGGGGATAAACAAACCCCTTCAGAAGGAATACAAATCACTTTGTAAAGTATGTCCCACAGAAGCAATTTGCCTCTAAATTTTTCAATCTATCATATATTTGTTTTCTTCTTTTACTGGTTTTTTGTCCGAGGTTGCTTACTTTGATATAACTGTCTAATGATCTTTTAGGAACCAGTTTCCCACATCGTTGCCCGTCCTTCAGCAAAGACATTCTTGAATGGCGTAAGTTATTTTTATCTTTGCCAAGTGTCTAGTCTAACACAGTCTGGATTTGGTTCTGCAAGGAATCTCATTACCCCTATTGTTGACTATCAATGGCTTTCTCAATACTGCACTCCTTTTTATTACATCGAAAGGAAATTGTAGAAGGCTGGAATGAATTACAACAGAGCAAAACTTAAAAAAAGATATTTATTTTTAACCTTTTATTCTGCTATTATTATATTGCATATGATTTCAAAGCGAGTGTTGCTTATCACTTGTCTGTGTATTTTGGTATTACATTCATATGATGTTGACTGCCATTCGACACATGTATGTAATCCTGGTTGCGAGCCGGCTGGATTAACTTTTCTTTCTGTTTTTGTTATTTATACACCTGGTTCCTTATTTCTTCTACTATTGACTTTTTCTTCAGATTATGTTCTGGAGGGAAGTGAAGGCACACCATCTGTAGGTACATTAAATGTTTCGTACTGTCTAATAAGAAGATACAGTGTCACATTTCACATTTCAACTCTACTTAAAGATCCTTCTTGGCTGTTAGCTCATCTGATATGGATGACTCTTGAGCTTTACCCACATCTATCGTTCCTGAGTTTTCTTTTTTATTTATCAAAATAAGATGGATTCTACCATGGGAAGATTAACTTTCCTTCGGAATATCCATTTAAACCACCAGGCATCAGGTATTATGTTTACTTGCTATTCATTCTTTCCATTAGTCTTGTTTATTAGCTTCACTGGTTGTTTCTTGTATCTGCTGATACTGACTTGGTTCTGTGCAAATAATAATCCTTCAGCATGATAACCCTGAATGGACGTTTTATCACTAAAAAGAAAATATGCTTGTCCATGAGCAACTGTAAGTGATTCTTTAATCGAAAGTTCTGTTAGTACTTCTTGGGGCTTGGCATCTAAACTTGAGTATTAATCTATATTTTTACGCTTCTTTTCCCTTCTTTTTCAGTTCATCCAGAGAGTTGAACCCAATATGGTCCGTCTCAAAGGTATGCATATTCACACCTGTTATCTTTTCTCTAATTTTCGCAGATCATATTTACCTAGTTGAGTTCATGCTTTGGTGTTTGAAGCCAGCATTGCTGTTATTCTACTTATGCAAACTAATTTGTTTACTATCATTGATGCAGTATTCTCACAGGACTTCTGTCATTCATGGTGAGTTCAATACATCTGCAAATCGTTTATTTTTCTTTATGTGTTACAAGGGTCATTTTAATCAGGAACTACAATATGGGCTCTATAGCCACTCTTTTTGATATTTCAATAATGAAAAAAATCCCTTTTCAATGTGTTTACTTATTTTCTTTGATTTGCTTCATTTGCAGGTTGCTCCCATCTCAAGTGGATCCAACAACTGATCATGACCAGCGTAGCTTCTTTACAAGCTACAAGCATCAGTAATACTTATGGAGGTTAGGATTGTTTTTATGTTTCATATTTGCCTGAGTATATTTCAGGTGAAAAATATGTGTTTCTTAGAGTATAAAAAAAACTAATATGCCTTCTGCGTTCTTATAGAATATTAACACCGTATATGCTCAACTTTATTGACAAATTGTGGTTACAAACTTACATTTATGGGAAGTTGGGTATTTTTGTTATAGTTTTGATTTAATTGATTGGTATCGGTTTAATATTTGATTGATTGATTGATCGAGGTGGCTTCATATTTGAATGAGAATGGAATGGCTAAATACATGTATTCAGGTGACGGAAATCAAATGTGCAGGTGCAGGAAATTTTGATTTTAGGAAATCCCAATTGTAAAATTAGGTTTCTTTTAATCTAATTTCAATTTGTGACGAATATAAGTGTAGCAAAAACATAACAAATGTGACAAAAGTATTGAGACAGATATAAGTGTTGCAAATACATGAATGACATATTAAAAGAGTCACTGAATTAATTTATATGTCTCTTTACTTACCTATAAAAATAATTCACTTAATAAAGGAATGCTGATGGTGAGTTTTTGACGAAGGAGAAAATTGTAATATTGTTTTTTGCCTAGCTGCACAAGCATGAAATACATATACATAAATCTCGGATCAAGCACCAGAATTATGAATAATACTCTTATCCCATATTCTGTAAGAAAATCGAGAAGGGATATTCAGCTCCTGGCTAAATTAGCCCTGTAGCTCCTTTGCATATATGTGCACTATAGAAATTTCATAGCTATACTCAACTAAATCCTCGTTATTTCATGTGCACTCATGAAGACTATTTGTACAAAACAAAACATATTGATTATACAAAATCACGGACATACAGAATAGAGGCTATGCAATATCTGAATGAAAACACTGATTAGATGCATACCATCTAATTGCAGATTCGCATCGAGCATAATTTCAAGTTGCGAACTTCCACAGCCGAATCTCTTGAAAATGTTATGTGTGCACTGATAAAAGTTAAGCATAAATGCTAGCATTAAATCTCATTCGATTGAGAAAACCTGAACAGGCCATAAATATGGCCACGACATTAATGGATGTCAAAGCTAGCGGTGCATAGGTAATAACCATGGTACTAGCAAGTGCTAGCCTTAGCCACACTCCCAACACTAATAAGTAGCACACATATGTAACAAAAGCCAACAAAGCTAACATGCCCACGTGCCAAAAGGCAGTGCTAGCAAGCAATAGTGCTAACACTAACACCAGCGCTAGCGCCTGCAGGAGCGCTGGTCTGGCCAATGCTAGCGCTAGCACTCCTCTTTTCTTATCTTTTTGTGTCCATTTTCACCCTTGCTTGTGCCAATACCATCTTCACTTTCTCGTGCTAGCACAACTTATATGCCACAAATATGCTTTTGACATGATTGGCATAAACTAGCATTATCTTACGACAAACTTACGAATTACTCACCTGATTTGAGTCCATAGCTCCACTAACTCCTACAAGAAATCAAAACAATTACATGGGGTATTATTCATGGGGTTTTGTTCTGGTGGTTACAACAACATGTGGCGTGGCAAATGCCCCATGATCTGAAGGTTACAAAAGTAGTGGTGACGGTTATAGAAGTTGAGGAGATAATGAGATAATAGTTTTCCAGAAACTTCCGAGCATAATGGGAGGTTAAACATTACTCCCAAAATTTCCATCTCTCCATCTCTTCACTACCTCCACTACTTATAAGGAATCGTGTGTTATCTAACTATTATAAATAGGCTGCTTAACCCATTCAGAAACACAACAAGCTTATCATTATTTCAAGCTCTGTTATTTTCTCAATAGTTCAACATCTCTACACACAATTCAACACACAAATTCCCCCAACTTTGTTTGCTTCCCTCCCCTAAGATCAACCCATTTTCTCTCCTTGTGACCGAAGCAGGGCGGAACATCTACTATCGTGGTTTAGGCTTGCCCTATACGATTTTGATTTCCGAATCTAAAAAAAATACTTTTATAGTATATTGTTTTGCTTAGAATCAATTTTTAGGTACTAACAACGTCGGTAATTAATTTAAGATACGTTTAAAAAGCATTGCTTAAATTAATTAAACGACATTTATATGTGGCGCTTATACATCTTAGAGATTCCAGACACATGATTTGAGACACTTATGTGTGTCTTTTAAATTTAAAGCAACAATTATAAATGTCCCAAAATCGTTGATTTGGTGTAGTGACAAACACGATTTTATCATATTCTCCACGATATATCCTCCAGTACTTCACGACTTCCACTTCCTACAAAATCAGTCTGTACAACTATTACTATAAGTAGGTCATTCAACTTATCCACAAATCAGAAGAGATAGAAAGATAGAAACTCACGTACATGTCTAAATACCTGATTTCATAGAAGCCTTCTCTCGGTCATACATAGAGAATTTTTCACATACAATAATACAAATCAATCACACTAAGAAAGAGTCTTACACTCTGATTTCAACATTTTCTCTGCTTCCCTCATTAATACCAACCTATTCTCCTCTTTTACGACTGAAGAAAGACATGAACGATCATTTCTTAGTTTAGGCCAGTCTTGTGCGACTTGATCTCTTGAATCTAAGTACTTTTACAATACATTTGTTTTCTCCCGAAATACAAATATCTCATGACCTCATGTTCATGATTATGCATGACTTCAGGGTTGCTAACGAACAACTTGATGTGCCCTAAAAAAATGAAGAATGGTTTGAATCCAAACTTGTCAAGATGATTGACGAGTTGAACCTTCTGAAAGCTAAGTTCTATTGTCTAATGGAAAAGAAAATGATGAAAACCGAATAAGAGTCTGTAAATAACAGGCAAGAAGGGGCCGGCATCAAAAGATTAATAAAAGTTTTCTATATTTGATATTTTTAGAATAGATTGATAAATTGTTGATGAATTTCAATATTTGTGTAAAATCTATTCAACCATCAATAAAATTAATGATAATTTTTTTTTTTTTTTTTTTTTTATAAATTCTTGATGTCATTTTTGATTGATAGTTTGTGATTGTAACTCTTGTACATATTGTTAATCTCTTTGTATTTCTTTCGGTTGTGAGTTAAACCTTTGGATTGTTTAAATCTAGTTTCGGTCTCATAAGTGTCTTATTTTCTTATTGTTTGTGACTTTTGATAAATAATTGATTTTTCAAATTTAATCTTATTGGTTGTTATATCAAAATCATAAGAAAATTATGACGATTGAACTCATATGTGAGTGACAATACCAATAATCTATTATGTTCTATAATGTGATTATTCTGGTATTCATATGAGTTTGTGATCGGTTTTAGCCTTTCTCGTGGAAGGTGATGACTAAGATCATGTTTTGACCTTTTTATGGTAAAGGTTGCTTTGTGTTGTTCTCTTTTTGCAGCAAGGAATAACAAACACATGGGGAGAGTTCTATTATTCAACTTGTGCTTAATGATACATATATTTATGGGGAGTGTGGTTGTGGAAATTTATGGAAAAATTATTCCTGATAATTGTTTTCCTGATTGTAACTAGATCGATTTCAATCTTAGTTAGGCTTATCAATACTAGGGAAGCATTAATCTAGTTAATCGCTTTCTTGATGAGAAACTAAGTTAATATTGACCTTAGTAGGCTTATTAAAGTTAGGGATAATTACTTTGGGTTATTATGTTGCTGATAAGTAACTGAGTTAAATTTGGATCTTAGTAGGCTTATCAAATAAAGGGAGAATTACTTTGGGTAATTTCTTTCCTGATAAGAAGCTAAGTTAATTCTGATATTAGGGGGCTTATCGAATATGGTATGTTAGATCTCCATTGACTTAGACTTTTATAGGTTGAATCGAGTTCTTATGAACTTGTGAAATTCTTTCGAAATACTTGTTGTATGGTTTTTCAGACCTTTATTTGACAAAAAGGGGGATAAATGTATGGAGTATAGAGTGTTTCCAATTACTTGAGAAAGAACATATGTGATGTAAAAAAGAATATATTTAACAAAAAAGAGATAAAACACTGATTAAGGGGGAGAAACATAGCATGATGTATAATATAAAATAACAATATCTTTACTTATTATTTATATGCTTCAACAACGACACTTATTTAGAATATTTGCATATAAGATTGGTTGTTGAAACTCGGATCAAGCGTATGAAGATAGAATTAAGAGATTGTTATATTATGTAAATTTTCTATTCATTCTTGTATTTTCCATATGTATAGAGTTTTGTAACTAAAATTGATAAAAGGGGAGACTGCTAGAACATTGCTCAGCTAAACCTACCAAACATTGGTATGTCAAGTTTAGTTCAAAAACTCGATCCGCATAAGTAGTACTAAAGTCAACTTTGTTAGTTAGAATAGGAACATAGAAATGTCGAGACTTTCTCTAGTTACCCCTGAAGACGTATCGAAGAAAATTAATACATCATACTTTATTTAGAGGTCAGTAACTAGATACTTAACTTGTTCAATTTTTATATATTGGTTGTACAAGTATATATCCATTGAAATCATAACATCCGAAGTTAAGTTTGTTACAATGACTTTAGTATTGGTGACTTTGTCATTATACTACTGTTGATGGTGGATTTTTGACAAGGACTAGAATCATAAAAATGCTCTCTGCCCAACAACAGAAACATAGAAATATTTGTGCATATTCTGACTTCGTATCAAAATGCAAAATAAAAAACCTCTAAACATATTTCACAAGAGAATAAAGAATGCAGTTCTCTCAAATAGATACAAGCATTCTATAGTGATCCCGTAGACTCCCTAAATTATATATATATATTTATGACATATCGAACTAGTCTAAAGTCGCATAACTTTCACGGATGAATTCCTTGAACTTGTTCCGAATGTGCATCAATATTAAAATTTTTATTTGAACAACATCAATATACTAATATACGCAATGGAGATAACATCCAAATGATCATCTCCCAGGACTAGCCATAACACCGTCTCTCTTGCACATATCGCTAATATAGCACCATCCCTTAAGACATCATCTTGGCCCCAGCTCAATGAAGCGTCATGCCTCAATGAACGATCCTCGAGGAAGCGTCATACCTTAATGACTGATATTCGAGGACGCGTTATTCCTCAATGACCTATCCTCAAGGACGCGTCTTGGCTTGACTACCGGTCCTCGAGGAAGCATTAAGGTTCACGGCGCTAGCCTAGTGCTAGCGCCACACCACTCTTAGGCTAGCTCAATGCTAGCGCCACGTTCATTCTTGGCGCTAGCCTAATGCTAGCGCCACACTTTCCATGGCGCTGGTCTAATGCTAGCGCCAATGCTTGTTCTCGAGAACAATATACCAAGTCCTTGCCTAATTCTCGAGAACACCATGCTCATCTCTTGCTCGGTTCTTGAGAAATTTTGCATAATCTTGGCTTCAAATATTTCTCAATTTGTGTTATTTGCAAGTCTTGCTACTTTTAAGCTTTTGCATAACTACTAACTTATTATTTTAACTAGACTTGACACTGGTCAGTCTACTTAACCACTTAGTGAACCGAGCAACTTGCATCACTAATTTAGAAGGTTATTATCCTGATTCATCCAAAATAGTAGTAGTCCATGACTTCACTATTTCTAACAGACGTCTAATATGTCACATGGGGGGATTTACACCAGGGTATTAATTTGGTGGTTTACAACAACGTGCAATGTGGCAACACATCTACTACAAGAAGGTATTAAATAGTGTGATAGTTAGGATAAGTTGAGAGGATGAGGGGGTAGTTGTCATACAGTCTTCCTAACTTAGTGGACATGATTCGAATACAATCTCCACGATGATCACTTCTCAATTTCTTCAAAACTTCAACGATTTACGAGAAATCAGTGTGTTCACTACAAGACTATAAATAAATGGCTTCATCTATTCGAAAAAGAAAAAACATAGAGGAGATCTATCTCAAAGATATCTCAAATATAATCAAACTCATAGTCATAAACCCCACTATTCAACTACACACTACCAATTTTATCACACGGTGATTTCTCAATCTTTTCTTCTTCCCTCCCTTAAGATCAACCCATCATCTCCAACTTCTGACTAAAGCAGGACGTAAACGACTATTTCTTAGTTTAGGCTCGTCTTGTACGATTTTGATCTCTCGAACCTACAGAAAGTACTCTTTGTAGTACATCTTCTTTTCACTATAAAATGATGGGCAACCACAGTGGGAGATCAACCTCTTGATTAGAAAGCCAATCTTTCAGTTATAAAAATGGTGGACCTTAGGTCATGATCAGTAACTACAATTGATCATAGTTCTGGTAATACTAGCAGTGGCAGCACTAAGGACACTCTTGACTCCACCAACCCTCCTCCTACCAATACCATTATTGGCGCCGCCACTACACCTTCTTCCGATAACAGTGCTTTCGAAGGCACCAGAAACTCCCAAGTCACGCTCAACAGAATTGATTTGATGCAAAGACATGAGATTCTGGCTAAGACATAGGAAGACATGGCTACCATTCAAAATGAGGTACTCATTTATCTCAACACCCTGACGGAACAAATTTCCTCACTAATCATCCGCTAACAAGGAGTCAACCACCTAATTTCGTGACTCGTGAGGATCTAGAAAGGTTTCTGCGGAATCATGGTAAGGCAGACTCATCATAATTTCATCAAAACTAGCCTCTTTACCCACTTGATATCCAACGGATTCCACTTCCTTGAGGATACTCCACTCTTACTTTCTCAATGTATGATGGGACCGGAAACTTCCGAGAGAACATGTCCTGATTCTTGATGTCACTATGAGAACCAAAATTCAATCATGTACTTCATCTGAAGGAATTATCAGAATCTCTCACCAGAAAATCATACACCTAATACAAAAATATCTCTCCCAACAACATCTCCAGTTGGCGAGAGATGGTCAATGCCTTTTATAAGAAATATTTTTTCTCCTCCGAACAAATTAGCTGTCATATCTGGGAAGAATACTTCAAAGGAACAAGGTGCATACAAATGTCTACGTGAAGAGATTCATAAACCAGGCCCTTAATTGTTATGACCCGAGCGTGAGAGAACTTCAGTTAGTGGAACTCTGCATTAATGGTATGATTACTGTCTATCTTGCTCTTTTAGAAAAATTACATTTTTAAACCTTATCTGAGCTACATGAAGCCTTAAAAAATCGGCGACGACTGCTCCTGCCTAATTGGAGAGAACCAGGTTTTCCAGAGAATAAGGTCGTGGAAATACTCGCAGAGGCCGACGACTGGTCAACAAACAATATATTATTCAACTATTGATAGGCTATGTCAACAACAAAGGAGTCAAGAGGAAAGCTTCTTCTTAACAGATGCCACAAACCAAGCACTTTCCATCCGCTCCAGCCACAACCTTAGTGCCAACCATAGATCAGGCCACCCCAGGGCCTGATCAAAGCTCCACGACAACAACAACATCATCAACAACAACAATATGACTAGGATATAAAACCAAATATAAAGTTTCCAGACTTTTCTTGCCCCATGGAAAAAGTTCTTGAATTATTGGAAGCCTAGATAAAAAATGGATCCATCAAGCTACCGCCTTTACGTCATCTACCAACAACTCGGGAAATGTCTGTTTACAAATACTTTCGTATCCATCGGTTCGTTAGCCACCCTACCATTGAATGCAATGGTCTGAGGCATATTTTCAAAGAAAAGATAGAATCGAGAGGGCTAAACCTGGGGACTGAAGGCATCCACAAGAATCCCTTCCCTGTCAGAAGCTTCACCTTCTCTAGAAGACCTATCAGTCGAACAGTTCAACCACTGATGAAGTGCATGTGCGCATTTCTTTACTTCCCAAAGGAGCAACACAACGATATTTTTACCGCTCTTAATCATGTCATCTCCGCCAAACGATTATCTCTTGTTGAGGATTCCCATGCCCAAGTTAAACTACCCAAATGAGAACAATGAAGGACGCGACCGGGGACTTATCACTAATGCATACCTCTAAGACGTCGAATTTGGGAGGATATTAATTCATGTTGGTACGGATATCAATGTCATCACCGTCCAAACCCTAAAATATGTAAAGATCTTTTGACAAGAGGCTACACGTTCCCCAAAAATAGTTAAAGACCTTGAAGGAATAATCAGAAATGTCTATGGGCACATCACTCTCGCAGTAAAGATGTGATCCATTTAAGAAGACATGAAGTTTCATATTGTCAAGGAAAACCTCAACAATGATATGATCATTGGACATGCGTGGTTTTGACGCTCATCAACCCACCTGACAACTTCACCGGTCGTTCCACGTTGAATGTAAATCCCTCCACCTCAAGACAGAGATGGCGTCACTATGGACTCTTCACTGTATCAATTGCTCAAATCTTCTATCAAGTTCTCTCAAACTTGGTAGTTTTACACGATTACTTGTGGTAGAGTTTCTAAACCTTGTCTCATCCCTTTGAATGGGTGAATGATCCTAAATACGATCAAGAGTAGATTTAGCTAAACATCACAAGCATAATTATCCTCCCCTTCTTGTAATTTTCCACTTACATGCACGCCATAAGAAGATTGGCATGTATGAGAATAATCAAAAGGGTACATGGAATATTGGTCATAACCAAAGGATTGGTTGTGATTATACTTCTTGTAAGGTTGGAAATTGTCATATTGTTGTTGAGGTTGAAAACCGTATTGATTGTTGTAATATGCTCCTTCCATGAAAAATAAGTACCTGAAATAAGATTCTCAAAACTAGGTTAGGTTTGAAAAAAAGAAACAAAAATAAAAATAAAAAAATAAAAATAAAAACAAAAACAAAAATAAGAAATCAAAAACAAATAACAATCCACTTCCTCCCGGCAACGGCGCCAAAATTTGATGTGTGTCGTACCACTCCAAAATTATTTATTACTTTCTCACTACTTATGATTTATTATGAAGCAAGGGTAAGAAAGGATCGTTCCCACGAGGAGGTATTGGTTGTTACATTTTTCGAAAACTTATGTAAACGGGGGAAATTTTCAGAGTTAATGAAAGTAAATTAAACTAATTAAGAAAACTAAGACATTGTAGAAAAAAATCAAATAGTTGAGAATATTGGTCAAGGTTTCGTTTTCATTCACAAAACATGTTCTTGTACTAATAATTAGAATTGATATTTAATCTCGTTTTGTCAAAATCCCTAGAATACCTTGGTCTTAAGAATATCCCGTAAATTTCCTCAAGTCAAACACATTGAAAGATGCGAATATAAATTCTACCAAGAGAACAACCTAACGTGTAAAAAACACTAATCAGGTTTAATTCCCGAGAAGCATTAAAATTCATGAAATTAGGCTAATAAATGCAATTGAACGTGGAAAGCGTACTAGTTCAATTTAACAAAGGTTATGATCCACATGTGAGTACTAGGATGTATCACTACAAGCAATAACCACACTATGCTACTTGTATTTAAGGAGTATCACTTTTGTGTATAATAAACCCTAAATTAGCTTTAGATATGAATGTGAGTTGAATCAATTTGTAACTTAACTAAACAAACAATCAATCATGAGATATTTGTAGTGAAACATGAACAATAATATTGAGACCAAACTAATGTATTAATTCAGAGAATCATGTTTGAGAAATCCAACTATTTTTTAACCAACATTAAAATTAACTACTCATAACTTGGAGTTTACACAATTGAATTCAAAAAGAAAATAAATTCCAAACCCTAGATGTGAGAAATCTTCCCCTTGCAAACCTACAAAAAGAAGTAGAAGAGGTGAGAAGAGAACTAGGTAAAAACCTAGATGTCTCTCCATCTTGTTGAAGTTGCTCTTATATAGCTTTTCCCTTGCTTTTAGAATCCAAAAATAACTCTAACCCTAGGCTTCCATAATTAAATCAAAGGAATCCTGTTTTTGGGCATACTGAATTTTTAGTGGGCATACCATATAGAGACAAAATAGGGTCATTAGTAGTAATCCTTAAAGCCCCTTATCCACCAATTTTTCATAATACCTACATTACCCTTAGTGTTTAATAAATAATGATTAGGATTATAGTTAATAATTAGTTGTTAATTATAATGATTAGTAGTTAATATAATCTTTGGTTTTAAAAGTTAAAATTAGTGAGGGAAAAATTTATTTTTGGGAAAAACTTTGTTTAAGAGACGTCGAAGAAGAAGTGAAGAAAAACTAGGGTTTTTGATAAAAATGAATGATTTGATTGAGGAGGGTGAATCTTCATCACATAAAGCTCAGAAAATACACATAAACTACGATAGAGATCCTGATATGGCTGATTTTTTGGATTATGAGAATGATTTTTTTCAAACTCAAACACAAACTCAAGTTGAAGCTCAAAATGATGATTTTTATGAGTCAAATCCCGAAGATGAATACATGGTTGAGGAACCCATTGCTAATAACACTCAGGTATGGTATTAAATAAGGTTTAATATCTTTTTTGTGGGTTCAATTCATCGAAAGATGTTTTTTATAAGTGTTCGGCTTACCAAGTTATAGTTTGGCTGAAACTAGATTAGTCTAACCACATGCTCAAGAACAGTTCGGCTATATGTTAACATTGGTTGAATCAATGTCAATCTTCCTACAAGCGAGATGCACTTTTCCTCCCACCCCGCTAGACGTTTATCCACTCGTTTGACCCATCATTCAATGAGCTTGAAATATTAGTTGAACTCTGCTATTGTAATTTGGCGCTAATGTACAATTTTTAGTTCGGCTGATAATTGGTTTTAGATTTCGTCGAACATTAAGAACTTGTTTTTCATTGGCGTTGGTAGATTATTCGGCTAATTAATTTTCAGCTGAACCTTGTAATTAAAATTCAATGAAAACATAAGTATCAAGATTCATCTAAAAATTAAATTATAGAATTAGCCGAACCATATAGTTGAAATATAAGAAAGAAAGATGACCAAATTTTCGGCTGATAATTAGAATATCGAAACATCCAAACTTTTAGTTTCTAAAGGTTCGACTATTATTTTGATTATCGAATCAGCCAAACTCATATGCGCAATTATTTTGTGGTCATTTAACCTCGCGATTTTTGTAGATCGTTATTGCTCAACCTGTACCAATGGACGATCAACCTCCGACAAATTTTATTATTCATGAAGATAATAAAGATCACTTTCAAAATGATTTGGTAGGCAACAAATTGATTTTGGATTTCATTTTGTAAGTTTAAGTGATACCTTTACTAACTTTATTTTTGATCTCGCAACCATGTAGATATGGAAATATAAACCGGAAGCAAGGTATTGGGATGAGGAACATGGAATTAAAATTAATTACGTGCTAGTTTGCGGACAACAAGCCGATTAGAGCGGTTTGAAATGGTTTGTAAAATAAGTGGGCTAGGCGCAAGTAAGGTTAAGAAGGGTTTTGTGTATAAGAGAAAAATCGGGAGAAAGAATAAGAGTAAAACAAAGAAGAAAAATTGTCCCTTCAAGATCGTTTTTAACTACAACAAACATTAACAACATTGGAGTATGAATAAAAAAATGGATTGTCGTCATAACCACCCATGTCCACAATATCTTCATAGGCATGCCAAAGTCGCAAGGTTAAAGCCGAAAGAACTCGTGGAAATAGATAAAATGTCTCGGACACGTATGGCACCGATTAAGATTCTTGGAAAATTGAAGGCGGATGACGAGAATAACAAGTCCACCATACGCACTATCTACGACGCGAGAAACCTTTTGAGTAAAAATGATTTACAAGGTAGGTTGGTGATGCAACAAGTGATGTGGTTGGCGGCGAACAACAACTACATGGTTCAGAAAAAATTGGATGAGTTTGGACAAGTGACAGATCTTTTCATTTTCTACCCAAAATGCGTACGATGGGATCAATGCTTTCCGCAAGTTCTTATAATTGATTGCACCTACAAGACCAACAAATATGAGATGTCGTTGATGAACATAGTCGGACACGTCGATCAAGGAACCATTTATCGTTGGGTTTTTCTTTTTGAAAGACGAGAAGAAAGAAAGTTACATATGGGGAGGAAGCCCTTCCTAAGGTAATCGTAACCGACCAAGACAAAGCATTTATGTATGGTATAAGAATGGTATTTCCGGACGCACACAACTTTCTTTGTACGTTTCATGTTTGGAACAATGTGAAGAAAAATTGCCAACCGAAAATTCAGCCGCTTAAGTTGAAAGACTTAGAGAAGCTTTCTAAGCTACCGGAGGAGGAAAGAGTAAAGAAAAAGGATGAATTCAAGAAATAATATGAAGCTAATGAAAGGTTGTGGGCTTGTTTCTCCAACAAATATGATACTTTGACATGGTCAATTAGCGAAGAAGTGTACCAAGAGAATCTTAAAAAGCTTATTGCGCATTGGCATACTTGCTCTTGTCACACTGAAGATGGTGGGATGAGCTTCCTTTGGAGATTTTATTTTGTGTTTCAAAGCTTCCAATCGTTGAAACAGCTTCTCGAACCTTTTCTTAATGCCTTTGAACGTCCTATGATTACGATTTTGTCTAATCCTATAAAAATCTTAAACAAATGCTTCCATCGAGAATTGGATGTCTGATCCTCCATCCAATCTTCATTAACGGGTTCGTTAATTTGGGTATTGTACGCTTTATTATACTTGTACTTGGTGATCGTAACCCAAGCTCTAACAATTGCAACATCTCCATCGGTAGTGAATGGAGTTACCATATTTAGTGTTTGAAAGGGATGGGTGAGAATGAGAATTATAATGAGAATGAAAGGGATATGTGAGAAAGGGACATGTTTCCTTTTATAGGGTTTAATTACCCAATGGATAGATTTTCAAAGAAAAGCCGTTGGATGAGTTAGTCAAATTAAAAATTCGTTTTAAAATTTTTCCATGGTTCCCCAATGGATAATTTTTAGATATGTTCTGCTAATAATGCTTTTTTTCAGTTTCAGCCAAACAAAAGATTTAGTAAAATTAGTCTGAATTATGAAATTACAGTTTTCAGCCGAACATTACTCTGATAACCACATTTTCTCTTTTGAACTTTGTTCGTCTAATAATTGTTTTTCATTTTCAGCCGAACCATGGATTTAGTGAAGTTCTTCTGATTTATGAAATTTTAATTTTTACCCGAACATTTACTCCGATAACCATATTTTTTCTTTTGAACTGTTCGACTAATATTTTTTTCAATTTCACCTGAACCATGTATTTACTGAAGTTCGGCTGATTTGTGAAATTACATTTTTCATCCAAACCTGACAACATTATGAAAAATCCAGCTTTTTATATGGTCGGCTAATAAAATTTTTTTAATTTCAGCCGAACCTGACTGAAAGTCAAAAGAACATGAATTTTGTCAGGTTCGGCTGTTTCGCAAAATGTAATTTTCAGCCGAACCTGACAACATTTACTTGTTCATTCTGCAATTTTATTATTCATCTCTAACAATAAACCCGTAATTAATTCATAAAATTCTAATCCATTAATAAAATACTAACACAAAGCATTAATGTTTACGTTGCCGGAAACCAAACATAGTCTAATAAAAAGATCTTAAAACAACTAAACTAAACTGAAAATAAAGTGTTAAAATGTTTCAAATTAAGAATGTTATGAATTCATTCACTTGAACGACCATGACCACTTCTACTTCCACTTCCACCTCCTCTTGAACGACCCCCACGACCTTTTTTGGCACCATCTCGGCTTGAACCTTTATCTTCTTGGTGTGGCCTTTTACTCATCAACCTTGGTTCCGTCCCAACACCTTTTTTTGATGATTCCATCCCACTTGTTGCAGATTTATAGTTGTTTATCATACGCCATAGGTGTTTTACAACTAAGTTTCTCCTTTATTGACTTCAATATCTCCCTACCCGCCGCTACCTGATATTTTTTAAAACCCAAAGATAAGGGACTACTTACTTTGATATTTATAATAAAATAAAGAGAATAAATTGAAGGCACCGCTTACCATGATCCTAAGTGCCTTAGAAATGTCATTGAAGATGGTATTGGACTTCTTCTTTGTCTCCACATCATCTTGCTTTGACCTCTTAGCATCCGCACGAGCTTGAATTATTTTGATAATGATGAAAGGATGAGAAATTTTCCTATACCAATCTATGTACCCCTCGACAACTTTACGAGGATCCTCCCCCAAAGGTTCCAAGAGATCCATATTAAGCTTGTTCTCATCCAATTTGTTCCAAAACCCAATGGTTGGTTTGGGTTTGTAGCTAGGAGTCCAATCTGAGGTGGTGCTCTTAGTTCCATTATAAGAACCCTTTGGAAACAACTAGAACTTAGCTTGGACCAACGGGATCGTTTGGATGAAACATATATTACAAATCTACCGGGATAAAACAATGGTCCATAGTACATCCCAACACCCATTTGTGAATCCGGAAAAACTTTGTTGAAGGGTTCATCCTTCTTTCTTGTATGGGTTAAATTCAACGTTGCTTCCATCGAAACCGTCTAATTTAACTCTCAAATTTACAGTCTCCTCATTCTTTTTATGCTTTTAGACTTCCTTGAACTCATATTTGGTAGAAGTAGGCAATGAATCATTCCAACCATCGACTTCACTAACCAAATTTAATTTCGGAAAATGATCATACACCCACACCTACATCAACAATATAAGAAAAATTCCCAAATTCAATGTTGGCAAATAATTTAGTGTTCGCATGATAATTCACTGTTCTATACCAGACGAACCTAACATTGTTAATAATACACAATATATGTAAATTATTCTAGATTATCAAACAACTCTTATATCATAGAGATTTACCTGAAGAATACTGAAATTGCCTCCAATGTTTGTGCTCGTCAACCTAGAGGCCGTTGCAAGATTTCCTATTAGGAAAGCAAGGGCAGCGGTTCCCCAAGAGAACTCGTTAAAGGTCGGGAGATACCTTAAAAGTTAGAGATATTGAGCCTTCATCTTGTTTCCTGTGAGGTCGGGAAAAATAGTTCTCCCGAGAGTATACAACAAGCACGCCCTTGCAGTTCGGTTGATAATATCATCGTCCAACACCAACGAACCATCTGCAACTCTTGCCCTTGTTTTCTAGAAATAACTCTTCAAATTAGCCAACTTGATCTGCTTCAACTTTCTTGGTTTCACCCCGTTTCCAAGGTCTTGATCTACATTATCCACATCTTCTTTTCCACGCATAAACTCCAATTCCGTCGTTCCTTTACTCCAACCAAGAGTTTCTTCAGCCAATACATAGAGTTGGTTCCAATTCATTTCATAGTAGTCGGCATCGACGCTTTTCCCGGTAACTTGGAGGCCAGTAATGTTCTTCACATCATCGAGAGTGATTGTCATCTCTCTGAATGGGAGATGAAAGGTGTAGGTCTCTGGGAAGAATCTTTCACAAAACAATAAACGCGGTAATTGAATCACATTCACTCTGTGAGTAGTGAATAATCGGCCATAACCCGATGCTTGTACTAGAGCCACCACCTCGTCAACTTCTCCCATTAGATCCCAATTAGCATCCCTCTGGTGTCTCAAAAGTCTTGTGTCATCTCGGTGATCACGAGTCTCATAGATTTTCTTCGCCCAAGGCTCGACGTAACCAATCAAGACCTCTCCTCCATCTTTCGGAAGCCCATGGGGTAGGTTGTCCTACCAAGGACATATTAGTTTCTCCTCACTCGGAACACGACGCCCCGTATCCCGTCTTGTAGGATCTTGTTGTTGTTATGGCTTTTGTTGTTGTGGTTCTAGGACCTTTTTCCTTTTTCGTTGTTGCTTCTGTTGTTGTGGTTCATCTTCTTGTGGTACTTCTTCTTCCGACTCTTCTTCTTCTTCTCGTGGCTCGGGAGTTTTTACAAAAGGAGTTACCTCGATGTTCCTTTTTTTTACCTTTACCTCGGTTCTTACCACAAAAAGTATAAAAACTAATTAAAACTTAATTTTTTGATTGAAATTTATAAGTTCGGTTGTTCAGAGCTTTTTTCTTTTCAGCTGAACATTTATACTAGTGAATTTTTGAAGGGTACTTACATTGTTCGGCTGAAATTAGAAATTATTGAATCAACCGAACTTTCAACTTAACAGATATTGGTGGCCACAGTGAAAAGTTTGGCTGATTTTTCAAATTTCAATTTTCAGCCGAACCACTAATTAACAAATAGTGATAGCATCTGTGAAATCTTCGGCTGATAATTCTATTCAACACATACAAAATATTTCAGCCGAACTCACCATGGAAACTGAAAAACCCTAACTTTTTTATTCGATTTAACCCCTAAATCTCAATCAAATGCAAGGAAATAAAAGATGAGTTAGTAGGAAATACCTTCAAATATACATGTTGAGGTTTGCTTCTCTCTCCCCACCTTCTCCTTCTTCTCCTAATTTCAATTTCGGGCTCCACTCTTTCAACTTCTTCTTGTTTTTTTTCACTTCGATTTTTGATGTCTTGCGTCCGGTAGAATTCTTCGTACGACCCATGTTGTAGGTTTATAGTTGTGTATAATCGACGATTAAAATTTTACGAATCAACGATTAATCGACGGCGATGAAAATCGAAATCAGGGTTTTTTTCTTTAAAGAGATTAGAGAAGAAGAAGGAAAGAAAAATAGTTTTGATTTTGTGCAACTGATTTCTTTAATTTAATTAGTTTTGATTAGGATTTAATTTTATAACTGATTTGTTAAGGGTTAATTATGTTAAAAATTAATTACGAAGGAAACAATATTTTAGTAATTCCAATGATTAAAGGGTATCTTAGTAATTGACTCACCCTGTATGCCCACTAAAAATCTTGTATGCCCAAAAACAAGATTAAATCAAAGTCTAAACACCAATAACCCAAGTCAGATTCGTAGAGAAGACCCACACTTTCAAGCCCAAATTAGGCTCGTTAATTGAAGCCCACAAAACTCTTTAAACCCAAATAGGATTATTAGGCCTTATAATTTCCTTCACGGCAACTTCTCTCTGGCATTTTATCAAGAACTTTGAGTGTGTTTCCTGGCTTAGAAATTCGGCTTGAACTGTTGGTAATTCCGGCATCCAAATCTCCTTCTCTGCATTGATTTAACACATCGTATTCATTCAAACAATATAAAACACACCATAGCATTCAACAGTATCAAATTCCCATTCTTGAATCACCAACAAACTCATTTCCATATCACTCAATTTCGGCCATCATCAACTCAACACCCATCTTTAATATGTTTCTCTCTTTCTCCCTCGGTACAACTAACTTCATTCTGTCTTCTTTCTTTGGCAACTACCCATTCTGGTCACATCACCACTTCTTGAATTCCAGTAATTAAAACCATATTTCTATTGTTCACTTCCATCTCGAACCACTGCACCCATAACTCCTTACCGAAATCTTCTTCTGACCAATTGCTAACAGCAAACAGACCCATTCTCTTAAACTCGCAGATTCAAAACCTCCAACCAAATCCAACAACAACACATTCAGTTCTCTGTTTCTTCAGCTCCATTTAATGGCAGAAACATCAAGCTTCATACAATAATCCACAACTCAACAACATTCACCTTCTCAACTCAACTCTAAAAACCCATCTCTCCGATTCATTCCCATGTCACAGACAAGAACACCTCGATCCAAAACCAAATCTGGTTCTCACCCATTCTCCATTTCTTCCTTCTCTGCCATTTCTATCACAACCCATTCTTGATTCATCACTCAATCTTTCTTTCTCGGCTTACTTTAAACAACACCACTGGAGACCCATCTGACCTTACTTTAGCAGGCTTGTTTCACTCTCACCTGTTTCCTACATCTCAATTCCGAGCTCAAAACCCATCATCTGAATTCTTCTTCGGCTAAACTGGACCCATGGCTCTGCCGTCACTTCGCTGCAACAACTAGGAAATTATGTTGGAGAGACTTGGCATAACTGAAGAAGAGAGTAGCACCCTAGTTTTAGATTTAATAAGAAGACGTCTAGGAACCCACTGAACATATATGGGGCAGCCCTAAGATTAAGAGGGAATTGGATGCCCCCTAGTAATATCCCATTTTGACATATTAAAGGCTTGTGTGTGATCTCTATCTTTGCATCCATCAACACCAAATGACTCCAGGCTATGCCATAAGCCTATATTCTCTTCTTTTACTTCATGTGACTCCATAAGACCTAAAAAACGCAAACAAAGCATAATATACACTAATATAAGAGAAATAACTATGAAAAGCATTAGAAATCGATATCCAAATAATATATTTTATGCACCTATCACATACATAGGATTCAATTTCATTAATCAAGTAGAATATCATTATTCTTGAAAGAAAACATCTTGCGAACCACCTACACAAAACCTCAAATATTTTGAAACATATAAGGAATTCGAAATCAAAATGAGCCTTCAAAGACTAACTCAATTCCCTCAAAAGTATGCTCCTTTTGCTTTTCCAGAGTACTTTCTTTCGGAACTTTAAAGCCCTAAAAATAGCCTTTCAACCTTATCCCTAGCTACGACAGTCATGTCCAAACTAGAAAACATACCCATGCACTCTTATGGCAAGCTTATCAGAAGACAAAACTGACACTTATGTCAAAGATAATCAACTGGGATAGTCTTTGTTACAATATCGTCCTACAGATCAATATCTTCTGGAATACCACCTTCAAAAAATACGTCAAAAGAAGTTTGCCTACAATTTCATATCGAAAAGGGGATGCTGTCAGTATTATGACTCCTGGTAATCTTCATCCTCCCACTATTTGCTTCATCCTTTATTTCAGGCCATTCTTCCATAAAAGTAGAGAAATTATGGGCATAATAGGATAGAGCATCTCAAACATAGAAAAATTTGAGCGTCGATCATAAAGTCACAATACATATATACTGATAGCATATACATTCATTACAAAGTATTTTTTTGGTAATAATATATGGTTCGGAGCTATCGCATGACGTTTTGCAAAGTTTCTTCAGAAGTGTTTCTGCACTGCCTCCTGTAAACTTCTAGATATGGATAATGGGTGAACAATCTACGCGTCGGTTATATACCTAAAGTTTTATATGTATATCTGCTACAACATACTAAAAGGGTATGTCAATCGGATAAACGAGCTAGAAGTTATAGCCGAAACGCTGAGTGATGTTGCAGTTGAAAATTATCAGAATTTTTCTGGATTCCTCCTGAATTTTGTTGTCAGGTCGTTTTGACCCCTAGATAGGATCAAAACCTGGATTTTTTTCCTACTAAGTCATAGAAAACTCTTTTCTGAACAAGATATTGGGGTTAACCGTCAATCAACTCAAAACCTTATATTCATTTTCAAGTTATTAAGCTCTTAGATTTAGTATCACATTTAATTTGTAAAATCTTTGTTGGTGTATTTGATATTATAGAGAAAACAGATATGGGAGAGAAGGAGTGGTACCTTAAAAGATGAAACATAAAGTACCCAATGGGTCTAAGGACAAATAAGGATACAAGATTTGGGCACCAGGAAGCAATAACAATGGGAAAAAGCAAAAAGATTTATAGTTCAAATGCGTCTTCCCTTGTTGGTAAGAAAAAATATATAGCCTTTTGCAAAGGTAGAGCTCCAAAAGGTGGGAAAGTAACTTATTAATAGGGCTGCACATCGGGCGGTCGGTTCGGTTTTGAACTAAAACCATCTACCAAACCGTCTATAGGCGGTTTTTGAAACTCAAAACCATCTACCAAAACGTCCATAGGCGGGTCGGTTTAAAACCAACCAAAGTCAAACGGTTCAGATTCGGGTTTTTACGGTTTAAACCGTATCAACTATCAATTCATGAATCCTGATTCCTGATAGATCAAGGATGTTCTAATACATATGAAATGAAATGTTCCTGGAATGTCTTTAAACCGTAAACAAATTAAGCTTGTTTTAATATAGTCTACCAAATACAGATAGTAATCCAAAATAAACAGAAAATAAATATCATGAAACAAGTGAAACAATTGTACAATAGTACAGTCCTACTATTTCCAAGTTGCAAGGCTGCAATAAGACCAACTCCAAGTGAAACAAGTGATTTAAGTCCCTTTTATCAATCATCTTCAAGGATCAAAGACCTCTGTCATGGGATCCAGTAACTCTGAAAAAGAGCAAGAACCAGAAATGAACTTTATGTTACATTCTTTAACAACTTCGAATTAATAAGTAAAAAAACTAAAAAAGCAGAATTTTTTTTACATTACCTTCCTCGACACTCAAGATATCATCTTGTACATAGTCACATAGAAAATCAAAAGTAATGGGCTTTTCTAACCAGCTTTGTGTATAGAGCAATGCCTCAACTGTCCTAGAAGATAAAGAGCTTCTCCATGGACTAAGCACACACTTTCATGTACTAAATGACGATTCAGATGCAACTGAAGACACGGGTATAGCTAATATATCCTTTTCCATGTGTGAGAAGATATTATACTTTGTACTATTGGCTTTCCACCAAGCCAATATGTCAAAATTGGGAACACTTGGTTCACAATCATCCATCAAATACCTATCCAACTCTGATTTCACCTCAACAGATGGGTTTTTCCTATGTTTTTTCGCCCTTGACTGAAGTATAGCCTCAATTGAATCATCTACCATAACAAATGGAATGTCATCTATACTACTACTACAATCACTAGTTGACCCATCCTCAACAGTTGAATAAACAAACTTATAATTTTCAAAGAGTCTCACAAGTTCTTGTTTCTCATACAAACACCCAAACACAAACTCTAATCCACCTTTTTTCGCTCGTGGATCAAGCACTCGGGCAAAAAATATGACAGAATTAATATCTTCATACCTATCCCAATACTTATTGTACTTTTTAAACATAAGAGCAGCCATACTTGTAATATAAGAATCTGGCGTTTTATAATCTCTAAAAGCAACTAATTGTTTATGGATGATTGTCAAATTACCATAAGAAATTATGTGTTGTAACTTGTTGTGAAGCAAAAAACTTATAGTAGAATCAAAAAATACCTTCAAACACTTTACAAGATCTATGGCATAGGACCAATCTTCAGGGTATAGAGCATGTTGTTTAGGCTTGTTCTTTTTTTTCTTACTCTGCTTCCTGCCTCTTGGATTAGTATTCATAATTTCATTATCAGATTTAGAACTAGATTTGGAACTAGAAGATAAAACTTCAAAGTCATCATCATCTATATCAAAACTACGAATATTAGGTAAAGCATCAAATTTATCTTCGGGCAAAATATACTTCTTTTGAAATTATTTATCATCTTTTCCTAACCTATTAAAAGCCCTCTCATACTTCTCTGCAGCATCTAACATAAGATAAATGTTATTCCACCTAGTTTTCACATTTAAGATCAAGCATTTCTTGCATTCAACCTTTTCTAAATAAGCATAGTATCTAAATTTAGCCAACCTAGAAGAAGAACTACAAACATACTTAATCACTGACCTAATCCTCTTAATCGACTTGTTATATTTAAGTATTGCATCTCTTACGACAAGAGCAAGAACATGGGCAACACATCTTACCTGTTAAGAATGAAAAACTAGGAAATATTAGAAATTGCAGCTGGTGAATTACAAATTAAATCATGTATAGAAATTAAAAATCTTTTAGTATGATGCTCTTTTGACTGCACCTGTCCAACACACCACACTAGTCCTCAAGTAATCAATTGCGACAGTATTAGCATTAACATTGTCAAGTGTCACAGCAAAAACATCCTCAACTTCCCAATCCAACAACATTTCTCTAACATCCTACTAATGGCTTTTACCTGAATGACCCTTAACTAAGCAAAACATAATAATTCTCTTTTGCAAATTCCAATTTTGATTTATATAATGAACTTTAACACAATATTTAAAATTGTTTGGTGATGTCCATGTATCGGTTGTGAGTGATATTCTCTGCTTGCTTGCCTTAAAATACTTTTTCAATATTTTTTTCTCTTCTTTATAGATGGTTAAAAGGTCTCTGTAAATTTTCATGCGACCAGGGAAGTTGAATCTAGGCTCAAGCTCTTGAAGCAAAGCCCTTAAACTTTCTGACTCAACCAATCTAAATGGCATCTCTTCCTAATTATAAATTCTACTAAACGCCTTCTGCATCTATCATAATTATAAGAGGAAGCAAGTAGTTTAACATTTTCACCTGGTTTTGGGGGTGGAAGCATAAGATTTTTCTGTTCCTTCTTCCTATTAGGATTCTTAGAACATCTTTCTGCATGACTCCTCAAGCTAGATGTACCATTCTTAGCCTGTGCAGAAAATTTATTTTTACAATGATTACATTGTGTTGTATTAGGATCAAGCCTTGTAAAGTCCTTCACCCATACATCAGAAAAGGCTCTTGACTTCTTGATATCTGCAACTGGGGCTACACCTTTAGTTCTAATCTGCGGTACAATTTGAGTTTCAGGTGTCCCAGTAGATTCAACTTGAGTTTCAGGTGTAACTGCACATGTACTTAACATTTGGCTGGAAACAACTAAAGATTGACTTGATGAATCACCCATTAATCCCCCTAAGAAATAGTAAAAAATACCAAATATGAATCACATTTCCACTTGAATTGATGCATATGAAATTAGGGAATTACATTAATAAATCCCCAATTTCAATTGAAATTAATTAAATTCAACAGTCATACTGGTGAAACATATTATCAAGTATTTCACAAACTTAATTAATTAAATTTTAAACAAATATTTCATGATAGAAAATAAAATCCCTAAAAATCAGATGAACCCTAATTTTTAAATTCATGTTCCAATTAAATGGAAAGCAAAATACGAAGCAAAATAAGGCTTGAGTTTGATATAATCATCCAAAAAAAAAGATGATTAAACTTTATATAATCAAAACCCAAAATATGACATACCTAGTTTGTTTGTTGTATGTTGATGGTCGATGGTGAGGACTGAAGAAGAAGTTTTTGGTGATGATTGATAAGGTAGTGGATGGTCATGGACTGAATCAAAGAAGAGTCATAAGACTTGAAATCATGAATCGCCTGATGGCAGTAAATCAGTAATAGAGCGGTGTCGAATCGAGAGGAAGATGAAGATTAGAAGTTAGAACAAGATTAGAATGAGACGAAACTTCTAGTTTTAGGGTATTGGTAGTAGATGGAGGGCTAGGATGAAGCATAATCAATGGCCATGAAAATTTGGTTTATACGGGCGGGTTCGGTCGGTTTTTCATACTAAACCCGTGAAGTGAACCATCATGAACGGTTATTTAATTTGAAAAATATATAGCAAACCGCAACGGTCGGGTTCGGTTAAATAAACCACGTTCGGTTCAGTTTTTCGGGACGGTTCCTGTGCAGCACTACTTATTAATAAGATAGAGTAAGAACTTCCATAATTTGTTTTTTCGTTTAGAGCATAATATATACTGGGTAAGATAGTGTCTGAACTTCTTACAGATTTCCACTGGCACAGGAGTTTGTTGAAGAGCCTATCTTTTTTAAATGAAGGTAGTATGTGGTAGTATGTGATATGTTTTCAGGGTGTTGATTTGCTGATCCGTAATTGTGTGTAAAGAGTTACATCTTGTTGTTTTTCTTGTGTTTTAGATATTTGTTTTTTTTCTAATCAAAGGTGCATTGGTTATAATATATATACTTGATGTTTAACATGTTTCATTGACTTTTTTTTTTCTGACTACAGTAAGAGTAAGGTGACTGTGTTGTAGATGCAATTATTGTGCTTTGTTTTTGTTTTCTTATTTTGGCTTGAGTTGCATCTTATGCATGTATTTTTGATAAATGCAGGACGTATAGATTGCCATATAGAGATATTGAACCTTGAGGAAGTAAAACAAGAGTTTGTTAAAGAGCGTAAGAATTTCGTAAAAAAAATGGATCTATCTTATGTGTTGATAATATAATACACTTATTATAATCCCTTTCCATCTTTCTAACAGGGTGAAGTGTTTGAATCTTTGAGTCTTGATTCTTCCGAAAAGTCAGTTTGCCACTACCTTATATCTATCTTTCCTGTTTTATTGACAGAAGATCCTTAGTTATCCATTAAATGTTTAAACTTTTTTATATGAAATTGGATTCTTTTTAAAAGTCATAACACGTCATTTTGTTTATGGAAAATATATTTTTTTGTTTTTTGTGTTTGTGACCTCATCTTATGCTTATTGGTGGAAGATCATGCTCAAGGATCTGCATTTTGGTTGTGTTTTCCAAAGATGAGAACCAAAAGATGCAGTTCACTAGTTTCTTGCCGATGTTTATCTTTGCGCGTTAAAAGTATGAAGTAAAGTTGTCATCCAATTTGCATGCATATGAAACACAGGTATTCTTAAGATTCCCGATTCAATCTTCTATTCAAGGTTAAAGTGGAACGGGATGATATCTTATAAGAATCTCTTAAGAGTTCTGGAGAAAAAAGTTCAATATTCATTTAAGTATGACTGCCCCTAAAATTGTTTGCTCCAGTTTTAGTATCTTATGTCAGACATGTTTCTTGTTTTGTTTCAATACAGTGAATTGACTATTATATAACTTGAGTTAGTAGTTTATTGTATTTGCTAGACGTGTTTGATTTTCTTTAATGTGTGAATAATAGTTTTTCCTACTTGTACTTTTGGTAAATAATTTTATTTAATGAATGGATAATATTTTTTCCTACTTGTATTTTTGGTGAATGATATTAGTATGAAAAGTTAATACTTGCCCAAAATCAAGCTATGCAGAACTATAATAATTGGAACAAACCTAAATTTTCGCTAACAACGCTTATTCGGGGAGTAGTTCAACCCTTGCTTGGTAACGCCAACTCGAGGAAACAATACCCCTTGCTAATGCTTCCTCGAGGAAGCAGCGGTTCTTTTTTCCAACATTGCCAACTTAAGGAGCAGCTCAGGCTCTCGCTCAACAGCTACCTCGAGGAGCAGTTCTACCGCTTCGTCGATATCGTTAACTTGGGGAGGAGGGGAAGCTCAGTTTTCACCTAACATCGCCAAGTCGAGGAGGCATCTGATCGATTATCAACCAAGCAAAATTATTTCCAAGTTCTCTACTTCACAAATATGGATTATAATATAGTAGTAAGAAAAAGTCCATCCCTCAGGAAGATATGGGTTGTCAAGTTATTTTGATTACTTATGTTAACAGGGGAGTTTTGATTATGATTATAACGAAGTTATTTTAAACGAGCAAATTAATATGAATATCAAAGGTAAAGAGTACTGGTTAGAGAGTTCATCTTCCATCTTCCAACAGATTATCAACCGAATCAAACTCAACATTCATTTCCTCTCAATATCAATAACCCTAAAACATCTTATCGCAGGCTTACTCCGGCAAAACTCCTTTTATCATTAAAGGCACAAAAGCAACTCTTTGAATCCTTTTCAATTAATAACTTGACACAAGATCCACTCAAGTTTAACCCAATGAAAGCAATGGTCTTTGTGAGTTGAGGTTATTTTAAGCGATCCGGCATAAGAGCCACACGGATTTAACCTAGGTCACGCTTCTACACATAATTGCATGGTAACATCCCGTTATTAACAACTATGCTATGCTACTTGTAACAAGGGTTTCAACAATTTCGGATCTCAAACCCTTGTTTAGCTATAATATCAATGCATGCTCATCTCATTCACGACTTAAACAATCAAGCAATCAATCATACATGGCATTATGAATGGTATAACATAAGCGATATTAAAGAGATTATGAACATATGAAAATGAATACTTCAATTAATAAACATGTTTTCCAACTTAGGACTATATCTCTAACCAAAAAGAAAAGTTTAGTTACTTATGGATTTCTCAAAATCCATAAAAAATATTCAAGAAAGCAAGTAAAGCAAACCTGTAATATCCCACTTTGCTTTACATTTAAAATCATATGTGTACTTCTCTTTTGAGTTGTGTAATTTTTTATGGGCTATGTATGCTATTATAGCCCACCCAATAAAATTAGGTTTCTGGTGTAGCTATTAGATATCCATTTTGTAAAACCTAGATCTTAAGTCTGAAATCAGTTGTAGAGAAAAAAGAGCAGCCGCTTCTGCTAAACCTAGAAAACTTACATGAACGAGAGAGATTTGGAAGGAAAAAGGAGATTGAGTAGAGGCTAAAAGTTGACTCGGTTTGGAAAGATTATTCCTATTGCGAACCAGGTAGCTTTTTCTCACTATTATTACCTTACAGATTTGGTGCACCGATATTTGATCTCGTTTTTCGTTAGTATATTACTCCCTCCGTTTCAGGAAAAGAGTTACTTTCTCTTTAAATTTTTGTTCCAACAAAAGAGTTACTTTCATTTTCAATATAACAAACTTTCAAAACTACCCTAATTATTTTAAGAAATGTTATTATTCTCATTATAAAGATATATGTAGTATTAAATTTTTTGTTAGGGTAAATCTGAAAATAAATTACAAAAGTTATTCTCTCTCATCTTGCCTTAACAATTATGCAAATAAGAAAATTAACTATTTTCCTGAAACGGAGGGAGTATATCTTTTGAATACGTTTTCTTCGTTTAAGATTATTGGTACCTATTGAGCTAATGATGTACTTGTATGTATAAATTTTATAATTGGTCCTTAAAATGCTAGAAATGATTCTGAAATATCAACAATGTTAGTATATTACTCCTTCCGTTTTTAGAAGATAGGTAACATTTATATATATGAGTATGTTAAAAAGATAGGCTTATTTCTTAAAAGGAAAGTCAAATGTTATTAGATTACTATTTTACTCTTATTAGGGGACCACATCTCTTTCTTTTAACAAACTTGGGGACCATTTTTATCTCCTGTTTTTCTCTTTGAAAATATACCGGGACCATTTTTTTCATAAGGTTTTAAGAAAAACATGAAAAACTAATTCAAAAGATTGGTTTTCTTAATTTTTGTATAAAACTAAATAACCTACCTTTTAAAAACGGAAGAAATATATACACTAGACTTTATAAAAATACGGATCCAGCGGAGTATCCGTGACTTTTAATGGATTGTGAATCTACTTTTGTGTTTCCATTGTCTGCTACTTATAGTACTGTAGCCAAAATGAATAATCCAAGAAAATACATTTTAATGGTTAGACGAATTTGTACTTGTTTAAGTGGTATCAAATTTCTGTTTTGGAAGCTTATTTGGTCCAATAGCTAGTTAATTTACATTTGGTTGGTAGTGTTGATATGCCTATGGATTCACGTGCGATGTAGTTCATATGGGATCATATATAGTCATTTAGTCAACATGGACAGCATCATGCTTTCTGGAGTTTGAATTATTAATTGATTTGTTGCCTTTGAACAGGTGTATTTTGAGTTGGTAATATGAAGGTCAGGAACGTTACAATCCAACAATACATGGTGTCGTAGAAATCTTCCCGTTAAAAATCTGGTTTCTAACATTTAAGGTGCTGTAGGATTAATTATGTGTGTGCCTATGTTGACGTTGCGATTAGATTGGTAATTAATATTGTTTTCATATGATTGCTATGAAAATGCTATGCGAAGATAAATAGTGTTATTTGTTAATTGACGCTGTGGTTGGTTCATGATGCGTTGGAAAATCGACTTTGTTTTATCGTAGGCGTGCAGTGTCGAAAGATGTAAACAAGAGCAAATACGGTTCGTTCCCACGAGGTGTGTGTATTAATTATACTAATTAATTCAAGTAACTTTCGAGTCAAAATATGTTTTTCCGATTTTTATAAAGAATTAAACTAATGAATGAATTAAAACTATTTAATAAAGATTAAAATCAATAATAGAAAAACGTTAATGTTTCGGGAATCCGTTGTAGATTAAGGTTTACTTGCGTTCATCACAAAGGGTATCGAATTTACTCGTGCAAAATAACAAATCTAGCTACTATTACACGGAAGATATTTCGTTTACGAATCGTAAAAAAGAATTTTCAAAAAGAATCGTTTGCTCTCAACCTAAAGTAGAATTTCGAAGTACTAGGTATACATGGCATAAATAGTCAAAGAATATTCATAAAACGATTATCGCGAAAAGATCAACGAGTTCTTCTACTAATCAAACAATGGACTATGCATGACATAGAACATGAAAAATCATTGAGAAAGTAAAACAATGAGAAAGAGACAAAACATTAACATTAAACTTTTATAGGTGAAAACCCTAGTTTTGAAACACAAGTAAATCTACCTCTAAAATTTGATCCTTTCACCCTAACAAAGAAATTTAGCTAGACATGGATTTCCTAAAAGCCATTCAAATTGATTAAGAAATTAATAATTAAAATCGAAAACGTAAACGAAATAATGACTAAACCCTTCTTTTACTCTTCCCCTGTCTCCAGAACTCAAAGCTAGCGTCCAAAGTCCGTTCTCGCGTCCAAAAAGGTGTCTTCCGTCTCTCTGTATACTCCCGACTGTCTTCCAATAGTTCTCTGCTTTCCTCCCTTTTCTGTTCTAGGTGGGGCTCCTTTTATAGACTTTGCAAACTTGATTTCCACAGAAACTTGACATTCCAAAACGTCTCAAACTATAAACTTTTGTATCCCAACCAATTCTTTCTTTCGATCCTACAAATTCGAAATATATTAGGATAAACAATCCTATTCAGTTTAAAGTCTTAAACACAAACACCGCTTAATCCCCATCATCTAGTCTCCATATCAACGACTACAACTCCACTTGCTAGCTGTCTTCTTGGCAAGAAATAGATTCAACCAAATACGTACAAAACTCTTCTTCTTCATTAACTGTCAATCTCAATAATCAAGTCAAGATTTGTATTAGTGGCAGCACCCACTATCGAGCTCCATCTCAATCACCTGAGATAACTATCACCATCCACTCGAGTTGCAACACCATCAAGAACTCAAATCAGGTTCAACTCAACATCTTGATCATCATGATCAATCATATAAAAATTCATTCTCGTCTCGTCAACAACCTCATCACCACTGCTAAACCTTCCCTGCTGCTCCATTCAATCACAACACAAGTTCTATCACATCCAACTCCCTTTCCCATCACCATCGAAGCAAACCAACGACAACAACCGTCTTCATATCTCTATCGATACCAACCATCTCCAAAAATTTCACCTTCAATCATTCACACAGGATCGAGCCATCACAACCAACTTCATCCTCTCTCGATTAGCCACAGCCTCCTTCCCTGCCCATCTTCACAGGTTCATCTTTACTACCATTAATGTTATCTCTAATAGCCCAATGATTTACTTGATCTCGAGAATCATTCCAAACAAATCCATCATCAACCAATTATCATGATCATCAACAACAGGCGCTGATTTCTCGTTTTCTAAATGGAAGAAGACGACACAGCCCTTAGCACAAAGGCATGTTGTTATTAGTGATATTTGAATATTGGCAGGCCTGATCCAATGGTCTTGTGCCTTTAACAACATTTGAATTTCAATTGCCCCTTAGCATACAACAGAGTGTCAATAGTAGTTCCCTTGAAATGACTATTTTGCCTTTAGTTCTTGTTTTGCTTGTAACTTCTTCGTACAACCTCGGAATGACTTCGTCCTTTTCGCCTTAGAAATATTGGAATAGACTGTGTTCTACTGGGTATTTGGGAATTCTTCCTTGTAGAGCTCAATTTCACTTCTTTCAGAGATGTAACCTAATAAAACACATAAAATATAAAATTAATAATAATACACATTAATTCACATAAAATCTAGCAAGTAAGTATAAGGAAATGATACTTAAAATATGTAAATTATGTACTTATCAACTCAATTTCCATGGTTTAAAATGCGATAACCGAGGGGTCGCATATTAATATATAATACCATTGGATTTGAAAATTAAAATACGGTGACCGAGGGGTCACATAAATATATATGGTGCCATTGGATTGGAAAGTTGATGCAAATACTAGGTTATTCAACTCACCGTTGGTTAACTTAGTAGACCGAATACGGTATTTGTTTTACAATTGGGTTCAATGTGTATTATTAGTAATCAACTTGCAGTTGTAGTTAATTAATAAAGTGGGATGTGGACGTATTAGCCATGAATGCAGTTCTTTTCATGGGTAATGTTTGGTACGTTAATTTGCATTGCCTTAGAGTAACCTTTTTTTTTGTTAAATGATCAAACTTCATTAAATTATTTTACTTCCATCGTAGTTGATTTCAACTAAACTGATATTCTCAATTTTTGTCCTTTCTCTTGCCTCTTAATCATATGTTTGAATTTTTGCAATAATCTAATAAGGTTATAAGCGTGCAAAAGCCTGCTTTTAGTTGGGATCTGATCCAACTTACTATTTTTCAGGAAATCATGATAGTGGAGCAGTCTGATCTAGGGCATCTTTCGTTGTGAATAGATGTTTTCTTTGTATTTTAATAACGTAGTTAGCTACAGCATTTCATTTCCTTAATATTCATATTCCAGTCTTTTTTCATAAAATTTTAGTGTTCTATTTTCGGACCGACCTGTGTGTCAAGAATTATTTTTACTCTAAATATTTTTGTTAAACTTACAACTTCTTTATTAATTTCATTGCATAAAGTTCATTTTTTTGGGGTTAATGTGAATATGCTCCATACAATAACCTGATTTTCATTTTTTGGCGTGACGGTACGAGTGTATAAAGTGGTCCATGAGTATCACACACTTGGGATTTTAGGGCGGCCGACCTAAAATTCGAAGTAGGGCGTTACAAAACCCTAGGAATTGTATTGATCAATCTCAACTCCAAGCCCTAGATCATTGTTCTCCTTGTTGTGAAGTGTATTGTGTAAAAAGATCCTTTCTTAATGTCTTGGGAGTCTCCTTATATAGTACTCATGATATCTAGGGCCTAGAATCCGTCCGGGACCAAGTTTTTTTATTTTAGAAGTCTAATTCGCACCAAACAGTTGAGCAGGGTTTGCAAACCAGGGTTGCAAACCCTTTTAATTTATATATTGAGAATGGTACGGTTTGCAAACCTCTACGGTCTGTGAGCTAAATCTTCAATATTATCTTGTTTTGCTCATAACTTCTTTATCTGATGTCGGAATGACCTCATTCTTTTTGCGTTGGCTTCGTCTTTCAGTTATCTTCAAGATGGTCATAAGAAATTCTGAATTTAAAAGATTTGAACTTGGGATTTAGCCCTTCTACACTTGTAGAACTTGACTTCCTTATTTATTTCATGTCGTAATGAACTCCTTTCTTCTTCTTTCGTTGAATACACTTCAAAACTCCTAAGAAACTCATAAAAAACAAAATCAAAGAATAATGATATAAAAACTAACAAGAAAGCAATGAATTAGAGTACCAAACTTGTGCAAATAATACACCTATCAGCAACAACTCTTCCAACCTTGAACTAAATGAGCGATAATCCCTTTGTTGCTTGCTCGTGAAGAGAAGAAGAATAGAAGAAAAGGGGGAATTTAGGTGGCGTTATAAATTGAAGATGCGGAAGTTATATATACGTGAATATAATGGGTCTCACCCTTGTTGGATCAAAGGGATCGAGCCAAATCCCATGGAGCCTTGAATACAACAATATATCATGGCCGCTCATAAATTGATCCTTACGATATCAATACTGGCATACATTAATTCCAACTAGGGTTAAGGCTAAGGGGTGTAAATCTTAGTCTCGAGAGACAAAAACTAAGTATATTCTCTTTTATTCCTGAATTTCTGACTTTACATGATCGTTGGAAATATATTGTCACCATCTAATTCTTACTGTGAAACGTTATTATTCATCAATAAGTAGGGGACTTAATATTGATGGTGGATTTTTGACAAGGGCTAGAATTATAAAACTTCCCTCTGCCCAACACCAGAAACATATAAATATTCGCGCATATTTTTGACTTCGTATCAAAATGGAAACTATGTACCTCTAAACATATACTGCAAAAGAATTAAGAATACAGTTCCCACAAATAGCTACAAGATTTCTATACTGACTTTGTAGCCTCTCTGAATACACATACACACACACACACACATACATATATATGCCATATCGGACTAGTCTCAAGTCACATAACTTCCACGGTTGAATTCCTTGAACTTGTTCCGAATGCGTGTCAATATTCAAATTCTTATTTGAACAACATCAATATAATACTATACGCAATGTAGATAACATCCAAATGGTCATCTCCCAGGACTATCCATAGCACTGTCACTCTTGCACGCGTCACTAACATAACACTGTTTCACGAGGAAACGTCATGCCTCAATGACTAATTCTCGAGGAAGCATCATGCCTCAATGACCGATCCTCAAGGAAACATCATGCTTCAATGAGCGATCCTCGAGGACGCTTTTTGGCTCAATGATCGATCCTCGAGAAAACCATACTCATCTCTTACTCGGTCCTTGAGAACTTTTGCATAATATTGGTCAAACATGTCTAAATTAGTACTATTTGCAGGCCTTGCTACTTTTAATCTTATGCACAACTACTAAACTTACTATTTTCACTAGACTTGACACTGATCAGTCTATTTAACCAATTAGTAAACTGAACAACTTGCATCACTAATTTAGGAGGTTATTGTCCTGACTCAATCAAAATAGTAGTAGTCCATGACTTCACTATTTCTACGAGGCATCAAATATTTCTCATGGAGGTTTACAGCAACGTGCGATGTGTCAACACATCCACTACGAGAATGTAATAAGTAATGGGACGGTTAAGAGAAGTTGAGAGGATGAGGGAGTAGTTGTCATATAGTCTTCCTAACTTAGCGGACATGATTCCACTATAATCTCCACGATCATCACTTCTCAATCTCTTCACAACTTCCATGACTTACGAGAAATCAGTATGTTCACTACAAGATTATAAATAGTTGGCTTCATCTATTTCAAAAAGGGAGAACATAGAGGAGATCTATCACAAAGATAATTAAACTTATAGTCATAAACCCAGTCTTCAACCACACACTATAATTTTCATCATACAATGATTTATCAATCTTTTTTGATTCCCTCCCCTAAGATCAACCAATAATCTCCACCTTTGTTACCGAAGCAAGACGTGAATATCCATTTCTCGGTTTAGGCTCGCCTTGTATGATTTTGATCTCTCGAACCTACAGAAAGTACTCTTTCCAGTACATTTTTTTTTCAACCTAAATAACCTATGATCAAAGTATTGAAAGGAAATATATATAATAGTTTCTTCGAAAACTTAAATATATGGATTCATGTAGTATAATTTATCTATGGAATTCGTGTTTACGACATTGCACTAATTTGTAACTTGTTATTATATAGTGTGTTGAACTTCCGGATGAATCCATACCTTAAAAGATATGCTTGAAAGCAATTTCAATTTTTTTTTAAAGGAAGTAGACTTGTGAAAAAAAAATTGTAGTTGAAAATAAATTCAAGTTCGATGACCGATCTTGACTATCTAACTTATCTTTTACATTTTCGATTGGTCTATTATCTTTAGGTGTTTTTGCAGACATCGAGATATACACTAATTATATTGGAATGATCATAAATGTCAACATAATATTTGAACATGTTCTAAACTCAAATTTCTTAATGTTCAAGTATATTCCTTTGATACTCAAGGAAATATCAATTTTTTAATATCATATTTGGTATCGAAATTATATGTTTTCCATTTTCATAGGTTTACATATCTCAAGTAGATATATTGGTAAAAAACCGGTTGTGTGCTATCTAATCTTAGTTTTCATACTACGAGAGAAATCGATTATGAGTTGGAAATTACTTGGTATTTCCTAATTTTTGAAATATACTTTTATTACATATAATTAGAATTTTTGAAATTGGTAAATGGTATCTCCAAACAATGCCTTGTTCATAAAAATATAAAAATGGAGTCTTATATTCTTACAAACTCATCTCGGACACACCTTTAGCCGTATGGCAAAGCCAACTTGAAACAGATAGAAGTAATATAATTAGGCGAAACATCTTGTGTTGTGTTTCGTTTAAAGTCTTTTATGGGATCAATAAGCCTCTAGTTTTACCGTTGGTGAAATGATGAATTGTTATATATTTTTCAATGATTACTTATTATGAACTAACGATGTAGTTATCTTCAATAGATCAAACTTGTTTATTATATGGTCCTTCTCTTTTGATATAAGGAAACTCAAGTTTCTTTGAAGATTTGAATATCACTGATCTAATTGATTCTGGATCTGAGGGATAAAACTTTTAATCAATCAATCTTCACCGACTTTGTTCTATGCGGTTGATTAATAATGGAATCAAGTTGTTTTGCAGCGATTACTTTTAAAGATTGGATACTTGAATATTTTTCTTTTTGGTACTGATCTTTTTGTGACTTTATGCGAAGTTGATTCTCTGGAATTTTGAAAACAGTTTATTGATATAATCATCAGACGTGTAGACGATCAAACAAATTTTCTATAGAAATTTATTTGCTTGGATAGGTCGTGTTTATCAATATTGATTATTTTGATAATCTCTGTCTTCGTTTAATCTTTTGACCAAAAGAGTTTATTGGTATAAACGGAAGATGCTTTAACTCTGGTTTATCACTGATCTAAAGATTGATTTAGGTGATCTATAAGTGAGGTTATTACTAGAATAGATTAGTTCTTCGATATTTCAGATTATGATCCAAAGGAGTTGAGTGCAAAAGTCTTCACAGCGGTGAATCAACTCAAGATAGTGGAATTTGTCTTGGGATTCACGTGTGTTGGCTAGATTGTTTGTAGGCATAGAGATACTAAAGAAACTGGGTAATTTAAGGTAGTTTACCTGGTCTCAACTATATGAAGTTGTGGTAGTCAATTTGTATATCGGCTTAATTTTGAGACTATTCAAAACTGGACTAGGTTTCGGGGTTTTTCAACCAAGCAGTTTTCCTTGTCAACAAAATCTTGTGTGTTGTATGATTTCTTTACTTTTCGTATTATAATTGTTATAGTTATAATTAAGTAATCATACTTGTACATAAATATCTTGGTAAAAAATCAATAGTTAGTTCGAACCGAACTTTGACTATTACCAAGAATCTTGGTCGTTATTGTTTCGATAAGATTATACAAGGTGAATCTGCATAGATTGATATTGAAAGTATTAAGGTGTATAATACCTTCATTATATCATAACACAAAACGAAGAAGTTATGAGAAAAACAGTGAAACCAAGTTAGTCTGCGAAGGAAAGGAAAGAAGAGATACATTTTGGACTAGCCTTGGAAGTCTAAAAAACGGGTTTTGTTGGATTTTGAGAAGGTTGAGTCTCATATTTTAATAATTATTAAGATTACTGATATTATTTGAGGAGATTAAGCCTCCTAGTTGGATAAGGATTAAGAGGATTTGTTGGTATTTTATGAGGTTAATAGGGTGTTTGGATACCAGAAGCAGTTGTACTTCTGCTTCTACTTCTAAACTTCTGAGAACTTGAAAAAATTGAAAAGTTAGTTTGAAAACTACCTAGCATATAAGTTGAAAAGCAAATAAGCAAGATTTTGGCAAATATACAAATCAGAAGTCAAAATATCATTTTTATTGTTATATGTATTAGTATGAAAAATTGCTAAGTTTGTCAATCCAACAATTTTGTTACAAACTTGCAATTAATAGTAAAAAAGAGAAATATATACAAGGCATAATGTTTGTGAAATCTTTGGTTATGAAAGTTACAAAAACTTCTTAAAAACTTTCACATAGGTAGACGATAATGCAAGGACATGCCAGTGTGGTTACCATTTCAATAAGAATTCATTAAGCGGATTATTTTTTAGATTCACTACAAGATAGATTGGCATAAGATGTAGCTTCATAAGGATAACTCGACCATTCACCGGGTATAGTCATGTCGTCAATTTCATACATTGTGAATAGATCGTCTTCCATGATGTGTCTTCTAATAAAATTATGTATTGCGCATGATGTTATAACAATGTTTATTTGATTACACAAGCTATAAGATGACATCATCTATAAAAATAAAACCAAGCTTTTAAAACTCCAAAACACCGTTCAACCACATTACGCAGTGACGAGTGTGCTAACTCGTTTCCACTTCAATTTCAGTTATCATAAGAGACGATGCACGTGAAGATATTCGTTCTCCGTAGCCTAAAGCTTTAGCGAATTAGAGATGTTTGTGTATCACTTTATGCTATATATATATTGTAGAAAAAATACACTATTATATGTATATCAATTGAGTGATTTCCATTCATGAGTACTCAGAGAGCTTGGGTTTTTTTGGAGTTACTGTATGTAATTCTTAGTATCTAAGTAGGTGGATCAGTAGAGGTGTCATACAGTTTTTCATTTCTCTAAAATAGATCAAGTTTGTAACAGGTGCATGGGGACACTTCTCACATATCCTCAAACTGATGAAATTAATGGCAGTTGTTGACGTATCCCGTTACAACTCTTTTTATGCTTCAACTTCGAGGCGCATGCCCGAGTGTGGGGAAATTTTTTACGTTCAAATCATTCGCAAAATAATAAAAACACAACTGAATATCTCTGCTATCACATGGAAACACACTGACATCGACATCCAAGAGTCCTTTGTCATGCATTCCTGGAATAACAGACCTTGTACACAATCAATCAAATTGTCTATTGATTTTTAGAATCCAACATCTTCATAAAGAATTTTGTATTTCTTGTAGATGCTTGGACATCTTATACCTTGCATACTTGTGTTGTGTATATCCAAATTCTTCAGCTCTGCCATGTTTCCGATATGTTATGGGACTACCCAAAAATCATAATTTCCATCCCTATCAACGTCATATGTTGCTAACAAGTAGAGAAAAATATGTCGAGGCAAGTACTTCAGATAAGGTTCAATTAAAACATAAATCGGTTGCCAAATTTTACCAAATTCATTCAAGGGGGTTCTCATCGTACCTATGGTGAGACAGATAGTACTTGGATCATTTATTTGGCTTTACATCGAGGGGATTATGACCCCATATGTATTGTACTCCATGTCTGCCAGTTCAAAAGATGACAACTTTCTTTTATTGTTGTTATAATCCAGTTTTTCTTCTGCTCTCTCTTGTGTCCTTATTGGTTATTTTAGCTTACCCTTCAGATCATTTATTTAGCTCAAGTTCTTTTCTTTTTCGTTCCAAAACCTGTAGCAAAAAGAGAAATACCCAAAAAACATAAAATAGAAAAAAAATAATATAAATCTAAAAATAAAACTAATACTAAAAACAAAAACAAAAACAAAAATTAAGCTAAAAACAACTCCCCTGCAGCGGCGCCAAAAACTTGATGCGTCGGAAAACCGACTTTGTTTTACCGCAAGCGCACAATGTCTAAAGATGTAGACAAGAGCAAATACGTTCGTTCCCACGAGGAGTGTGTGTTACTTATACTAATTAATTCAAGTAACTTTCAAGTCAAAAGATATTTTTCCGATTTTTGTAAAGAATTAAACTAATGAATGAATTAAAACTATTTAATAAAGATTGAAATCAATAATAAAAAAATATTAAGGTTTCGGGACTCCATTGTAGATTAGGGTTTACTTGCGTTCATCACAAAGGGTATCGATTTACTCGTGTAAAATAGCAAATCTAGCTATTAATACACGGAAGATATTTCGTATATGAATCGAAAAAAGAATTGTTAAAAAAATTTGTTTGTTCTCAACCTAAGGTAGAATTTTGAAGTACTAGGTATACGTGGCATAAATAGTCAAAGAATATTCATAAAACGATTATCGCGAAATGGTCAATGAGTTCTTCTACAAATCAAACAATGAACTATACATGTGATAGAACATGAAAATCATCGAGAAAGATAAAACATTGAAAGAGAGACAAAACATTAACATTAAGCTTTTAGTAGTTGAAAATCCTATTTTTGAAACACAAGAAAATTTATCTCTACAAGTTCTTCCTTTCACCCTAACAAAAAAATTTAGCTAGATATAACTTTCTTAAAAGCCATGGAAATTGATTATTTATCCCTCGGTTGGTGTTGTGCTCCTTTATTTATAGGCTTTGGTAACCTCTTCTTGATCCTTATCCAATTAGGAAACTTAATCTCATTAAACGTTTCCACCTCCTTTTGATCCTTATTCAATTAGGAGACTTAACCTCCTCAAAAACCAACAAAAATCCTAATTTTAACGTCAAAGCCGAGCCCAAAACGCATCCCTTATTTCTCTTCCGGCAGGCCCAATAAGGCCCAACAGATATCAAATCCAAGTTGGTTTCACGGTTTTGCTCATAACTTCTTCAACCGAACTCGGAATGACCTCATTCTTTTTGCGTTGGCTTCGTAATTCAATTATATACAGGATGGTGACAAGAAATCCTGTATTTGGACAATTGAGTCTTTATTCCTTTGTATCACTTCTTTCCCTGCACAATTAAGTGCTAATTCAGTTCTTTTGGACGATTCCACTTAATAAAATATAAAGAAGTAATATACAATAATTTCACATGAAATATAGAAAATAAGTGCATGATATTGACACTCTAAATATATAAAATATGCATTTATCAAATTCCCACACAGTTAGCTTTTGCTAGTCCTCGAGCAAACTAAAAATCTAAACTAACCTAAATTACAACAACTCCCTTTCGATGAGGACACGGTCACACTTAGCATGTGTAACAAGCCTTTAAACCCCTAGGTGTCCCTAGTGGATGAGTTATAGTCTCGTGAGGGTTTACAAGAGGTATACCCACAAAAACCAAGTTCAAAATTCCAAATATTCTAGAGCACATGCATCCAAATAGCTAAGAGGACATAAAGTTTCTTCACACTAATAATAAGCAGTTAGATTATCAAAGAACATTATTCTCCTGCTTAAATCTTGAGTTAGGAGAGAACCACCATATGAGAATCCAGGTTCGATAGCGACCGAATGTTTCTGCCTCACCAAATTGGTTTTATGAATTTGACACTCAAAAGACGCACTTTATATTTATCATGTGTGCAGGCAGGAATGAAGATAGAAATCCTTCGCACGTTGAATGGTAGGAAGGAAAAAGAACCTTCCGAATTATATGAAGATGTTATCATATAAAGACGTGGGAAGAAAAATACATGTTTTCTGATAATCTGTACGAAAGGAAGTCAACCACTATGCGAGGATGGGAATGCTCAATCACCTTCTCACCCAATCTACAATCAACACCATTCTCACAGTGTCCCATAAAAACGTCTTCGTCTTCAATTGTAGATGATGAACTCTTGAACTTCGTTGAACTCTGATTATTTATACCTCTCTTCTGCTCAAATTCTTGTTGCTTTTAAAACTCTTTATAGATTTCTTCTTCCCCACGGCCTTAATGAATAAATACAAAAAAAAAATATACTGTAAAACAATTAAAAAAAATTCATTTCTTCCGTTTTCTGTTATATATATATATTCCTGATTTTTTTATTTACTTTTTTGAGACAAGATATATGAAATATAAACTAAAAGAATAAAAATGAAAATTGTTAAGTTTGACAATCCAACAATTTTGTTACAAACTTGCAATTAATAGTAAAAAAGAGAATAATGTATACAAGGCATAATGTTTGTGAAATCTTTGATTATGAAAGTTACAAAGACTTATTGAAAACTTTCACATAGGTAGACGGTAATGCAAGGACATGCCGGTGAGGATACCATTTCGATAAGAATCCATTTTGTGGATTATTTTTTAGATTCACTAGCAGATAAATTGGCATAAGATGTAGCTTCATCAGGATAACTCGGCCATTCACCGGGTATAGTCATGTCATCAATTCCATACACTGTGAATAGATCATCTTCCATGACGTGTCTTCTAATAAAATTATGTATTAGGCATGATGTTATAACAATGTTTATTTGATTATACAAGCTATAAGATGACATCATCTACAAAAAGAAAACCAAGCTTTTAGAACTCCAAAATACCGTTCAACCACATTCCGCAATGACGAATGTGCTAACTTGTTTCCAATTTGATTTCAGTTATCATAAGAGATGATGCACGTGAAGATATTTGTTCTCCATAGCCTAAAGCTTTAACGAATTAGAGATGTTTGTGTATTACTTTATGCTATATATATTATAGAAAAAAATACACTATTAAATTTATATCAATTGAGTGATTTCCATTTATGAATACTCAGAGAGCTTGTTTTTTTGGGGGGTTATTGTATGTAATTCGTAGTATCTAAGTAGGTAGATTAGTTGAGGCGTCACATGGTTTTTTATTTCTCTCAAATATATCAAGTTTGTAACAGGTGGATGGGAACACTTTTCACATATCCTCAAACCGATGAAATTAATTGCAGTTGTTGACGTATCCTGTCACAACTCTTTTATTCCTCAACTTCGAGGCGCATGCACGAAGTGTGGGGAAATTTTTTACATTCAAATCATTCGTAAAATAATAAAAACACAACTGAATATCTCTGTTATCACATGGCAATACACCGACATCGACATCCAAGAGTCCCTTGTCATGCATTCCTGGAATAACAGACCTTGTACACAATCAATCAAATTGTCCATTGATTTTTAGAATCCAACATCTTCATAAAGAATTCTGTATTTTCTGTAGATGCTTGGACATCTTATACCTTGCATACTTGTGTTGTGTATATCCAAATTCTTCAGCTCTTCCCATGTTTCCAATATGTTATGGGACTACCCAAAAATCATAATTTCCATCCCTATCAACGTCATATGTTGCTAACAAGTAGAGAAAAATATGTCGATGCAAGTACTTCAGATAAGGTTCAATTAAAACATAAATCGGTTGCCAAATTTCACCAAATTCATTCAAGGGAGTTCTCATTGTACCTCTGGTGAGACAGATAGTACTTGGATCATTTATTTGGCTTTACATCGAGGGGATTATGACTCCATATGCATCGTACTTCATGTCAGCTAGTTCAAAAGATGATAACTTTCTTTTATTGTTGTTATATTCCACTTTTTACTCTGCTCTCTCTTGTGTCCTTGTTGGTTCTTGAAAGATAGGGTATACAAAAGATAATATTTACACCATGTTAACATTAAACATAAAGTAAATAATGACACTCAGTTGACACTCTAATACTCCCCCTCAAACAGATACTATACTAGTTGATTGCATCAGTTTGACCCTTAGAGAAGTCGAAATCACTCTTCAAAAGTTGTTTGAGACAGTCGGCATGCCTCTTCAGAAGTTGTTTGAGACAGTCAGAATGCCTTTTCAGAAGTTATTACGTACAGATTGTTTGAGTGGCTGTCGAAATTCAGAAAGAAGGACCCCATAATCCATTTTCTGTTCGGCCAAAATCAAACTAATTTTCAGAAAAAAAGACCCCATAATCCATTCCCCTGCAGAATTTATTGAAGTTATTTGAGGAACTTCAATTTGTTTAAGGAAATTTACGTCCTTCAATTTGTTTAAGGAAATTTACGTCCTTCAATTTGTTTTAAGGAAATTTAGATCCTTCAATTTTTTATATCTGAGCAGCAGACCCCATAATCCATTTTCTGTTCATCCATAATCAAGCTTATTTTTCTTCTCTGCATCTTAGATTCGATATTCAGAAAAAAGGACCCCATAATCCATTTCTCTCTTTGTTTCTTCTCCAACAACAGATCCATTTCTTACAGTTCTCGGTCTCTTAACCGTGTTCTTACACAACCCAAGTACCTAGAAAAACCCATAAGAACCACATCTCCCATATGCACAGAATTCAAATTCAATGGCTTAACACTCTTAGTCTTTGAAACCCTAGTTTAAGTCGTTTCATCCTCATAATAAGGCATTCCCCCAGTTTCAACCAGCTGATCAAATCCCCAAAACAAACCCTTTTCATTAATGTCACTATAAATATCATAAAGCCTACCCAAAACCCCCACCAATATCTCTTCTTCTACTAATGAAGATTTATCAGAAAACCCTGAACCAGGTAAATCAATTCCAACAGCATGAATTCCATTCAAACCCAATGATCTAATAACATTACGAAACGAATAATAATTACAACCTAACCCATGAATTAACAATAAAGTTTCTCCATTTCTCGATCCATCTTTTATTGCAAACACTTCAATTGGAGATGAATTAGAGTTTGTTTGTACTTTAATAGTTCTACCTTTTGATTAGTCATGTCTTAGTTTACTAGGTAAGTTTAAAAACCATGATTTATCATCTAGTGGAGTTAAAGCAGAGAGAGTAACTATTATTATAGTGAAAAGATATATACCAAATGTGAAGTAAGCCCAGAACTTGAATGCATTTGCTGTTGGAGAAGAACCCAAATCATGGGCAGTAACATCTGGATTTAGAGTTGGAGATGATGAAGATGAATTAGTCTTTAACGGGGTTGTTGTTGTTTCTTTGATTTCTGGTTCTCTCTCCTCTTCAGTGATAATCGCCATTGATTACAAGTGAAAGATTCTTCAATCTGAGTTCCAGCTCATCTTCTACTTCATTCTCTCGAACTTTCCTTCTAAATCAAAAAACCCATATTTCTTCTTTCTTTTCAATGACCACACAACAACAAAACCATCTTTATCTCGACTATTTAGATCTGTGCGAACCCATCTCACCTGATTTCTCTTCCCAATCCTCTTCTTCTCATTTTCTATCTCGAAACCATTTCTTGTTTTTTTGAAATGAATCTTTTCTTCAATTAACATCCTTTTCCTGGTTCTTGAAAACCCATCTCAACTGTGACCTAAACCTTCCTTGGTGACCCAAGCTACGTCGGCGCTATAGTAGTGAAGCTTACCATCGATCTGAGGTCACAGGCGTTGAACCCATATCAGATTCAAGTTCACTCTAACATCGAAGATTGAGAGTGAGAAGAGAAATGGGTAGATGTGGTTTTGGTTTTTGTTTGTTGCCAGAAGCTAGTGTTTTAGTGAATCTCAGAAGAGATACGAGAGATTGAAGAAGGATTCGGTGTTGTTAGGGTTTCAGTAGGATGTTGCTGGTGGTTCAAGCTTGAACCGAGATCTGAAAAGTCAAGAAGAAATTATAGATGGGGTTATTGTTTTGATTTGAAGTAGCAGATTTGGTGGTGGTTTTAGTTCTGTTGGTAGAGATGAGATTGAGAGTGAAATATGTTTGTTACCAGAAATTGCAAGAAGAAGCGGATGATGGTGATGATTTAATGGTAGTGGTAGTGAAAATTAGGTTTACCTCCAAGATCTGATGTCGTAAGGCTTGGAGGCTCTGATACCATGAAAGATTTATGATCTACATTATTGTTGAGTTGACCCTAGAAGCAAGTAGTGCCTCATATATATAGGGTATACAAAAGATAACATTTACACCATGTTAACACTAAACATAAAATAAATACTAACACTCAGTTGACATTGTAATAGTTCTTTTAGCCTACTCTTCGTAGCTACTTGAGACTTTATTGGTTCAAGAGATATTGTGGTTTTGGGGTTCGCAATGACTTTTAATTAGTGCACCCGAATTTGGTATTGAACCTTATTTTCCTTCACAACAGGGAAAATTCTTTTAATGTTTTCAAATCCTTAAATTCTTCTCTCGAAAAATCTTTCAGAAGAGGTTGGAAAGATAGAAGCCGCCAAAATGGATCAATAGCCGATATAGGGATCACATCGTCAAATCTAGCAATCATATGACGAAACGGTATTCCTCATTGTCACCATATAAGTACAACAACACAGATCTGAATTAGTTCCATACTTTTTATTCAATCCTATTTATCTAAATAAATGAAGTATCACCTAGAGCGAGACGTTGTAATTAATGCCACACTCCAACGGTTGTTTCCCAAACTGAAAGAAAGTCTTAACTTGAATTTGTTTGGAATTTTTCCATAATCTTCATAAATTCCAGACAAAAATATTTATGAAAGCTCTTTAATAATATTAAGAATGTACCTCGGCAACCAGACATCTGCTCTTTAATTCTCTTATGTGCATACTCCGTAAGGCTTGCGGCCTAGTTGTTATAGTGTTTTACTCTGCTAGTCCATGCATCTACGAAGTTCTATTTGTGCGGCTCTAACCATTGCATTAACAATACGATATAACTTCACTATAATTTTTGTTCCGTCTGTTACAAAGATGCAAATATTCTTCATTTGAAACTTCCTTCGTGCACGACCAAGTCAACGCCTCCCAATCATTCGTGAAAAACTCAACCATTTAGCTTGCTCTTCTATATTTTCCTTTTGTTTTTCCTCCTTGGTAAGATTTGAAACCCTCTCATCCTTTTCTCTTGACCACTTCCCTTTCTTTGTACGGGACGGGTTAATAACCGTTTTACAATTGAGCCGGACGTTAGAGTGTATGTGAAACATATAAAGAAAATGAGTTGCATCCGGAAAAACAACGGGAATAGCTTAAAGTAATGTTGTATCCGCAGTGAATAAGATACTACTTGTATATATGTTGTTTCCCTGGTAAAGTAGCTTCGCTTATTGGAGTGCCCAAACGACTATTTGGTAGAAGTATGCGAAACCATATGGAACAACAACATGACATACTTGTTCGTCTTATAAGTTGAGTCTACAATAAGAAACTAATAGAATAATTGAGTTAAACTGACAAACAAGGGGTGCATAACGAAAAGCTTAATAATATTGCCTGCTTATTCTCATGTTTTTATCGTATAAATATGCTTTGTAGCCAACCACATGAAAGAATTGAAGTATTTTCCTACCATCAAAGACCTCCTAGTTTAATTTTTTTTCTTCCTGCGTATATTGTAATCGAACAAGATACATTATGCAGGTGTTTCTTGTATCGCATTAAGGATTACCTTAGGTTAGAGGCCTTGGTCGGTGTAATCCTTCACGATAGCAAACTTATTAATAAATAAGTTAGTAGGACCAGCGTATCCGACTAGACTCTCTAGATCGTCATGGTTGTGATATCCACATTCAACCAGCAGGTAACATCTTTTGTATTCGTTGCGTGCAACCTTCAACTTAAAGGGGCACTTAGTTTAGTTTTCTTAATTCATCGCATTTAATTTGGTAGTCGAACTATTTCGGTGCTAATAATTTTTTTTACTCTCCCTAAACACTTGTAGCTTTAGAAGTGTGGGAGCCTAAGGAAATATAATGAGACTAATTGATATTTCTTTTGTTTCATAAAAGTTAAACTATTTCATTAAACACGATAATATTTTAAAATTATCCTTTTGATTGATTATTTTTATTAAATATAGTATGAAAAACATATATAATTTAATGGTCATGTTTATATTTATTATGTAGGTATTTTAAAATGCTTTCCAACAATAAAAATGTAATAAATATTCGTGTCATAGTTTGAGAGGTATGTCATGCTATTTTGTTATCCACAAAAATATAAATGGAAAAAAATACCTAGAAGTATCCTTCTCTACTTATTTATTTAAGAATATGACAAACTTGAATAGCTAAAATTTTATGAAACAGAAAGAGTACTAGCTAAAAAATACCCCAAACACATGTGTTAATATAAATGGTAAAATAGAAAATAGAATGTAGATAGTTAAGGGACACAGGGTCTCAATGATGCCCCTATAGATGTATCATGTTCTCAGTTAAGGTGAAATTTATTTTACAATACATGACCATAAGCAAAAAAAAAATTGTATATCATCTTCTTACTACTGTAAATCAACTACAAAAAAAATCTATTTAAAAATATCATAATTTTAAATATAATGAAATTTTTTACAAAGAAGAATTTATATCAATTATCATGGACCCTAAAATGATTGATGTTTAATTTTATTTATGTAAAATAATTGATGCCCTAAATATAATTTAAACAGAAAAAAAATTAAAATAAAATGGCTAGTGAATTAATAATGGGTGGAAATAATTATCGATTTACCTTGTGATGTCATTAAGATTGAAATGCAAAATTAATTCCTTAACAACTGTTTGTTAATTTAGTAGTTAGCTTAAAATAATAAGAAAAGGATAAGTACATAACGTACTGGGGAAAGTGGAAATATGTTGGTATTTTCTGATAAAAAAAAGAACACTTTTTTGTAACCTGAAAGAGATAGAATAAAAAATAAAGTGTCTACATAGTTCATTGTTTGTACCTAAAAATCGCTCACAGGCAAAATAATACACTGTTGAAGTATGTTTTAGCTTCGAGGATCAAAATCGTACAAAACGAATCCAAACAAGAAGAATGTATGTTTACGTTTTGCTTCGGTTATAAAGGAGGAGATGGGTTGATCTTAGGGGAGGGAAGCGAAGAAAGTTGTAGGAATTTGTGTGTGTTGAATGGTGTGTAGAGGTGAAGAATTAAGGAGCTTGTGAGAATGATTTTCTATATGTCTTTCTTTTTTTGTAATGGGATAAGTAACCTATTTATGGTGATTAGTACCACATATTTTCCTTGTAAAGTAGTGGAGGTTGTGGGGAGATGGAGAGATGGAGGTTGTGGGAGTAGTCGCCCACTTTGTCTTAGGAAGTTTCTGGAAACTTCCAGATCATTACTCCACTATCTTTTCAAAAGCTTCAACAGTTGCAACTTACTTTGTAACTTTCTTGTCATGGGGTGTTGCTACGCCCATGTTGTTGTAGCCACCAGACCAAAACCCCATATTTAATCCCCCCATGTAATATGATTTGATGTCTCGTAGGAGTGAGTGGATTCATGGCTTCAAAGCCATGAGTCTTGTTGTAAAATAATGTTATTAGTGAATTTCATGCTAATTTATCGAGGTAAGGGCTTAGGTAATTGTGCTAGCGACGAAGAATGGTGCTAGAACGGACAGTTGAGCATTGGCAAGGAAAGGGAGTTGGCACGGCAAGGGAGCCTGGTGCGGCAAGGGATCTTAATGTCCTTTCTCAATTTTCTTGCAGAAGGCAAAATCGTTATTACAATTTTCTTCTTTGTCAAAAACACACCATCAACATTAAGTCCCCTGCTTAGTGCGGGATAGTAATATTTCGTAATAAACACTAGATTGTGGTATTAATATTAGAAGAATTTTAAATAAATGCAATTTATTAGACCAGGAATGATTACTTATCTTTTCCGTAATCTTGCAATAGACTTGTTGTATTACCGTAGGCTTGTCGTAGAAGAGCTTTTCTCGAAAATTCTTGATGCATTGGTGGTTCCTGGCAGCAGCTACATATAGCTTCAAATGGGGCCCGTATAACCGTCCATGTGAGAGAATAGGACTCGCGACCACAAGTTTGGCATGTTGGGGGGGGGGGGTGGGGGGGGCGTGAATAATCCTTGTTCGCGTAGACCATCTCCCTGGGAACACATTGGGTTGGCTACCTCTTTTCTCTTTTTGATAACAGTCGGTCTTAGATTTTTGGTCATAGCCATGCTCAGATCCATTTTCCTCGAGACAAACTTCTGAAAATTCTTCATATTTGAATGTTTTGGGTTTCCCACTTTTACTTATTTAAACAAGTGGATGACTTTAACCCTTTTTAATTTCATTCTTATCCAGAGATTAGAAGTGTTACTTTGTAAATGCATCATGTCTGACTATGACTGTAGTTCGAACCAGAACAGCTCCCACGTTAAACGTGTTACTTGGCTTGCTAATCCAGTGAGTTTTTCTTGATTTCTGATTTCTTCATATATGTATGATTATTATGAATATTTGAGACATATGGTGTGATCGTTGTTATTTCCTTCTAGGTTTCTTGGGTTAAGAAGGTACCACAACGACGTATAAAGACCAGGAGTCTCAAAGAAATGGTGAGCAAATTTCTTCCTTTTATCTTGAAACTGCCAACTTTCTCTTTTTGACCATTATTGATTGTGTAATAGTAATAAGAGATCGAGATCGGGCATGTTGGAATTAAGGAGAATGAAAAAATCATACCAGTGAATGATGAAGCGAGCTTTGATGCTGGCTTTAAGTGTTTTCCTCGCATCATGGCTTCTCTTGCTGACTTGGGTTTTTCCATTCATGACTACCACAATCTCGGGCTCCCCTTTGCGTTGGAAATGGAGTCGTCTTCTCGGAAATATGAAGCAGTGGGAGGATTTGTTATGCCGAAATATCATGTGGATCTCTATACGAAAATATGGAAGAAGTACGGGCATATCGCTACGAGTGATTTGATTAAGAGTTATATCCCCATACGTGTGACAGCTTTCGCAGGGCTCTTGGCGGTTATTTCTGTGATGAATGATGCGCCTTCATATAGTATTACAGACTCGAATTTTCTGAAATGGGATGAGATGATGACTACTTGTGAGGGACTTCGATTCAATATAAGTTGGTTGCGTCAGTATATGGAGAACGTTAGAGAGGCTCATGCAGCAGCTTTGGCAGAATGAAAAGCCTTGAAGGAAGAATCATCTAAGATTGATGACATGGACCAAGATCTACAGACTTGATCATAGAAATATGATGAGAGATTGGAAAAATTCCACCATCACAGTTATCCTCTGGTTAGAGATCTGTTTTAGAATGAAGGATGGGTAGTGAAATATTTTTGTCGTTTTTTTTTTTTTTTTTTTTTTGAATAGCTTGAATAAGGAATATCTCCAATGAATGTAGTAGGTTTTGAATTTGAAGTTCAAATATATATTTTTTTGAAGTTATATTGAACTTGTGAGGAGATTGATGAAAGTGTTTTAGGCATGATATGCCTTAAGACATTTATCGTTAATGACCGTCCCTACAGCCTCTCTGTTTATATTAACAAGCTTGTAATAACCTCTCGACATGGCATTAGAGATTACATAAGGCCCTTCCCACTTTGGAGTAAATTTTGGAGAAGACATATCTGTTGAATATGTTTAGATGTTTTGAGTACCAGATCACCTACTTGAAATACCTGGGGTTGTATCGTTTTTCCGTATGCTCTGGAGACCCTTTGTCGATAAGTTTTTGCTTATTTTTCTACTTTGGATCGTCTGGATTCGAGTACGTCTAAATCTTCTACTCGAGAGTTAGGTATTTCGGATTCATCCCAATAAACTCCACTTGTTGTTGTGATTCTGGCTGATGGAACTTTAATCTCTATGGGTAGAATTGCATCTGCCCCATATACGAGAAAATATGGTGAAGTCCCTGTAGAATTCGTTAGAGAAGTTTTGTATGCTCACAAGGCCATAGGAAACTGTGCGTGCCATTTTCTTGGATAGTCATAAACAGTGCGACTTAGGATTCTGATGAGAATTTTGTTCGTGCTTTCAGCTTGCCCATTTCCTTGAGGGTAGTACGACGTGGAGAATACCTGCTAGATGCTATAAATTTTGAGCAATTGTCGCACATATTTATTTGTGAATGGAGTACCATTGTATGTCAAGATGTGCTTTGGTATTCCAAATATACATATAATGTGTCCTTTGATGAAGGCTGTTATAATTGCTTCGGTCGTGCTTCTGAGAGGTACGGCTTCGACCCATTTGGTGAAGTACTCCATGGAAGTGAGTATATGTTCATGTTGCTGATGGATTGATTTTTCCAATGACATCCAGTCCCCAGCTATAGAATGGCCAACAGATGCTTACTGAATGAAGAGGAAGGCAAGGTGTGTGAATGAGATTGTCATGGATTTTACATTGGTGACATTTCTGCACAAATGAAGTTGCATCATCTTCCATGATTGGCAAGTAATAATTCTCATGAACTTGGAGGAATAATTTTATCTTGCCATGGTACTCCCCTTCGTGCATTTCTTTTAGGTTAATCTGAATGTCTTCTTATGCCAGACATCGCAACAAGTCTCCACCAAAGTTCTTTTGGTAGAGTATTCTGATAGGTACATAAATCATAAATTTTAATTAGTTTTTCCTGACCCTTATTTGCTATATTTGAGTGAATTACTATGTTTTATCATTACTTTCGAAGTTTAGTTGTCTTTTCAGGTTACAGTTCAGAAACCCGCAGAATGGAGCTATATGAGAAGAATTACCGAGGAGCCAGTAAAACTCTGCTGAATTTAGTCCTTTCACCCTCCACAGTGTAGGAAATTGAATTATGAAGCCAACGGCGAAAGAACGAGGTCATTCTGATCTCGTATGAGGAAGTTATGGGCAAAGCCACATGGTGGCAAACTAGCTTGTGCTGCTAGCGCCCAGGCGCTAAGTTGGCTGAACCGCAAGTGCTAATGTGCTAAGTGACGAGTTGGAGGTGCTAGAGTGGTTTGATGGGCTAGTGGCTAGCCTTGGTGGAGTAGTAGCTAGCTTGGAGAAGTCATATGGGATTAGGAAAGATTTTGGAGTTGATATATCTTGTTGGAGTGGAATAAGGAAACTTAGCACATTTCCTAGTTCTACTAGGATTGTGAAAGTGGCTAACTCAAGTTCTATAGAAAGAAATCAGGCCTTTCTCGTGGCAAGACTTTTGGAGAGGTAGCTATATCACATATTTGAGGCCCAATGGATATTTGGGGGTCAGGTTCACTATACAAAGTTTGCACACAAGTTGGCTACACAAGTTGGCAGCCGAGAAACAAGTGGACAGACGCAACTATTTTCGGATTTGGGCTGAATTCACAAAACTAAAGCTCACGCAACTATTTTCGGTTTGGAGGACATATAAATACCAAAGTATCCAGGATTTTTTGGGAGGAATATCACGGTGAAAAGAGGAGAAGAAAACAGGAGCAAAAGCAAGAAGAAAAAGGGGACAGCGCAGGCGCAAGTTGAGGCTGGCCACTTTTTCGTACAGGCGATTCTGCAGAAACGATTCTTCGCCATCTTTCCGGGTTTGATTGTATCTTTTAATTATTTTCAATGGGTTTTAAGAAACTCATAATGAGCTAAACCTTTCATATTGGTTAGGGATGTAATCTGAAGTTTAAAGACATGTTTATTAATTGAATGGCGCATATCTTATAATTTCATGCTATTACTAATATTGTTCATGTTCTACTGTTTATAATATATGATTGATTGTGTGTTTGTTTAAGTTGCAAATTGAATGAGCATGCATTGATATCTACAACTAAACTAGAGTTTTCGATCCGGAATTGTCGAAGGACTCTAGTTACAAGTAGTATAGCATATGTGTTAACAATACTTAAAATTGCCATGCAAGTATGTGTAGAAGCTTGACTTAGATTAAATCCGAGTTGCGCGATGCATCGGGTTATTTAGAATAACCTCAACTCACAAAGACCATTGCTTTCATTGGGTTAAACTTGGTGTTTACATCGAGTTATCTGGTGTTAAGAATTCAGAGAGCGGCGCGATACCCTCTCTGATGATATTAGGAGTTTTGCCGAAGTAGCCCTGCGATAGGATGCTTTAGGGTTATTGGTATTATTAATGCATGAATGTCGAGTATGCTTTGATTGATAACATGTTGGATAACGGAAGACGAAATCTCTAACCAATGCTTTTTCTCTTTATTTCACATCCTTATTTACTTGTGTATTGCCTTAGTTTAATTAGTTTAAAACAACAAAACCCCCCTTTTACTTGCATACGTGACTGAAAGTTAGTGATAGTCTCGGCCTCCTTGTGGGAACGAACTTGTTCTTATCCCTATACTTCATTCTATTTTAGAGAGTAAGAACTCGATTATTTTGGTTGATTACGACACGACCATATTCCTTCATTAAAGACAAATCTTTTAGCTTTCCGGATCACGCGTGTTGTTTTCCTCTTTTCCTGAGGTAGGATATTGTCTCAAAGGTATTTGATATATGGGTCCCGCCAATCCCCAACATTATATATCGTCAGTATTTCTGATAGTTGGGGCGGGATTTGACAATTGGAGCAAGACCCATGCAATAATCGGGATTCAGGTTCATTTTTTGTACCTAAAAATTGTTCCTAGGAAAAACAATGTACTGTTGAAGTACTTTTTAGGTTCGAGGATCAAAATCGTACAAAACGAGTTCAAACAAGAAGAATGTTTGTTCACGTTTTGCTTCGTTTACAAAGAAGGAGATAGGTTGATCTTAGGGGAGGGAGGCAAATAAAGTTGAAGGAATTTGTGTGTGTTGAATGGTGTGTAGAGGTGAAGAATAACAAATCTTATGAGAATGATTTTCTATTTGTCCTTTTTTTTTCTGTAATGGGCTAAGTAGCCTATTTATGGTGATTGGTACCACACACTTTCCTTGTAAATTAATGGAGGTTGTGGGGAGATGGAGAGATTGAGGTTGTGGGAGTAACCGTCCACTTTGTCTTGAGAAGTTTCTGGAAACTTCCAGATCATTACTACACTATCTTTTCAACCGCTTCAACCATTGCCACTTACTTTGTAACTTTGTTGTCATGGGGTGTTGCTACGCCCATGTTGTTGTAACCATCAGACCAAAACCTCATGTTTAATCCCTCCTTGTAATATGGTTTGATGTCTCGTATGAGTGAGTGGATTCATAGCTTCAAAGCCATGAGTCTTGCTGTAAAACAATATTATTAGTGAATTTCATGTCAACATATCGAGGTAATGTCTTAGGTAATGGTGCTAGCTACGAAAAATGGTGCTAGCACGGACAGATGAGCATTGGCGCGGAAAGGGAGTTGGTGCGGCAAGGGAGCTTGGCGCGGCAAGGAAGCTTGGTGCGCAAAAGGGAGGTTGGCACGGCCAGGGAAAGCATCAGTGCTCGTCCAGGGAGAGCATCAGTGCTCGGCCAGGGAGAGCATCAGTGCTCGGCCATGGAGCATGGCTTGGTGCGAGAGCATGGCTTTTACGTGGCTTTCGACTTTGTTGTCTTTGTCGCCTTGTTGGTTTGACGCGCTTGTGTTGGGAGCGTAGCTAGTGCTTACTAAGGCCTGTACTGGTTGATGCCAGTGTTATTGCCTATATGCTATTAGTATTGGCATTTTACTAATGCCATGGCCATAACTATGGCCTATTTAGAGTTTATCAATCTTGTGAGATTTAATTGTTAGCATTTATGCTTAACTTTTGTGCAGTGCATACAGAACATCTTCAAGATATTCAGCCGTGGAAGTTTGCAACTTGAAATTATGCTTGATGCGACTCTGCGATTTAGATGTTATGCATCTAATTAGCGTTTTAATTCAGCTATGGCATCGCCTCTATTCTGAATGTTCGCAATTTTGTATAACCATCACGTTCTGTTTTATACAAGTAATTTGTATGGATGCACATGAAATAACGAGGATTTAATTGATTATAGCTCTAAAATTTCTCTGGTGCATATATATGCAAAAGAGCTACAGGGCTAATTTAGCCAGGAGATGAATATCCTTTCTCAATTTTCTTGCAGAATTTAGGATGGAAGTAATATTTATAATTTTGATGCATGATCAGAAATTTATATTTATTTCATGCTTATGCATCTAGGCGAAAGCGATGATAGAGCTTTTGGGCTATTTTTAACCAGGAGCTAAATGTACCTTTTCAATTTTCTTGCAGAATGCAAAAGCGTTATTACAATTTTCTCCTTTTTCAAAAACCCACCATTAACATTCATGTCCTCTAGTATTGAACATTTATATTACAAGGAGGAGATTGATTCCATACTCCACTCATTCTCTCAACTCTAGCTAATTTTGACATAACGTCAGCTACTTTATTACCCTCCTTCGGCACATAGATACATTGGCATAAGTTAAAACTTCTAAAAATAAATTTAATATCTTTCACCATATTATGGAGTCTCCAATCTGGGTTTAAAACTTCTGAACTCACTGCATCAACCACAAGCTTTAAATCTAATTGAAAAAAATTTCTCTTTAGCTCCATATCTTTATCCCAGTTTATTGCTTCCCACAACCCCCTGCACTCTACTTGTTATGCATTTGTTATTTCATGTAGGTAGATATACTTAACTCCCTTGAAGATACCTGCAAAATTACGAAGGACTAGACCAATACCTTCAGTTTTAGTAAAATCACGATAATAACCATCATAATTAATGGTAAGAGCATCTCTAGGAGGGGGTTGCCAATGAGTATTGGCTCTGCTTTGCCTTAAAGTAATTCTAGGATTACTAACCATTTTATCACCCTGTTCAGATATGAATTTATTGCAGCTTCTAGTGATACTATCCAGAGTTATCATGTTGTTTTGAAATATTTTATCGCATCTCCCTGTGCAGATGCACCAAGCCACAATTGCTCTGCTGATCAAAGCATCTTCTGAAATTGGTTTCGCAAACAAACTGCCAAACCACGAATAAATCCAATCTTCGAGACTGCACTGATTATTAAACTGCCAGTTAATAGAAGCCTGCCAAACTTACTTCGAGAAAGAGCAGTCCATCAAAATATGAGAAGGGGATTCAACTTGCTGTGAGCACATAGGGCAGGTAACATCAATGTTCGGAATGAACTCTTTTATCTTATCCTGAGTAGGAAGAATATTTTTTATGCATTTTCACAAGAAATGTTACACTCTAGGTAGCAAAGGAAGCTTCCATAACTTCTTAAATATTTTCCTCATTATGGGACTCACGGCGGTGTTATTAGCATTCTTTTTTTCATACATTCTTTTATAGGCTGACTTCACAGAAAAAACTTCATTTTTCTTTAACAACCAAACTAACTTTTCCTCACAGTTTTCATGGATTGAGATTCTGAGAATTTCATCCTCAAATAGAGACTGAACTAGATTGATATTCCATGTGAAAGTGTTTGGAATGGATAGCTGCCAGACATGAGTAAACTGATGTGGATTTATATCCGACAGCTTCAGAATTAGAGGACCTTGAATGGATGAAATCTATCTATGCTTCCAGATTAGAATCTTTTGCCCATTACCTAAACACCAAGAACTGTGGATGTGTATAAAAGGTAACTCAGAACTTATGCTTCTCCAAGACCAGGTTGTATTACCATTGTGTTTGATGGAAATCAGGTCGTCGTCCGAGAAATATTTAGCCTGCATCGAACGAGACCATACAGAAGTATCATCACAGCTTCCACGCTGATTTAGCAAGTAAAGCACGGTTAAAAGTTTGTAAATATCGAAAACCTAGTCCTACTTCTTCTTTCAGAATAGAAAGTTGATTCCATCTGATGAAGTGCTTCCTTTTATTACCTTTTTTGTTTCTCCAGAAAGCCTATTAAATGGAATTCGTAACTCGAATGGTAACTTCTGGCAGTTTAAAGCTTGTCATATGGTGCACTAGTATGGTGTTAGTAACACTCTTAACCATAACAGTTCTGGCAGCCTCTGACATATTATTGCTTCTCCACTTCAAAAGCCTAGTGTCCATCTTGTCGATGAGAGTTGAGAAGGGAACTTTTTTTATTTCTCCCTACAAAGAAAGGTAAACCCAGGTATTTCTCTTCCTTTATATTCATCTGCCTGACTTGTAAGATACCACAAATATCTTGACAACCTGAAGGATCCAAATTCTTGCTGAAAAAAATTGTCGATTTGTTGAAGTTTATCAACTGACCTGTGTATTGACTGAATTCCTCGCCTGGAGCTGCAGCTTGGTAGTCTGGGAAAGATTAGCCTTGCAAAAAAGAAGACAATCATCTGCGAACTAGTGGATAGTTAATCTTAGGAGCAGATTTAGAGATTTTCATTCACGTAAACTGATTCGTAGATTCATAATAATTTAAAACCTTTGAAAAAACCTCCATGGTGATAATGAAGAGATACGGAGATAATGGGTCTCCTTAGCGGATGCTCTCGAAGGTTTGAAAGCCCTAGTCGGTGAACTCGTTAATCATGTAAAGTCTTTTGAGCCATAAAGTTTTTTGTTTTGATTCTCTTATTAATAAGTATTACAAATTACCTCCAAAAAATAAACTACTTAGCGTTTCACCCCTATATAATAAAACAATAAACAACAAATTTTGCTGCCCATCAATTGTACTGCCCAAAGTTGACCTTTGTCAACTTTGGGCCAAGGCCGGCCCTGAAGGGATACATTCAAAGATCAGGGCAACAACCCTATTATGGAAATTAGTTCCTGGAGCGCAAACCACACTACACCAAACCGACGATTTTGAGATAATTATTTTTGTTGTTATGAATTTAAGGGACATATATAAGTGAGTCAAATCATGCGTCTAGAATATTTACGACATCCTAAGCGACACTTTTAAACGTCTCTTAATAAATTTAAGAGACACTTATTAAGTGTCTTTTAAATTAATTAGTGACACTTTATGTGTGCGCCATTACTATTTTTCTGGCTAATTAAAGCAACATAAATTAATTTAGAGACGTTTTGTATATATCGTTTTATTTATATGCGACACATAAATATCGTCCCAATATTTTTTTCACATATAGTTTTTTAGTTGCTACGCTTATATGTGTCTCAAATTTAAATTAATTTTAAAAAAACTAATTTTTCTTTTGGGAATTCCTAAAATCAAAATTCTCTGCACCTGCACATTTGATTTTCTGCTCCTGAATACAGGTATCTAGCCATTCCATTCTCAATCAAATATGAAACCACAATTCAATCAATTGCAACATCATATACAAATCAATTTATACAATCATAATCAATCAATCAGTCTCACAATCACAATTACATATTTAAGATACTTGACTGAAATTATAACAAGAAAACTAATTCCTATAACTGCAAGTTTGTCACTACGATTTGGGATCAAAGTTTAGATATTTTATATTCAATAACATGGTACTCTAGTTCAATCAATAGGCAATGAATACATTTTCTACAAGGATGAGGAGGCAGAGATGGAGAAATCAAACTGCAAGAACACAAGTATAGGATAGAATTAGACATAAAAAGTACCACTTGTGACCATCTCTCCTTCACGTCCACCAACCAGCTGAATTAAGCTAAAAAGGATACAAGGAAAAGTAGTTAATACTGAAAGTGTAAATCAATCCTTCTCCATCATCCTTTATTTGGGCTTGGGACCGGAAACGCAAGTATTGGCGGAGTTAATCTGCTATCCAGCTTTGCTCGACGACTTTGCATACTCTCCTGTTGTAATCTGGCTTGTTATGACTTAACATTCTTGCAGTTTCAGAATTAGCAGGCGAATTTGGGTTTGGGCCGCAAAGTAACGACTGTATAGCATCATATGTAAATAACATGAATTAGAATATAGCACAACAATGAGTATCAAACTTCGACGCCATAAGAATTTGCTAAAACTGGAATGCAAAATTACAGGCTAGACAATGTTAACCAGAAGGTTTATGTTAAAGTTATTCAATAACCAAGATTTGACAGGAAAAAAAAAACACCAATTTATTTGGATAGAAGTCAGAATAACAGCTACATCATAAGTAGGATTCCACTGCTTCTGTAAGATATCCAAGCAAATACTTCCATCTGCATAGACTGACATAATAAGACAAATGAATAAATTAGGAATGTGACAGAATATCCCAACATTTAGCAACAAATCCAAATTGACTTGTCATGGGTCATACAAGTTTGTAACTAGACATGCATAGGGCTGCACAGGAACCGACTCGGAAAACCGCACCTGCCCGAACCCGACAAAACCGTGGGTTTTAAAATCGAACCGGCCCGCTACGGGTTGGTATACGGTTTTGAAAATCCATAACCCGGTCACCACGGGTCGGTTTACGGGTTTAGTGTAGCACCCGCCCGAACCCGCCCGTTTAACCCGTTTATTTTGAGTCGTTGATTGAGATTTAATCCTAACCATCTATTTATTAAAATCTTAACCTAATCTTTATTCCCTCATTCACAGTCTTTTACTCCGCCTTCAGTAGGGATTCACGGCTTCACTTATGTCTGTCTTCACTCTTCAGAGAATCAGAGCCAGAGGCGATCAAAAGGAGTTGCTAGATTTCTTCCGCCGACAGTCTTCCTTCTCTCGTTAAGGTAATGTAACTTGAACCCATTTTGTTAAAAATGAGAGTTATGTGTTGAACCAAATTACACCATTGTAAACCCAATTACCCTGTTCTACTCCTGCATACCTAACTACTTGAGGCATATAATACCCTAACATGTTTATAAAACACCCCCTGTGTTTTGTTGTTAAATGGTTTTCATAGTGAAGTCTATTTTAATTATCTGTACACTCAACAGATTCTCCACAGCTGCATTTTCAACTTGTCTGTCTGCACACCTAAATGGGTTTTTCTAATTTTTCATTTTTAACTTGGTTGTTCACTAAAATGGTTCTGCTAATTTCCTGTGTTGAAAAATTACACTTTCGTTTGTTTGTACACCTAAGGAGGAACTGGGTATGATTTGTCTGTTTGAAAACAAACTCTTAACAATCACATTTTCAACATGTTTGTATGTGAACAAACCTGCTTTAGAATTTCTTAAACATTCTTAATGTTTTCTAACAGTTTGTGTTGAACCTGGAGGTGAAGCATGTCTTGAAATCTGTTTTGAATATGTCTATGAACTTGTCGACACATTTGAATCATCAATTTGTCTTGAAACAATCTTATGAACTTATTAATAAACTGAAATTCTGAACCTGTGTTGTTGTAATGTTTTGTCAAGATTTTTTCACACTGACCTGTACTTCAATACCCTTCCCTATTATTTTTATGTCAAAGAGGACTTTCTCAACTTTCAAACAAGATCAAAATTTCTGAATTCCATTGAGAAATGATTTTTATACGAACTTTTGACTCCAAACTGCCGAAACTGCATTTTCTGAATACGGGATTCTTGATCTGTTTTTTATGAGTCTTTTGAACATAGCTATAAACCTTACTGTATTTTCTTACAATTTTATTGTGTTAGGTTATTCTTTCTAGTTTCAAATGAGCCAAGAATCACTCATTTTCATTGTGTAACGAAGCCCACACAAATTTCCAAAGACAGACTATTCCAAACTGAAATTTCAGAAATCATTTAGAAATCAGAAATCATTTAAAAATCTTACTACCTCTTGGCAAAGGGAGCTGCAGACAAGGTATCATGAGAAGTACTCATCTTTTTTGTCTTTGAATCTATTGGTTAAGATATAATGATGGGATGGATTGGAGAAGAGTATATGGTTATGAACTAATATGAGATCTCTTTGGTTCAGTATATATAGAGAATACATGTACGAATTGGTATCTGTTTATACATGTGAAAACTTATTTGTATGATTATTATTAGAACATGCAATGTTAAGTTGCAAGTGGCTAAGTTATGGACTCTGTCGTACGTCTCCTAGCTAATATAATAGCTAGCGGCTTTTATTAAATGTGTATATATATATAGTTGGAATTGAACTAATAATACAGTACATCATTGACTTTGGTTAGATTATGTGTAAAATGTAAACAAGATGCAGTAAACCGCAATGTACATTTAGCATTAATAGAGGTCTGGTTTATACTACCGGAATGTACATTTAGCATTAATAGAGGTCTGGTTTATACTCTACTTTGTTTAGATTATGTGTAAAATGTAAACAAGATGCAGTAAACCGCAATGTACATTTAGCATTAATAGAGGTCTGGTTTATACTCGTTCGATAATATTTTTTATGCTGGGACGGAGATACCGCAATGTACATTTAGCATTAATAGAGGTCTGGTTTATACTCGTTCGATAATATTTTTTATGCTGGGACGGAGATAGTATGTGAAAAGAAGTACGATATTGAAAACTAAATATGTTTGATTTCTTATGTTGGATTTTCCCCGTCAAGGCGATAGATTTACATATCATTTCTACGTGTACAACTCAACCTCATCAAAACTAATTCATTTTAATTAACAACCATCTATTAGGTAGGTAATTTTATTGAGATGAAAATTTGATTAATACTACTAGTGTAATCAGGCTTATAATGGGTTGACAAAACTTTGATGCATGCGTATATGAAACTATGGATATACACAAACTAATTTAATTAGACTACTACCTCTTCCCTAGTGTATAATTGTATTTGTTATTGTATTTTGACGATGTTTGCTGTTTTTAGTGTCTTTTGTTGCCAGCTTTTTTTCTATCTGCCACGGGTTAACCCACGAAATAAACCAAATCCGTCCGACCCACCTCGGGTTGAAACCAACCCGAACCACCTGTTGACGGGTTGGTATGCGATTTTGAATATCAAAACCCGCCTCTAGACGGGTTAGTAGTTGGTTTTACCCCAAAACCGCCTCTAGACGGGTTAGTAGTTTGTTTTACCCCAAAACCGACCGCCTGCCCGTTATGCAGCCCTAGACATGCACAAAGTCATAAGAGCTTTACAGCGAAAAAAAATATTTCCTCCTGCCAGCTGAGAACCACCTTATTTTACCCTATAAATATCCTACAATCTTATGTTTACTTTTGTATGACACATTGCAGAGAAAGCAGATAGCTAACTTGGGTATAATTTAGAGGGTTTTTCTGCAACTCAGATACTGATATATCAATATCATTCTTCAAGTCACGGATGAGTTGAGCCTTCGCCTTTTCTCCCACAACAACGTATTCTGATTCTTTATCAGGAACTACATGAAATAAACACAATCAAAACTAACGATTAATGTTCAAATACTGGTGATCATTACAACAAAAAATAAATCGCACAAGTCTTTCATCGAAAGGTACCAGCATTCATCATGTAAATTCCTTCGCTCACTTTTACGGATGTGGAATTGATTCCACCACAAATACCTTTGTCGGAAGAAAAAGTGACAGTCACATTCTTCTTCACGTCAACGGCTGCCAAATAGAAACACTAGAGGTTGCAACCATCTTCATTGCCTTGGTGATTTTCTGGATGTTCTTAACATTTTTCATCTGATTTCTGACTAAAGGAGTCGCCATATAAAACATCATTACCAGCAGAAAAGGAAAAATAAGAAAAACAAATGAGAGAAAAACAAATAACTGGTATAAGTTTCAAACTGACCTACTTGAGTTGAAAATAGTTAGAGCTCCAAAAGGGGCCAGCTCCCTGCACAGAATACATCATCCAGTAAACAAAAAGAGGGTTGAAATACAAACATACTACAACATGCACAGTGTACACATACAAAAAACTAGTCATATTCATTTCGCAAGAGAATTTGAAGACCTCAAGTAACTTTTCACTACTGTCATTTTTGGAGTTACTTAAAGGATTAGAAAAAAAGTAAAAATAAATATTAATAACAACCAAATATTAGGAACTCCCCAAAATAACTTTTCCCCAACAAAAAATGTGTGGAAAAAGGGGCATGGTTTCATCAATGTTTAATAATTCTAACTGAAGAGTATACAATAACAAGATAGATAGCCAATACTAGCCTAAAACAACACCTTCTGAGTTCACTTGACCTAATAAACATTAGAGTTTAGAGAGAGATTTTAAAGAAACACGGTGAAGAAAATGAACCTAGATAGGATGTCAAAAGGGCTAATGCTAATTATATGGTAACAGCAACAATGAAAATTAGACCAACTACTGGGTTTCACAAAGGGATAATGTAAAATCCAGCATGGAAAAAACATTTTCGAGCAACTAAAAGCAAATCACTTTCATAATTCAATGTAGCAGGTAAATTTTAGATTTTTGGATGGAACATCCGCAAAACAAACTGTACTGTTGGTGGCTTATTTGGATTGTCCTCCGAAAACTGCAGAGACAACATAAAGGTACCTAAAGAATTCAAAGAAATTTAAGAGGTAAACAATATAATCATTTTATTATTATAACCTTAAGCACTGCAAAAAAGATGGCAGATAAACCAATTCGCCACTGAAACATTTGTACAATAGAAAGCAAGCGGTTTAATTTTAAAAATGTATTGGATGGAGATCCACCACAACAGATAGTTAAGTACAAGTTGATCATAGATATGTAAGTAACATAATGGATGAACAATCTGCTAGACAAACTAATACATATTCTGGATACAAAGTTCAACAACAAACTCACCTCTGTCCCATGGAGTATCATCTGGGCTGCAAATAAAACCAATTGAAGTTGTTAGCATGATTTCTTTCAAAATTCCGACCAAAAGAATATCAGCAGAGATAAAAAACCACAAGCAAAAGGAAAAGGTGGTTACATCTTTTCCTTGCCCAAATATCACAACATTCCATAGCATTTTGTTATTGTCCTGCTGGAGGATCCTATTCTAGTCTCTTAAAGTCTCTCATCAAACTCTTCCTTGAAGGGGGTGACATCTTCACAGCCTAGGAATAACCATATTAATCAACCAACAATATAAATTCAGTAAAATTCTCCGACACCAACAACCTAAATGCAAATTCAGCCTGACTTTTTCCATATATCAAAATTATGCAAACCTAATGAAAAGAGTTGTTTAAGAATTTAAGTAAAGAATATGCTACCATTTAAAAATGAAGTGTACATACTGAAGATATTCAAATTAAATCTCACATCTCATACTTGCTTCTAAGATTCTAATTTCTAACAACTTTACGTTAAAACCTCAACAGGCTAAGGTCTTGGATATTTCAAATTCATAAGATGACAAGAGAGCCTTTATTCTAAATTATCCATCATAATAGAATAAATAAAGTAAGAAAAAATTTAAACCAAATGAAGAAGTGTTCAAGAAACTAAACAATAGACGATCTTCTATGCAAGCACAGGATTCAATATACGTTGCTCAAGTAACCGCTCAGGATCAACATGGTGCTGGTCAGCACCTTGTTGACAATCACATCAAGCATATGTGCTTTCAGTAAATATTGAGCTCTCATCATTGCACATTTCTAACAATAAATTATGATATAACATTGTTCAATTGAGCGAAAGAAATATTTATAGAGTTAAAACAATCACCAGAGATGAATTGTAGGGCGTAACATTTGAAACACCAATACACGGAAGAAAATACCCAAATGCCTGAAAATCTATGTATCACAATGAATTCACCACAACTGTCATTTTCATCATCTGATCTAAATCACTGAATTTTATTATACATTGCTCAGGTAACCGCTTAGATCAACATTGTGCTGGTCAGCACCACGTTGACATCACATCAAGTACATTTGCTTTCGTCAAATATTGAGCTCTCATCATTGCATAACATTTAACCTTTCGAGGCCAATACAAGTGATTTATAGAGTTTAAAAAAAAAATAGAACAGAAAAAACTTAATGAAGGAACATCCACCAAAGGTGACTTAGAACATACTAAGGACTGTAACACCAAGCGCAAAGAAATAGAAAGTTCTAATTGCTGAACAAACTTAATACCACCATCAATTAACCAAAATCATATTCAATATCTATTCTAATATATTGCTCAGGTAACAGCTCAGATCAACATCGTGCTGGTCAGCACCACATTGACATCACATCAAGTACATTTACTTTCTTGAATATTTGAGCTCTCATCATTGCAATACATTTAAACCTTTAAGGTGTATAAAACTGATATAAAGGTTCGAGGAAAAGGAAACAATAGAAGAAAAAAAAATGATGAAGAAACAGCCACCAAAAGGTGACTTATAATACACTAAGGTCTGTAACACCAAGGGCGAAAAAAACGAAAAGTTCTAATCGGTAAACAAATATAATATCGCTACCAATTTCTCAAAACCATGTTCATCATCTAAATTAATACGTTGCTCAGGTGACTGTTCAGACCAACAGTGTGCTGGTCAGCACGAGGTTAACTTCACAACAAGTACATTTACTTCCGTTAAATATTGAGCTCTCATCATCACGAAACATTTAACCTTTTGAGGTCAATAAAAACGATTTAAAGAAAGGAACTCCTTAAAGCCATCAAATGTAGATTTGTTGCAATTATTAAAACTACAAAGTAAATCAAAACTACTTTGTTCAATCAATCAAATAAGTTATTATAAGCTTCTAAGCTCCAAAACAGAAGAAACAACAGGTGACTTGTAACCCATAATCAAAGAAAAAAGTGATACCTCTAAGGTTTAGAGAATCTGAAGCTGCTGCAGACATTTTTGAGACCTTATAATGATCAGAAAAAAGTTTTATGGTAAAACTAAGTGAAATCAGATCTGATCAAAACAGATTATTATATTAACATTAGAAGGAATGAACACTTATCTTAAAACATTCTACACTAAAGCTCTGCAATAAAACAGACATTATAACATTCAGCACATATTAAAAATGACTTTGAAACAAAACATGGCTTCATAATATTTTAAACTAGCATGGCTTCAAAAGATAAATCCTTCCCTTTCAGATTCAAATTACCTCGTACCCATAGATTTCAAAAATCCAAACTAGTACTCAAAACAACTAACTTATCAACAGAAATTATTCACCAAAAAAAAACTCCTTACCAAAGATAAAACTTAAAGAAATCGGTATCCATGGTTAACAGAGATGAAAATTCTGAGATAAAAACCCAAGTAAGAACTTGATGCATAACATGAAAAACCAAAAAAAAAAAAAAAATACTACTTGCCAAAATCATTCATCTCGACCCATCTAAAACCCTCGACTCAAATCCACTCAAAATATTCAATGAGAAGACACAAAAAAGCACCAAAATCTAGATACGACAAAGGCTCAAATCTTAAAGCAACTTTCAGAGACAATATTAGAAATCAGATTTCTAGTGTTTACAAAATCATAAATATATTTGATTTCTATAAAAGGGGTTCTTTTTATACAGATCTTCTAGGATTTTTACTTCTACGACTTCAATCTTCTTACGAGAGTTTCAAGCTAAGAGTAAAAACCAATTTCTAGGTTTACTATATCAAAGATTTTGATTTCTGTAAATAGGGTTTTTCATATCACTTCCTAGGTTTACAAAATCAAAAATCAGTTGAACACTTTTGATGTTTTTGGTGATTTCCGTAAGGATGAGATAAAAACCTTTTGATGGTTTCTCTCAATTTCTCTCTGTTTTCTGGTTCTCTCTAACCTCTCTCCCGATAGATAAAAAGAAAAGAGTAAATGAGGTCTGTTTTTTATTTTGGTATTAAAACACAAAGATATTTTAAGGTACGAAAATAATAAAAATATTGTCTGGAATAAAAAAAAAAAAATATTAAAACAACAAAAAATAAATGGGGGAATTTAAAAGAAATTGGTGGAAAATAAATACTAATTTCAGAATTTAATTTTAAATAATTTGGTGTGAGACAAAGATACAAAGGGATATGAGAAACAATTAATGTGAGAGAAATTTAGAAAATTGGAAATTTTGGGGGGAAATTTTGAAATTGATTATTTGACTCATGATTATAACCCATGGTGAGTGCCCTAGTGATGTGGCAACATCTTACATGTGAAAGAGAATGTATTGAAGGCTGAGATGTTACAACATGATGGGTCATTCACAATGGACTACAATCATGAATCAAATAAGCAGGATTCGAGAAATTTAGGGGATTTTGAAGGAAAATAAAATTAAAATGAATAGAAATGAAAATGAAAATAAAAAAATAATTATAAATTTAGATATAAATCATATAGTTGAAGTCACTAAAAGATATTGTAAATCTATTAGTTTATAAAAATATTATAATTTAAGATATTTATAAATATAGTTTAATAATATAAAAAAATTATATTTAAAACAACTCATATTTTTGGACATTTATATGTATGAAAGTAATAAAGATTTTTATATGTGTCTTAAACCTAAAAAATCAATATTTCTTAAATCAAGTCAAATGGTGTAGTATCTGGTCAAAATCATTTATCATGTTTATGATTATTTATTTACAAATAATCATAAATTTTATCAAATAAGACCGTTGATAATATATTTATAGTAAAAAAATACTTTTTTTTTGTAATGTGCAATGTAATGCAGAATTTTAGTTGGCAAATGGAAACCAGACAGTTGTTCATAATATATTAATTTGCGACGTGTTAAAATAAATAACATGCACAATAAAGAAATCTAGCTGTTTACACACTAAAGTTGATGGGTCAGAAACCTATTATTTCGAAGGGCTTGAGAAGGACTTATTTTGTTTTTCTGAAAGAGACTGTGAGAGACTTGTCGAATCTTTTTCTCGCATTTTTTTCTTCTCCTATCTCATCAAGCATGTAAGTGAAAACAAAAAAAGATATGGATGCCCAGTGCCCACTTGTCATGATCTGTACTCTGTAACAACACCATCAAAAACTTCATGAGTCAAAGACAAGTAGGTTATTGTTTGGGTTTCTTTTCTTATATTGTCACTCTCAACTCCATTTAAGAGAGCATAGACAATAACTATAACCCTCACGTGTGCCTGTCATCTGTGAACAATGCGTGTAATTTTCAGCAACAATTTCATGCATTTCCTTTTATACAGACATGCCATTGTCGTATCCCAAACTTAAAAACTTCAACTGCTGCTATTATGAACACTAGATGCTACTTTATGTATTGATTATTTTTTTATTTGTACAATTTTTTAAAAAATACATACAAATGATGATTTATTTATGTCTTTATTTCATTTATACTTTTTAAGTGGAAGGATATAAAAAAAAACTTAAAATTTCAATATCTCTTAAACTAAGTTAAAAACATTAGTAAATTCAATCGTTAAAAAATATTTTAAAATATATATACATAACGAATTTAAATATAGCTATTAAGTTATTTATACTTAGCAGAAAAATATTTATCAAGATTAATTTTTAAAACGATGTTTTTCCAAGTATATATAACATGAAAGAAAAAATGTTAATTATTTGGGTCCAAATTTAAAGAAAAAATCAATTAATTAGATATAGAGGGAGTATTGATATTTTAATAGGGGTTGCTAATATGTCATCGTCATATCTAAAACTAATAACATTGTCATCCATAATGAGCACATCTAGTCATATTATGTGAGATTTTTATGGAGAATTTACCTTTTTGTGTTTACTTGTATATGGTTATTGATATTCTAAATGGATGAGATTCTTAAAACGAAAATGCTAAATTGACAGTGGATTTCATCCCACGATTTATCCTGCCTTGATTTATTCCGATTCTTACAGAGGAGAGAGTCATGCAACCCAAAACCCACCTCATGGGCACACTCCTAATAAAAATAGGGAGATACTAGATTTCATAAGAATCTACATTGCAAACGATTTGTAGTCAAATTGATTAATAAGAAAAAAGATAAGGATTACAACGAAGCAGTTGAGGATATACTGAACTGATATGAGTTTCTCGACTCTCTTTGAACACTAACATTACACGTGTGGTTAGCACACAAACTTACAACTTGACCATACATAACTCTCTTCTCTTACTCACTCACACAAAACTGAGCTATATACGTTATTATCCTCCCTCAAGGTCAAAGGGGGATGAAAAAGACAGCACCTTGAGCTTGCCACAAACACACCTCACACAATACTGAGCTACATATGCTTACATGAGTTGTAGAGGAAGGCTGAAGATGACTGTGAGAGTTGAGTACGCCATATTCAAATAATAACCATTTGCGTCATTATATGGTAGTAACGAACTGAAATAGATTGCAGTGGAATCAAACCAATTAAGCACAAGAATATGGTGAAGGAAGGTATCCAAAACAACACCACACACTTACGCACAAAAAATATGACGGTAATTGGCACCATGCACTAACCGCAACAAACCATGATGTGTCAGGTAACCAGAATTCACATCTAAAACTGAGAATGTAAAAGCCACTAATAACATCTCACTGCACTCAACCAAACAATCCATGAAGAAACATATGTTGTACACTCCATCGTCAGGAAAATCAAAGTCTACTGCACCTTCCAGTTTATATCCTAAAAAACTACAATAATGTAAATTTGTAAAGATGTAATATGCTTGTAATTACACTAAGAACCCAAAACAATAATTCTACCTTAATCTCACATAATCAGCATTGGTTTCGTTTGGCAACAACAAAACACGAAAGAAAATCGATGAAGATAGTAAACCTGGTCTCATTGTGAGCAATCGGCATCTGGTATAGCAACCTGCACTCTCCTTATCACCAACACTGAAACAATACACCACTGAAGCTTGCAGTATAGCACTACAATGATTATCCTGCTCTCAACTGTACCAACAAAATAATGTGCGAAATAAACAACTCCAACTACCAGTAGCAGCTACAATCAATAGGGAATAAGAAAAGTCTTCAATTGTATTATTAACCTTCTATTATTCTTCATATGGTTGTATCTCTTTGGATTATTCATTCACATAAGAACCTAACAAGGATAATGAATCAAACAACAGGAAAAGATAAAGAACCACAGGCTACACTCACAATTGAGTGCAAACTCAACAAAGAGAACTCTAACCTCTAAATCAGTACCAAACCAATTCTAAATCCTACTCTTCACTCTCAGCTCCACCATTGACAAACGCAAGACATTCAACATGACGCAAGTGAGGACCGTCTTGAAGTAAGAATTGAGTCATGAGTATGAATATAAGCAATTTAAACACTAGATTTGTGCAGCAAAAGTTCACCAATAATAATCTCAACCTTCTACTGAATTTATTGAGTGGACCAACTTTAATTTTCCATCGAACCAACACATTGTGGTAACTCTAACATGCTCAGACCCATAAGCATCAAGAATCAAGAAAAGTAAATCTTGATTAATAAATTAGATGAAAAACTAATTATGATGAAGAAACATGTTATGAAGAGGAAATCAAAACTTGTTGAGGTAGTGAATCATAAATCGGACACATAAAATCAAATCTAAAATAATCAAAAGATCAAATTCGAGATTACCAGCTTTGACCTAGTTTTCAAGATGAAGATGAAAAACCAAACTCTAGATCTGAGAAGTATGCTTGATTCAATTTGAAGACATGGCAGTGAAGCATCAGGATCAAATCAAACTCCACCCCGAAAAATCACCAATGATAAATCTTCAGATGAACTCCATGAAACTTTAAGAAACCTCCTTTAACAATAGGGATCAAACCTGATGGTGCTAAAATGCATAAACGAAAACCCAATTCAATGCCCATACATCTTTTAAGAGAGTAACTCAGAAGAATCACATAAATGAATTTGATTATTGAGTCGCAGTAGTAGTAGAAGAGTTATTGAAGAACATCATCTTTGAATATGAAGTAAAGAATTTAAGATTTCATCAGCGGAAGAGGATCGATACCCCTAAGAATTTAAAATTCTCAGGCCCGATACCTATTAGATTCATAAGAATCGATATTACAGACGATTTGTAATCAGATTGATTAACAAGAAAAAAGATAAGGATTACAATGAATCAGTTGAGGATATATAATCAACTGATATGAGTTTCTCGATTCTCTTTGAACACTGACGACACACGACTTGACCAGACATAACTCTTCTTTCTTACTCATTCACACAAGACTGAGCTACATATGATATTAGGAGAAACCGTGAGATTAAACTCACATTAAATCTAGAACTACTCTTTAATTACGTAGATGTGGGGTAATAGAGTTAGTAAGTCCAACATATTTAGGATTCCGAGAAAAAAAAATTAGTATCCCACGTTCTCACCCATATCCTATACGTAGGTGATAGTCAAATCTAATGGCTTGAATTCCATACTAGCATAATTAGAGTAAAATCAAGAAAATCCTAATCTTTCTAAAAATCCTTATAGTCACATGTATAATCATAAGTCAGGTGATAAAAAGAAGAAAAACAATGTTACAGTGTAGCAGAGAGGGATCAGAATTGTGGGTTGACCATGGATTGGGAGGACTGAGGAGAACCCAATCCTAAAAGTGGTATGCTTTTAGTTTAGTTGAAGAGTTGATGCAATATTGCAAGTTTTGTTGTGGTTCTTTACAAATATGCAAAGAGATAGACAGAAACGGAAATGTGATTATTTTGTCAAAAAAATTGTCAATGGGAAGTATTCCAAAACTGCATATATAACAAAAATATGACCAGGCAAACCCTACGCAACGATATCATATTGTCCCCGTGTAGTCCCCTTGTAGGCCACTGCTTGTCTATTGTTTTCATTATCTCATACATGTTATTGTATCATGTGCTCTCTACCAATTGTGCCTAACAATCCTTATTCGTGGCCGTATACTATCCTTTGGTTCCTCATCATCATCTCATAGTTTGTTTTCTCATCATGTGCAGGTATATAAATATATAGAGCATATGCTTTTTTTTTACTTGGCCAAAATTTATCCAGTAATTGATTTATGGACGAATCTAAAGACTTAAAGGCCTAGACAAATAAATCTTCCATGTTGAATGGTGAGAAAACCCTTGCTTTTTATTGGATGAAATAAAACTTTTGTGGCTTTTGTGAAACGAGAGTTTTATTAAAGACATTTGACAACGTATGATTGGTTTAAAAAAATTAGAAAAAAAACAATAAAAAAGAGAACCCTATCTTATCGCGTTTTAAACTCTAAGGAATAGACATCATAACCAAAGATTACTATATCGTGTTTTAATATACTCCCTCCCTTTTAAAATGATAGGCTGGTTTTATGTGTAAATTATACATGAAACCAGCCTATCATTTTGAAACGGATGTAGTACTAAACTAGAATTCCAAAACAATCACAACACTTTAACCTAATAAAGAAATTTTAAAACAGATATTACAATTATTTAATCTAGATGATTAAATATTAATTACCAAAAATAATATATAATATTGTTATAATTGTGGGGATAAAATCATCTCGCCACATGTTCGCATCACACACATAAACACGGAGAAAACATATATCAAGTGAACACTGAAGCGAAACTCAGTCAACATAGGGATCTCCGCATAGTACTAAAAGGGAGACGCGTGGAAAGCACTACCGAAGAATCGATGGATAAGTTTGAATTAGAAAGCTGGACATTTAATGCGCGAATAGAACGGTCATATCAACAACATGTTAGCTATCAGGATAAATGGCGAGTTACTATTGGATGAAGAGCAGATGATCAGCGACAACCATAGCGAGGCCCATGGAACGAATCTAATAGCGAACTGAAATACTAGTGAAGCAGAGTTCATCTCCGAGTATGTTACAGTAAGATCACCCCGACGAAGCCAACTATGTCCGAAGAAAAATATACTCGAAACAAATTATATCCGAGGACTTGTAAATCAAACTCTAATTTTATAATTTGGTTATAAATTGGCATATGAATAACTGTATTAGGGTTGATCAATTCTGTTGGAGAGTAAGAGAGAGATCTATTGTGTAAGTCCATAAGCAATCATATGAGCTTGTAACCATCATCAAATAATAGTGAAAAATATCTTCCATGGACGTAGGTTTTAACACCAAACCACATAAATCTCTTGTGTTCATCGTTCTTTATTATTGTGGGAGTTTTGATCATAAGATTCAGGTGGAAGGCATAAAAGAGAGCTTTGGATTGTATTTGGGTATGTTGTGGGATTTCCTCCAACTATATTTTGGCGTTAGAAACAAGGATTGGACCTATGAAAAGAGTGAGTTTATTCTACCAGTTATTTTAAAGTTTTGAGAGATTTCATAAGAGTTTATTTCATTTTTGCATTTGCTTGCTTTTCTAAAAAAATATATATATAGATATTTATATTTATTACTAGATATAGAGTTTTGTAGTGTCATACGTAAAAAAATATAGTTTTTTAAAACACAGATCATAGGTTTGGTTAACAATATTCTAAAAGAATTTTTAGGTTTTGAACTTCATAAGGAGAGCATAGGAAAGAGATTTTGGTTTTCAAAAGAGTTTCACAACAGGATTTTCAGTTTTCACAGGTCTACATCAAAAGGATTTTATTCTTGAAAAAATATTGCTTTTAGTGGATAGATCATAAGTAATTAAATAATCTTTTTTGAAATCTACCCTAGGATCTGCTGCAAAATCATTGGCCTAGGTTAAACATTTAGTGTTGAAACACGATTGTCAGATCTAGGGTTTATAAACCTAATTTTTCTAATCACAATCATTGGATCCACATTAAATATAGTGAATCGTGAGGGACACTAACAGGAACTTGTTAAAGGAGTACAGAAATATCATTTTTATTACGCATAAACCCTAGTGAACAACAATGTAGCAAGAGCAGAAAGAGAGGTCCAAAGAAGAAGTACTAGGGTAAGGAGCAACAATGTAGCAAACCAAAGGAAATACCGTCAAGTGGACGAGCCAGAACGAAGGACTGGTGGGGAAGAAAGAAAAGCGGCTCCCGAGCGAAGTGTTTCGTTATGAAATATTAACGAGGAAGAAGCTAGAGAAGAATCCCACGTGTTTAGTGATGGGGATCAGCCTGATGATGAGCAAGAGTTGATTATGGAAAAAATGAAAGATAAGCTCGCAAAAAATTAGAGAGGCAAAGAAGAAATTATCCCAGGATCAGGAGCTACTACGAAATAAAAATTTGGAACTAGAAGAATGGAATCTAAATTACAGGAAAAAATTCCTGAGAAGTCAGAGTCATCAATAACGTATACGTACAAGTACCGAGATCCAAATAAGAAACGAAGAGGAAATCGTGGGGATAGCCAGGAAGATGGTGATGCGAGAACACGTCAAGAAGAAAAGGAACATCAGTTGAAGAGGGCCAAGGAGACAACTGTGAATCAAGAGGTGATGAAGGAACTAAAACATATGAGAGCCATGATTCAAGGTTTCCAGAACAATGACAAAGGCCAATAACTGACGGATGCATTAGCAAAGGCGAAAAGATCACCTTTCAGAGTAGATATTTTATTTGCAGCCATACCACCTAAATGCACAATTCCAACTTTCGGAAGCATCTTCGATGGAACTGGGAATGGTATACATATTAAGGCATATCAACTATCTTACTGCAATGGGAACACAAAGATGAAGTGATGTGCAAATACTTTCCGTCAAGTTTAAAAGACGAGGCATTGGCATGGTTTGATGCACTTCCTGAATACTCAATCACGTCATTTCGAGAGTTGGAAAAAGTGTCTCTCGCAGCCTACATGCACGATAAGTTGCTGAGTCCGGGAATTGAAAAAACTATTCAGCTTGAAGCGAAGACCAAGTGAAAGTCTGCGAAGCCTAGTAAATAGGTGGAGGACATTGTGTAGCAAAGTTATGGGTCACGAGTCTGAAACAAACTTGGTTAGGGGCTTTGTAAATACGTTGTTCCCAATTGATCTGTTGTATATGGCCATATTCAAGAACAAGAATACGTTAACCTTGCAAGAACATCGGGAGTTTCAGGAGGAATATATAGCTCTGGAGAAGATACAAAGAGAGAAATTTTCGCAACCTGTAGTAACGAAGGATACCATCTTCCAAAATTCAACAACCGCAAAACGAAACATAAATGCAATTGGTGATGTACCACATGTAGATTACAGGGACATTTATCGGGAAGAGCAACGATGAGTACCTCTACAAGATATGCGATCAAGAAGGGATTGGGAGAACAATGATACCGAGAATTCCATAGACAATGGGAGCATCCCTCTCGTCGAGGCAGATTCGATGATCAAAGATTTGGTGCACAAAGACCAAATGTTCCCAGATTTGAAGATCTAAGTCTACCTAAATTGAACGTACTATTATCGGTAATCTTGCGACATATTGAGAGAAAAGAATCTGCAAGTATTCCGTATACGCACAATAGAGGGTCGAACCGCCCCCTATCACAAAACAATTGAATTATAACTAAAAAGAATGAGCGAAGAAGGAATTATAAGGCCAGCAAAATATCCACAGTGGATTGCAAACATGGTAATTGTCCGAAGAAAAATAAAGGAATAAAAATTTGTATTGACTTCAGTGACTTAAACAAGGCTTGCCCAAAAGATAGTTTTCCTCTTCCAGATATATCTCAAATGGTTGAATCAGGGACAGGATACGAAATCCTCTCTCTCATGGACGGGTACTCATGTTATAATCAGATACCACTCGCCGAGGAAGATCAGGAGCATAATTTTTTCTTTACTCCAAGAGCATTATACTGTTACATAAGAATGCCTTTTGGGTTGAAGAATGCAGAGGCTACTTACCAACGAATTGTAGAGAAATTATTTTCTCAATGGGTGCATTCCACATTAGAAGTATATGTAGATGATATATTCGTAAAAAGTAAAAAGTTTGAAGATCATATACGGGAATTGAAGAAGATTTTGATCAAAATACGTAAATTCAAAATGAAAATCAACCCTGTAAAGTGTATCTTTGGTGTAGCTTCGGGAAAATTCTTGGGATACATAGTGTCAAAGAACGGGATAGAAGTTGATCCAGCAAAGGTACAAGCAATCAGGACATTCCATCACCAGCAGCATTGAAGGACGTGCAAAATCCCAATGGGAAGCTTGCAGCTTTGGGCAGATTCATTGCTAGATCTTCAGATAAATGCAAGCTATTTTTGACACATTAAAGAAAGGAGCAAAATTCACATGGACAGAGGATCGTGAACATGTATTTTAAAATATTAAAGAATACTTGGTGAAGTTGTCAGTGTTATAAAAACCTGAACCAGGGGAATAACTATTGGTGTATCTCGCGGCAACTTCGGATGCCATCAGCACATTATTGGTCCGAACGGATGAAAGCGTCGAAAAACCAATATACTACATCAGCAAAACACTTAGGTCAGCAGAAAGAAACTATACGAAGATGGAGCAGTTGATATTGGCATTAGTATATACGACTCATAGGCTACGAACCTATTTCTAGGCTCATCCCATCAAAGTAATGACGAAGACACCTATTGAATCAGTACTAAAAATTTCTCAGCGAGTGGGAAGAGTGTCAAGTGGAACATGCAAATAGAACAATTTGGTGTAGAATATGGAATATTGACATCTGCCAAATCTTAAGTTATTGCCGATTTCCTGAACGATTTCCCTTTAGTTGAAAATGTAGAAGACATGCTAAATCTAGAGAAAGATCTCGCAGATCCCAAAGATTGCTTAAAGAAGATCATCCGAGTAGATGGATATATATGCTGACGGGTCCTCAAACAGTGAAGAAAGAGGAATTAGCATAGTATTTACTTCACCAGGAGGTATGAGGATTGTCCGATCATTTTGGCTGGAACTTTTGGTAACTAATAATGAGACTGAGTACGAAGCAGTAATACAAGCACTCAGATTGGCAATTGAAATGAAACTTGATGACATCAGACTTATAAGTGATTCACAGTTGGTGGTTAGGCAGATAGAAAGAAGATATCAAACATTTTTCCCCTAACTAATAAGATATCAAAAAGTGACAAGATATTATGCATCTCAGCTTCCGAATATCAAGTGGCGACACATCTGCCAAAAGGATAATAGATTGGATGATGCATTGGCTTTTGTGTTGTCAATGATGAGTGATCTTGAGGCTACTTCGGTGCAACTAGAATGGCTACGATATCCTTTAGAAGAACATGTGGTAGCAAGTATGGAGATATTGGAAATAAATATGGGCGACGATGAAGGAGTGGATGATTAGCGAATCCCAATTCATGAAAACCTGAGCGAAGGGAAACTTCCCCGAGATAGGTTGCAAGCTAACAAAATCAAAAGTAAATCTACGAACTATCAGCTGCGCGAAGGCATTTTGTATCTTCAGTCTTTTCATGGGCCATTGCTGTGATGCTTATCTAAAGAAGCAGGAATGGAAATCCTAAAAGCTATACACTATGGAGATGCGGGAAATCATACTGGAACAAGATCGTTGGCACAAAATGCAAAGGCTCAAGGATACTTTTGGCCATATATGCATGATGATGCGAAGTAAGTAACCCAGAGATGTGAATCGTGTTAGAGATTTGGTAAAAAGATTCATGCTCCAGTGACAAATTTGCATTCATTGCTTAGCCCATGGCGATTCGCAAAATGGGGAGTTGATATTGTTGGTCCATTAGTTCCAGGATCAAAGAAAAAGAAGTATTTGATCGTAGCTACAAATTACTTCACCAAATGGGTAGAGGCGAAACCATTAAAAACATTAGAGAGAAAGATGTGTTTTCTTTTCTATTTGAGCATATTATTTGCTAGTAACAAAAATTCGAGGGGGAAAGCATCTCTATGTTGTTTAATGCATTCAAGATTCAATAAGTAAAGTCAACCCCGATATATCCAGAAAGTAATTGACAAGCTGAGGCAACAGATAAAACTATTGCATAAAGTTGAAGAAAAAGTTGGATGGAAAATATAAGGAATGGTGCGAAGAATTGCACAATGTGTTATAGGCATATAAAACAACCCAACAAAGTGCAACAGGGATGTCTCCGTTCCATTTGACTTATGGGGTAGAAGCGGTCATCCCCACGGAAGTCATGATATCGACAACAAAAGAGAGGAATGGATTAAGAATCTCACTTCAGATCTAATATTATCCAAGTTGGATGATTTGGAGGAGAATCGAGAAAGAGCATTGCAGCACATGGAGAATTATCACAGAAGACTTGCAAGGGGTATAATAAAAAAGTCAAGATACGAGACTACGAGCCAGGCGAGATGGTCTTGCGAGAAATACCTCCATATCAAAAAGGACCTGAACGAAAGCTAAAACCAACATGGGAAGGACCATACATTTTGAAGCGAATTGTTGGTAGTGGAGAGTATGGTAGATCATGAATGACAGAAACTGGACCACTCGTGGAGTCCTAAGTATATCAAAAAATAATCTCCGTAAAGCTGACGAGGACTCTTGAAAAAGGTATAATGGTACACTTAAAACAAGTGCATTGATAATTTATAAAACCTAGATTACAGGCCGGAACCCCACACGATGTGATCTAAAAGCTGCATACGAGGCAAGGGAAATCAAAACATAATACCTACAATACGCCCAAGAGGCAAACTTATAAGACCTATGACATATTATGTGGTGAGGTTCTAGGATCTTTCACCTAAATAAGTAAGAGGCACACTGAGTAAGACCTACGAGGGGGCGGTTGAGACCTCATTAGGAGGCCGATAATACTTCATCCGCCAAAGGAAAAAGGTATTTTAAAAACTAAATTTTGTTGAATATCGTCGAGTTGTGGTTCACCGCTTCTCGACGAATCATAGCCCCGACGAAAGATATTCGACATGAGGTATAGACTATGCAAGAGTCTTCGAGGTATACGGTTGAGGCATGGGTTCCCGACACGTTTGAAGCGTGACCGGCCATTTCCATAAGGTGAAGTCCTTGATAGCTTGACACCCCTCCTAGGGTGTGGACCTCGTACCCTAAGCCAAATCGGCGAAGGAATAAGAGGTCCATGAAAACAAACTGGTTGTTGCATAATGGGATGGAAGGAGCTAGGTAGTAGTTACCAGAAGTAAGCTTTCTTGAACGGGCATCCAGGGGGACATAAAGGGACGGCACCCTCCTCTAGGGAGATGAAGTAGCCCGATAAGGCGAGGTTTGAGAGACTATTGCTCATAGAAGTATTTAGGATTGCTTACCTCGCCGACGATGTAAATGGCCACTAAGAATCCACCGCTTTGTATAAAAAATATGCGATAACTAAGACTCGTAAGATTATGCGAATTTTGATCTAAAACATTGAAGTAAACACCACAAAGAAACATATCATTTTGATTAAGTTCTAAGCAAAGACAATTTTAGCAAAAAAAAAAAATATATTCATTAACTAGAATTTTTCATCTACAGGTAGAAAGTTAATGATTATTAGCTAAATCTACAGTAGAGGAAGCAATTGTATAAAAAGATAAAAGAGGAGCTAGGCTTGGAGATCTTCATTTTTCTATTTGAGAGATTTGTCTTCGGAAGATCCTTCAACGGAAGTTTTCTCCAAAGGTTCTTCTTGTTGAGGCTGATCTTCACTGGAAGCTTCTTCGCCATCAGTTTTTTCGCCATCGGATTTGGTCTCCTCCTCGCTATCTTCTTCGTCATCAGAATGGATCTCAGGGAATTGCAAGACAACTTGGAGAGCCTTAAGCCTGTCGCAAAGATTATTGGTGAATTTCTGACAGACATTGTTCGACGAAGCCTGATAATCCTTTTTCAGCTGTTTGAAGGAAGCTTTGTAATCTGCTTCAAATTGATTAAATTCTTTGTCAAGCTTTTTATAATTTTCAAAGAGATCCTCAAACTTTTGGTCTTCGGCGTCCTTGTCAGCATGAGCTTTCTCCAAATCTTGTCGAACTTGATCTAGCTCCTGGCGGATTTTTTTTCCAGCTTTTCTCCCTTTGTCTTTCCGAATCTGCATAAGAAAAACAAAAAGTAATTAACTAAGAATTCAGGGAAAGCAGAGGCAATACGAAGCTAAAATTTTCCTTCTAAAAATAACCTTCTTTCTACAAGATAACAATTTTTAAGGTTTCTTCAACATATTCCTTTTTACTTGTTAGCTCAGCAACTTAGCATTGGGTACTAGCTAACTAATCCATGGCCTTTTCCAAAATTTTACCAAATTGTTCTTGGTATAGAGCAATTATTTTATCCATATCAATCGTCTTTATGATTTCAACGTTCTCCAGACGAACCTTATACAGATCCGATTTAACCTTTTCAAGATCCTTTTGCAGTTGTTCATGATCCGTTTATATTTTATTGAAATCAGGTCGTACAATGCGAAGATCTTTTTGGGATATACGAAGATTATCATGCAAGGTGTGAAGATCCTTCTCAGCAGTGCGAAGATTTGCCGCGGTAGTATCCTTAATTGAAAGGAACATTTTCTTCTCGAGTTCGCCCTCAAGCTCTGTATTTCGGCGAGTCAGTTCCATATTTTTATCTTTAAGATGAAAATTTAACTCATCTAAGTTCTGAAGCTCGTGAACTAGTTGATCTACATGATGAACCATTCCAACATCATTTTCTAACTCAAATTTCAAGAACTCAATTCGCTGTTTATATTCTCTATTTTGTTCGCATAAAACCTCAACTTCTAGTTGGCTTTGCTCGGCAGTTCTTTGACGAATTTGGCAGCGTTTTTCGGATCAGAACACACCTAAGTATCAACTAATGAAGTACAAAAGAATGAAAAGACTAAAACCTAAGGGGATGTAACGAAGCTTGCCACAAAGTTCTTCAACTCGCTTCCTTTGAGAATTTGCAGCAGCCTTCTCGGAATCTAATTCCGCTTGCATCGTCTCCTTATCTTTGTTCAGTTGTGAAACCTTCTTTTCCAGCTTTATGCAGTCCAGTTCTGACTGACGAGCCTCCTCCAGTGAAGAAAGCTTGAGGTTATATTCTTGTACATTAAATATACTTTTAGTAAAAATTTGTGAACGAAAAGATAAACCAAAAAGTAATGGAGATACTTGAAGAACTGCCGAGCTTGCTGAACTCAAGTTAAGAAGGAATATACTTGAAGTTTTGCTTCCGAGCCAAGCGAAGAAAAGGATTCAGACATCAATACCATTATTGCATTGCAGACTTGCGAAGGGATATCCACTACCACTTCCTTATTTATAGCCTTGAACATCTGAATCCAAGTGTTCACATCACGAGAACACTTGTCTTGGAGAGTCTCAAGCGTAGAAAACTCATTTTTTTCTTTAGCTTCTTTCTCAGGTCCCTGCGAAGATCCCTCGCCAATCTCAGAAACCTTCACATTCACAGGTTCGGGCTGGACCACTTCCGAAATCGAAGGAATTTGGAAAGTGGGCTTCGTATGAACTAATTGAAAAATCTCAGGAGGTACCATTGATTCTTCATTCTCTTTCTCCCCAAGAATCTCTTCTTCGGCGGCTTTATTTTAGACCACATGAGGAATAATGTCTTTATTAGCTTGAGTGTCAACCGCCTCAGTGGTTTCAAGCAAAGCAGAAACATCCAAGTTTTCATCCACTATCAGGGGCACCTTAAGATTAGCCCGAGTCTTTGCTGAGTGACGAGACTTTTTATTTGAAGGGCTAGCCTTTACCTCGCCAGATTCCGTCTTAGCAACATAAATTCGCCAACGTCAGATAAAGAACAGAGGCTGCAAAGGGAAATGCAACAACGAGAGAATGTGTTCTTTACCTTCATAGGCTCCGGAGACGAATGCTTGCGAGATTTAGGCTTTATCTCATTAGCAGCAACAATATCCTGGATATACAAAAATTAGTGTCAAAGAAAGCGAAGAAGAAAATAACATAGCAAAAGAAGAAATAATAGCTCAAGAATCTTATAGGACCATCCAAGGGTCCATGGTTCGTATCGAGGAGGGTTTTGATGCTCCCCCAGAGGACCCTGGCGAGGAACATTATTCGAGTGTTTACCCCAAATCCAGAGGCCTTTAAGAATAAGAGGATATTTCATCCAGTTCTCATCGCTGGACATGCGAAGGAACTGGTTGGTTTTGTTAATCTTCATATCAAGATCGGGAAGAAGGAGTTTCTTGTTATCATCAATATCCGCCCAGTTGAAGCGAATAACCCATTTTCAGCACAGCGGTCAAAGCGATTTTGGACGTAGTTTGATAGGAAGGAGCTCGCAGTGTAGTCAGAGGAAGTGAATGAGAAGTTTTTATCGGGGATGTCCGAGTATCCATGCAAACTACAAACTCATTGACCAAGTGAACAGTTAAAATACACCTCATTGGGGTAGCAGACGAGTCATAACCTCGTAGAACAAGGGATTCACACCATTGTAGAGAGGAAATTGTAGACCATCCTGTAGTTGAGCTAACGAAATTATAACGATACTGGCAATCCAAGACTCATCCTCAATCATCTTCAGAGCCAGGTTAACTTCTGAGTCAGATCCTTCAGGAATAGTTAGCCTAAGACCTCGTGGTTGAAGTTCGATGTTGAACTCAGCGACAGTTTTTGTTCGTATGGATCTGAAAATCAAAATCAAAGTAAAAATTAGGTTAACTCAGAAGATGAAAAGTTAGAAGGAATAGAAGAGAAAAACTCACCTAACAGTATGAATCCGTGAAGAAGCAGCATCTTGATTGGCGGCCATCTTTATGAAGGAGGAGGAATTGGAGAAATAAGGTTTGGAACAAAAGTCAGACAAAGACGCAGAGTTACAGAAAGAATGTTGAAAGTCAAGAAGATGAAGTTAATGGCGGATTGCAGGACTGACAGAGGAAGAGAAAGTTATGAAGGGATAAGAGTTAATAAAGAAGAAAATTGTTCAAAGGGATATTTATACCAGGTAAACCGGCTGAAGAGGTGGAAAAACCGAAATTGGTTAGACGTGTCAGTCATAAAGTGCAAAATTGAGGTCGTGGCGGCGGTTTCTCGAAAATTCTGAAAATCTGGCGAGGGTTAAAACCTTTTCGAATTCTCTTCCCATCCTACCCTCGTTCGGATAACAAGAGAAGAGGCAAAATATGGGGACAAAAAATCATCTCGCCACGTGTTCGCATCACAATACATAAACACGGGGAAAACATATTTCAAGTGAACACTTAATCGAAGCTCAGTTACCATAGGGATCTCTTCCTAGTACTAAGAGGGAGACGCGTGGAAAGCACTACCAGAGAATCGACGACTAAGTTTGAATTAGACATCTAGGCATTTAATGTGCGAACAGAGCGGTCATATCAACAACCTATTAGTTGTCAGTACAAGTGGCAAGTTATTATTGGATGAAGAGCAGATGATCAACGACAGCTATAACGAGGCTCATGGACCGAATATAATAACGAAGTGAAATACTAGTGAAGCAGAGTTCATCTCCAAGTAAGTTATAATAAGATCACTCCGGCGAAGTCAACTATGTCCGAAGCAAAATATACTTGAAACAAATTGTATCCGAAGACTTGTAAATCAAATCCTAATTTTATATTTTGGCTATAAACAGGCTTATGAGTAACTGTATTAGGGTTGATCAATTATGTTGGAGAGTAAGAGAGAGAGCTATTGTGTAACTCCATAAGCAATCATCTGAGATTGTAACCATCATCAAATCATAGTGAAATCCCTCCCGTGGACGTAGGTTTTAACACCGAACCACGTAAATCTCTTGTGTTCATCGTTCTTTATTATTGTGAGAGTTGTAATCATAAGATCAGGGTGGAAGGAAGAAAATATAACTTTGGATGGTATTTGGGTGTGTTGTGGGATTTCCTGCAACTACAACAATAATATCTTACAACCAAAAATTCTGAAACTCCTCATACTTTACTTAATATCAATATGGGAACATGTGCAATAAATATGAATTCATAATATGTGTTGGCTAGTGATTGATCATTATCTTATGTTTACTCTTATTAATTATTTGGTGTATTATTTTTTGTACCTAAAAATTATTCATAAGCAAAAAAATAAATTGTAGAAGTACTTTGTTTAGGTTCAGGGATAAAAATCGTACAAAACAAATCCAAACAAGTAGGATGTCTGAATTTGTTAAGCTTCGGTTACAAAGAGTGGATATGGGTTGATCTTAGGGGAGGGAAGCAAATGAAGTTGAAGGAATTGTGTGTAGAATTGTGTGTTGTGATGGAAAAATAACAGAGCTTAATAATGATTTTCCATCTCTTCTCGATTCTCTGGCTTATTCTTTTCTATTGGCTCTTGTTTGTTCTACTTTTGGAATTGGCTAAGAAACCTATTTATAACATTTTAGACCACACACTTTTCTTGTAAAGTAGTGATAGTTGTGGGGACATGGAGAAGTGGAGGTTCTGGAAATAGCCGTCCACCTCGTCCTGGGAAGTTTCTGGAATCTCCAGATTATTATTCCATTATCTCTTCAAGCACCCTGACTTACCACTTACTTTATAACTTCCTCGTAATGGGGTATTTGCCACGCCCATGTTGTTGTAAACCGCCAGACCAAACCCCATGTTTTATCCCCCCATATAATATGACTTTGATATCTCGTAAGAATTGGTGGAGTCGTGGCTTCAAAGCCACTAGTCTTGTTCTAAAATAATGTCTCCAATGGACTTTATGTCAACTTTATCGTAGTAATGGCTTAAATAATTACGCTAGCTTGAGCGAGAGAGAAAAAGGGTGTTATCTTGAGCAAATAATGCATGGTAGCAGCGCGGCAGCAGCAAGGCACGTCAGCAACAGTGAAGCGTGGGTGGTATCGTAAAACTTGGCGCAGCAGCAGCACGGACACGGAGCGTGGCAGCAGCAAGGCATGGAGCTAGGGGGAAGCAAGGCACAAATATGGGGAGGGCGCGGTAGTGGCTCGGCAGCAGCGCTAGCGCTAGCCAACCACGTCTCACTCCCTTCATTACTTTGGTTTTGGTACTCCATGGCTTTGTTGCTTCATAAATTTGGCTGATTTCATTGTTTTTGGTTGATTTTGTCTCTTTCATTATTTTGACAAACTTGTGTCGGAGACATGGCTAGGGCTTACTAAAGCCTGTGTTTGTTGTTGTTAGGGCTATAGCATATATGCTATTTTTTATTGACATTAACTAATGACATGTCCATGACTATGCCTTATTTAGGATTTCCCAGTCTTTGAGATTTAATTGTTGGCATTTATGCCTATATTTTGTGCAGTGCATACATAACACCTTCAAGAGATTCAGCCGTGAAAGTTTGCAATCTTGAAATTATGCTCGATGCAACTCTGCAATTAGATGGTATGCATTACCGCTTTTATTCAGATATGGTGTTTCCTTTATCCTGAATATTTGCGATTTTGTATAATCAGTATATTCTGTTTTATACAAGTAGTTTGCATGGATGCACATGAAATAACGAGGTTTTTGTTGCACAAAGCTCTGAAATTTCTATGGTGCATATATATGCTAAAAATCTATAGGGCTAGTTTAGCCAGGAGATAAATATGCATTCTAAATTCTCTTGCAGAATGTAAGATATTAATAATGTTCGTAATTCTGATGATCGTCAGAAATTATTATATATTTATTTCATGCTTCTGCTGTTTGGTAAAAGCATCATTATAAAGGGGAATATTACAGTTTTCTCCCTTGTCAAAAAGTCACCATCAACATTAAGTTTCCTGCTTAGCGCGGAGCAATAATGTGTTTCGTGGTAAGCATTAGATGGTGAGTTTTATTCTATTGCTATAAGAAAAATAGATCAAATAGCTTAGTTGTCGGATATTACCAGGAATTCTGATTTGATGATGCTCCAATGATGCCGAGTAGTCGATGAAGGAGAGTGTAATTTGGTAAGGCGTGGCTGATTTGTACAATGGAGAGACAAAAATTGACTCGTGTGTGGCACGGGAGCATGATTTCAAAATAGGAAACCCTTGTTTGACCTAAATTTGGAAACCAATTACTATAAAAGGGAGTGTAGACCCTTATTTCTTTTTATTCTTCTCCCACCACCATTGTCCCGACTTTTTCCTTCTCTTTTTCTCTCCGCCTGCAGCAGTTCTTCCTCCCGTCAGCGCCACCACCATTCAATCACCGTCGGCGATCCCCTTGCCGGTTTCCGGCACCGACTAGGTAACGTTTTTTTATGTGAGTATTTCACGTGAAATAATATATATTTTTATTTATTTATTTATTATACGTGAGTGAAATGCTCACATATCTCTTCTACTCTTTCCCCTCTTTTTTTTAGGGTAAATACTAAATGACTTCTTTCAATTATCATTGCTCATTCAATTGCATTAATATACCATTGATTTGATAATTGTCTTCTTTCGCCATGTTTTGCATGTGGACCTTAATTCCGTAATTGTTGATTCTGATTGTAGAAGTTCTCCATTGGCTTTGATGTAACATCGTTGAGCTTTAACCATGTACGTTAGGGTTTATAGCAACCCTCATTTTTTATGTACATATATGCATGTATTTTCATATCAATGATAGACATATATATACATAGAGTAGTGCAAAACCTTGTGTACGGTCGTCCAATTGTTGATGTAGATATTATTTGAACCCGCTGTAGATGTCTAACAATCTTGAAGATATTACTACTACTGGTTTCAGTCACGATGGAATCGAAAATTCTGATGTTCTCCACTTGGATGATGTAACTACCATCCATGATAAATTCTTTGATGGCGTTGCTAAAGATGCTGCTGACCCTGATTATGCTGGTATTTTTATTTCACACGTTGATTCCGTTCTTCGACCCCAAAATATTTATCCGCAAGATATAGTCAGGTGTTGTTTGCAGAGGAAAGGGTATAGGCATTCGTTTGTTGATTTCAAGAAATCCCAAACTTCTTTGGTTGGATGGGCCTCGTGGGCTAAAGTTATGTTGAAGAATCCTCAGATAAAGCTAGTTTTAGAAAATGCCAAAATATTTCATACTGTAGGAACGTTTGAGACCTTGAGAATTAATAAGGACATGGAGGGTCTGTTTGCATTTGTTTCTCGTTGGTGTGGCCCGATTCATTCAGCGATATATGCTTGGGGTGAGTTGACAATTATTGTGGAACTAATAACAATTGTATATGAAATCCATTTTTTTCTTTTTTGAGACAAGATATATGAAATACAAACTAAAAGAATAACAATGAAACTAATATGGCCGTGGAAAAAGGACTTTACCACTTGATTTGTCACAACTTGTATTGTCTCGGTATACTAAACTTCATACAATCCATTTATTTTGATTTCTTCGATCTTATACTTAGTCTTCAACTAGGATATAGAATTTTACTCTTTAACTTTATTCAAATTTGTAATGTTCCGCTTGTTGATGATGATATGTTTCTACGGACCTGTTATTATCGAGAGAAAAATAGAGTGGTGCCAACTGCAAATCAAACTACAAGGTAAGGTTTTTTTGCAATTTTGATGTCACCCTCATGATTGATAGAATTAGTACTCAAGAGATCAAAGTAGTGCTGAAATGGTGCGAGGTTGGGTAGCTCATCATTCTACCTGGAATTTGTGCAGATGAAACACTTTAAACGGACAATTGAAGGTTTGGTGCTCACAGAGTAACCAATTCAGTCCTTAAACACTACCTGGAATATGGCGGCTCGAATCTTCTTAAAATAATCTTCCTGAATTTTGAGTTAGGCTAACAGAGTAACCAATTCAGTCCTTTTGAATGACTTTCCTATAAGCTCGTTACCCTATCGGTCTCTTTCTGAGCAAAATTTTAAGCTTAGGTTCGTGTTTGGTAACGTGTTCCTAAAGCGGGCAAGAAGAAAACGGTGATGAAATCCGAGTCATTATCTTGTATGGACAGTTCTTTCCCTTTACTAGAAAATAAATTTGTATTCAGTCCTCAACATATATGCATTACGAAGGAATACATAAAATCCTCTTGCAGAGGTTTCGTGGATTGATAGAGTTTTACCTCCCATACCAGATGGACGATGAACCGTTGAAGTCGACTCGGGCCACTGACTCCTGTGTCAGTGTACGAACCCAAGGGGATGAGACAATATCGTAATTGTCGTCCTTACCTGTGTAGTTTATATTTAATGTTACCCTTCCGTATGGTTTAAAAATAAAAATAATGTCCAAAAATGTTCCAAAGTGTCCAAAAATAAAAAAAAAATTTACAAAAACAATTAAAGATTTCCTAATACAGTTTTTTTAAATTAAAATAACAAATAAAAAAAAACCTAAAAGTAAAAATTAAAAAATTAAACTCCTTGTCTTCTTTTCCGTTCTTTTATCTTTAATTTTACTCCAAGTCTTTTGATCACCAAAATCTTTGGCTCAATTTCTTTCCGTTCTCATTCCAAAACCTGTAGCAAAAGAGAAATACCTAAAAAACATAAAATAACAGAAAATAATAAAAATTAAAAAATTAAACTAATCCTAAAAACAAAAACTAAACTAACAATCTAATCTAAAAACAACTCCCGGCAGCGGCGCCAAAAACTTGATGCGTCGGAAAACCGACTTTGTTTTACCGCAAGCGCATAGTGTCGAAAGATGTAGACAAGAGCAAATACGGTTCGTTCCCTCGAGAAGTGTGTATTACTTATGCTAATTAATTCAAGTAACTTTCAGGTCAAAAGATGTTTTTCCGATTTTTGTGAAGAATTAAACTAATGAATGAATTAAAACTATTTAATAAAGATTGAAATCAATAAGAGAAAAGCATTAAGGTTTCGGGAATCCGTTGTGGATTAGGATTTACTTGCGTTCATCATAAAGGATATCGATTTTACTCGTGCAAAACAGCAAATCTAGCTACTAATACACTAAAGATATTTCGTTTAAGAATCGAAGAAAAGAATTTTAAAAAAAGAATTGTTTGTTCTCAACCTAAGGTAGAATTTCGAAATACTAAGTATACATGGCATAAATAGTCAAAGAATATTCATAAAAACGATTATCGAGAAAGGGTCAACGAGTTCTCGACTAATCAAACAATGAACTATGGCATATAACATGAAAAGTCATCGAGAGAGTAAAACATTGAAAGAGAGACAAAGCACAACATTAAGCTTTAGTAGTTCAAAACCCTAGTTTTGAAACACAAGAAAATATATCTCTACAATTTCTTCCTTTCACCCCTAACAAAGAGATTTAGCTAGACATTGCTTTCTTAAAGGTCATTAAAAATTTATTAGGAAAATATTCTATTTGTGAGAAGTTGTGTCGAAAATTGTATATAGGCTCTCATTTATATAGGCTTTGGTAACCTTCTTTTGATCTTTATCCAATTAGGAAACCTAATCTCATTAAACTTTTCCACCTCTTTTTGATCCTTATCCAATTAGGAGACTTAACCTCCTCAAAAACCAACAAAAATCCTAATTTTTACGTCAAAGGCGAGCCCACAACGCTTCCCTTATTTCTCTTCCCGCGCAGGCCCAATAAGGCCCAACAGATACCAAATCCAAGTTGGTTTCACGGTTTTGCTCATAACTTCTTCATACGAACTCGGAATGACCTTATTCATTGGGTGTTGGCTTCGCCATTCAATTATATACAGGATGGTGTGAAGAATTCCTGGATTTGGACAAGTTACAACTGATATTGAGTCTTTATTCCTTTGTATCACTTTTTTCCTTGCACAATTAAGTGTTAGTTCAGTTCTTCTGGACGATCCACCTAATAAAAGATAAATAAATAAAAACAAACATAATATAAAATAATTCACATGAAATCTAGCAAATAAGTGCATGAAATTGACACATAAAATATGTAAAATATGCACTTATCATCAATCCCCTTCGTTGCTTTGGTTTTGGTACTTCTTCATGGCTTTGTTGTTTTGTGACTTTGGCTGATTTCATTGTTTTTGGTTGACTTTGTCTCTTTCATTATTTTGACAAACTTGTGTCGGAGATATGGCTAGGGCTTACTAAAGCCTATGTTTGTTGTTGCCAGGGCTATAGCCTATATGTTATTTTTATTGACATTAACTAATGCCATGGCCATGACTACGGCTTATTTAGGATTTTTCAGTCTTGTGAGATTTAATTGTTGGCATTTATGCCAAAATTTTGTGAAGTGCATATAGAACACCTTCAAGAGATGCAGTCGTGGAAGTTTGCAATCTTGAAATTATGCTCGATGCAGCTCTGCAATTAGATGATATGCATCTAATTAGCGCTTTTATTCAGATATGGTGTTTCCTTTATCCTGAATTGCGATTTTGTATAATCAGTATATTCTGTTTTATACAAGTAGTTTTCATGGATGCACATGAAATAACGAGGTTTTTGTTGCACAAAGATCTGAAATTTTTCTGGTGCATATATATGTTAAAGAGCTACATGACTAGTTTATCCAGGAGCTGAATATGCATTCTCTATTCTCTTGCGGAATGTAAGATATCAATAATGTTCGTAATTCTGATGCTCGTCAGAAATTATTTTAAATTTATTTCATGCTTCTGCAGTTAGGAAAAAACAGCATTATAAAGGGGAATATTACAATTTTCTCCCTTGTCAAAAAGTTACCATCAACAATTATAAATATCTAGGTAATGCCAGAGAAGAACAAAGCTCCTAGACAAACATTATCCAAATTTCTCTGGTACTCAAAATCTCTAATGGCATATACAAAACCAGTTATCACTGATTCAACACCCGTGAATATCAAAGAATACCCTAAAAAATACATATACATAATGGATGTTCCCGATGTACATATGATTGATGATAATGGTATCAAACAATGCCATTCATTACACCGACCATTTACATTCTCATTCCTTCATTTCCAAATGCCGGTTGTAAATTCAGTCAAATTAGGTAAGCAAAACACGAATGTAACATCTTAAGAACACATAACGTACAATCCAGCATAAAACCACAATAACAAAAGAAGATTGTAACACCAAAAAAGAAGATGAACACAAATTCAAGATACATCCATAATAAAAAGCAGGTTTGTAAGTAATATCATAAGAACAAATCAATTCAAAATCCAACACAAACCCATAATTAAAATCTACACAAAACCCACATTTCAAGTACAAAATTATCAAAAAATCAATCATCAAAATCTAACTTCTACAATACTAATACACCATGAAAAAACTAAGAACACAGTACTATGAACACCACAATTGTAATAGCAAAATAAAACATAGAAACATGGACACTTTTAATTTCCATTTGAGGAACACTTTACATAATATATGGTTTGATTCATGTGTGAACCTTTTATCTATTTTGATATCATGTGAAAGTTGTGTTCCATTGAATAATTTAAGCAAATTTTAAGTTTGTACGTCAGTTGCGAGAGCTGCAAGTCTTTGACTATGGTTTTTGGATAAATTAAGTTCTTTACTTTTAACTTAGTTCTACTATTATTCATTCCTCCTTATTCATTGAATTTAGTTTCATTAGTTGACCTACTTTCATTATGTTTTTTATAGTACACTAAGCTTTGGAGAATTTATTCAAGCCACTTTCAACGGGTTGCATTTTGTTTCCATGTGCTGAAATGTGTATGCATATCAAAAATATGTTGCACACATGATTCCTGCATAATAAATTTTTTTATAGTTCTTATCAATTATGATTTATTATAACAACTTGGGATTTCCCCTTCGTTATGTAGTTGGACATCAAGTTGTTGTTTTGTCAAGCAAAACTCATTTGGGTGCTATCGATTTTGAGCAGGAAAGTAAAAATAATTTTTGTTGAAGTATTGCTTTGATTCCATTTGTATTGTTTTCTCTACTATGAAGTTGTTCTTGTCTTCAGGGCGGGTTGTTGTTCAATTGCTATTTTTTGTTACACATGTTTGTTATAAAATTATCGAAGGATGATGAGGGTTTTCTTATGTCTCTCAACAATTATCTGATTCATTAATCATTATGCATATTTTTTCAGGACTTAAAGTATATGAAGATATTTCCTTGCTAAGGTGAAGATGATCAACCTGAGTCATGTTCTTTAGTTTAAAACTGATTAAAGTAGTAGTGTAAATCAACAAAGTGTCGATATGTGTTGTACTTCTTCATCATCTCTTTGGTTGTCTTAGCTCAAGAGGTAAAACGCATGGCTTTTAGTCATGAGGGTGTGGGTTCGACTCCCATAAACAGTGACTGGAGCAATGCTACACTGTTGGTATTTTTTAGAACGCTTCATTGTAAACATTTAAAGAAGTTTATTACGCTCAATACGCTACACAGGCATTAATCTAGATTCGCAACACAGGCTAAGCCTTATATATTATGTAATTAAATCAATTGCATAATTGTGGTAACTTAGCTAATAATAATATAATACAAAATAATATTTTGTATTGTGTAGTAATTAAGATATACACTTCTAATATTTATGAAGTGTTTGTATTAGGTTTGATTTTTCGGTCATTGGTTTTTGGTGTATACTATGGTTATCCTATTTTACACTTATAATTTATAAGTATGATTGAATAGTTTGGTTAGAATTATATTACTCCCTCCGTTTCAGGAAAAGAGTTACTTTTCCTATTTGCACAATTGTTAAGGCAAGATGAGAGAGAATAACTTTTGTAATTTATTTCCAGATTTATCCTAACAAAAAGTTTAATATTACATATATCTTTATAATGAGAATAATAACATTTCTTAAAATAACAAGGGTAGTTTTGAAAGTTTGTTATATTGAAAATGAAAGTAACTCTTTTGTTGGAACAAAAATTTAAAGAGAAAGTAACTCTTTTCCTGAAACGGAGGGAGTATTATTTAATTATATTTTAGAAAAGATTTCCATTTATACCAATCCAGTCCGAAGTATTAATTGTATCTATGACAAAATTTATCATAGTAAAATTTTATATAATTTTTTTAAAAGGATGTAGAATTTTGTAATATCAATTTTATTAACAATTTTTTCTAACCCAAAAAAAATTAAATCTACCAAAAAAATAGGAAATAAAAAGCCCGAGGGCGTGGCACAGGCAGAATTCTAGTTGATTGTAAATTTGTACAGGTGATCTTGATGTAATGCTCGTGTAATTTCTCGCTCAACGCCAACAAAATATAAAAATTGCCGAATCAGAGAAAGTCCTTAATTTGTTCATATTCGTGACACGGATGCCTTCACACCCGTGTGCCTAGATTGATTCTGATCATATATATACTGCACATACAACCCACAAAATTGTACGACTGAACTACCTTCCGCAGAGAGAAATATCATATCCATCTCACAATTATTATCATCATCATCATAATCAACAAGCCAATTATTGAATTTTGGTATGTATTAATATGTATCAGGAGATATGGGCCGCGGACCCATCGGTAATAATAAAGGCAGGGGTCCGGGAACCAAATGGAGCTACGAGAGTCTCAATATTTTGAATGGACCTCTAAAGATTTATAAAAACATCAATCCCAGCAAATGTTTTTTCATGTACAACTCTAAGAACCATCACTATCCATCCATCCAAGCGGGGGTGGTGGTGGGGTGTTGTCTTAGACACTGATAAGTTTTCTACCCAAAATAGTTGGGAGCTTGGTTTGCCATTTTTAGAATGTTTACAATCAGAATGCTGTATCTCAATTATACAATAATTTGTGTGTAAATATCAACTGAGATTCTAAATACATAGGTCACAAGGTCAATACATATTCACTCATTAAATTTTGAAACTTACCTAAGATTTTTCAGCACGTTTTTCCAAATTTTGATTTTTGAACTTAAATTAGTATCTTAGCAAGTAGTGTATTACCAACTAAGTTAGTCGTCACGTAAGTTTTATGATACGGAAGATGAAATAATAAAATATTTATTTTTTTATTGCTTTATTTCTTGATGGGTTTAGAATTTTATCTCGAATGCTTTTAAGATTAAACGGGTTTTATTTAATTTTTTAGAGCATAATTTTTTGGCATGACATAAAAATATTTTTAGAGGAAAGAACAAGGAAATTTGGAATTTATTGTTTTTTGTTATTTGTTGTGTGATTTGAAAAGAAAAAAATAAAATTATTTTTGAAGGAAAAACAAAAATTATTGATATATGATCCTATGATATAGGAGTTTAGTTCTTCGAAATGACTTTTCAATTAATTTTATTTTGTTTAATATTTATTTTACCTTCTTTTCTTAAAAAATGAAATAAATTAGTCGTCTGTTTTACGTGTATTACTTTTTCTTGAAATTTTTTGTCTAGCACGAATGTTAGCATTTGTCTTGTGGTCCAAGATCTTAATGTTATCTCACACGTAGAAGGAAAGTCCTTTGACTTTGAGAGGGACAAGTTCTTAGGTTTGGCTAGTTTGTCAAAGTGTCTTGAGATTAACTGCATCTTCTCCCTAAATGGTTACATCCGTTTCTTTCTAAGATGCATGACTGTTGCTTCCATTACTGACTTTACCAAGTGAACGCGGAGCTTAAGTTATTGTTGTGATTTCAGTATTTTTGTACATACAACTTAAGTTAGGTATCTCCGATTTCATTTTCCTCTATCGCTGAGGATTTTTATGACTGATATCCGTTAACTCATGTCCGGCAAGTCCAAGCTCGGGTAAAATAATAGTGGAATCTCATGTGCCAAAATGTTCAGCTGTGATTACAGACTACAGACTCCTCCTCTCTGCTGTCTCTCCACTGCTTCAAAACATGGAATTTAATTCTTAAGTTGACTACTGATTATAAAAGCATCAAAAGTAAAATTTCAGATGACATAAATACCCTAATCAATCAACTGAAATATAGATGCGACATTAAATAATTTCCACACACGATAGTACTCTAATTAAGAACAATAAGTTAAGGGTAATATCGTCTTCCAAACAACCCAAGAGAGAAAATAAAGAAGAAGAAAAGAAGCAAGAGAGAGAGCTTTTACAAACCAAATTCTAATGGATTCCTAAGAAGTTCTAAGGAATCCCATTGAATAACACTGATTACTAAGAGGACTACTTGGGGGGATTCCTGTTAAACTTCTTCTACTGCTCCAAAGGGATGCGTTTGGATTCCATCGTGTATGGTTGCCAGAATGGAGTTTTCTTACTAAAAAACTTGCCAATGACCATGGAATCCAAAATCTTAATAGCAACATCAGACTTGATACACCTTGGTGTCTTGTATTGATTTACTGAAGAGCCTTGAGTGACACAAAAATCCATAAGTGCGTCAAATGCACCACTTCTCACAACCCTTATTTCCAATGGACCAATTGATCTATCTTTGTTCCTACATCTTCTATAAACTGAATCAAGTGATTCTTCAACTGTTGAACAACATTCTTCCATCATATTCGTATCGATATCAGGCAATTCACCATTTATATTTTCTCTAATTTTCAATTCCCAGTACAAAACATAATGCCCAGGAATTGATGATGTATCCGCATAACTAGTATACTCGGTTAAGAGAAAACCCAATGGCTCAATTACTAGTTTGGCTTGTGTTACTGCTTTCAACAGATCCTCTTCGTTTGTTTTGTCTGTGTCGATACTTAAGACCACGTTGCGGCGATGTACAAACCGGAATTGTGGTGCATTATTGTAAAATCCTGTCACCATTAGAATGTCACCAACTCTGTACCTGTATAGCCCTGGAAACAGAGAAAAAACAGAGGAAGCTCATTTTCGTTTCACCTTGTCCTTTTAAGGTAAAAACTACAGCAAAATATACAGTGTCCATGAAAAAAGGAGGAATACATGTAGCAGTGTACTCATTCTAGCTCGAGCGCTAAACTAGTCCCATGTCGCGGCCCAATGAATTTGTACATGCAAGTGTATATGTCGGTCCTAGAGTCCTCCTAGACCAGGGTAATCATTATCGTATGAGCCACTTTCGGAGAGAGTGATGTCCGAGGGGATTAAAATGGCGATTGCTAATTGTGACATGATTATATAACATATTAAACGATAATGGGCTATGAAAATATTAAATGCAATGGCCATGAATCTTAACTAATATATAACAAAAATATTAAGTCAGCCAAATTTAAGATATGTTACTGAGCAGGAATTGAATGAGGCATGTGGATCAGATCTGAAAATAAGGAAGACCCAGAAAAATATGTGAAAAATTGAGAGCTAACCTGTGAAAGTGGTGACAACGATTTCGTAATAATGACCGACTTTGACATCCGCAAGATCGACAGTTTCCATCACTTGTTCCTCTTCCTCTAACGTGCAAATCTTATCAGACAGGCCATTGCATTGAACCCCTTGGCTTTCTTCTTCGTGGTTTTTCTCGACAGGAATGAACTCGAAGTAGGCCATATTCGGAAGGAGTGTGTAAGAAACGTCGGATGACTTGTTCAAAGGATTTACATTGATCCCAAAGTAACTCTCGGACGAAGCGTACATAGTAGATAGAAGAGGGAGCCCACCACTATAGAAATCGAGTGTAGGGATATACTGAGCCATGGACCCTGTGACAATCACATCGATGTACTTGGTATTTGGCCATAGTCTCTTAACTATCCCATCCCATGATTTTTTACCACATTCTTTCTCAATGAAATCGGCCAATTCCTCATTCGGTTGTCTAAGAATGTTCATAACAGCAATTCGACACCCAGGGTCAGTAATCCAAGTGCTTACGTTCCCAGTCCTAATGTTTGAACACAACTCTGGCCAGAAATCCTCCAAGAACTTTATGGCTCGGAGAAACGCAGATGCAAAAACAGCTCCTGCCCTTAGTACTTCATCTCGTTGAATTAAACCACATAGTAACTGGCAATACATACTCTGCTTGTTGTCTGAGCACAAGATGGTCTCGTCCGGACTCGTATAGACATTGTACCTGCTGAAAGCCCGGTTTCGGAAATTGCTACTTTTGTAATAACTTGTCAATACGGGCCGTGCCATCAAACCCGACGGAGTACTGATTTCTGGTTTAATGAATAAGAGGTACATTCCTTTACCTTGGTCCAAACCATCCACATACCTGAAATTTGAACAAAAAAAAAAAACAAGTTAAAAATCATCTAAAAAGTACAGTTATTTAAGCTTCGAACACAAAGACAAAATATAAAGTGTTAGATCCTCACTTGTTCATAACAGGCACAAGGAGATTGTACATGAATGTCTTTCTATCCAAATCTTCAGAAGTGGTTGGCATCATCTTTGGTTGTCCTCCGGAAGTTCCAGAACTGCAAGAAGATCAAAACATTTTGCTTACGAGTAGTCAAGGAAAGAAAAAATGCCAAAAAATAAAATAAAATCAATTGAAATTTTCATATCCAAACTCAGGTTCAAAATTCTTACCTAGTGAGAAGCTCAGTGATGGTTTGTGAACATATGATATTAGATGGGTCACCATTTGCAAGCCTTTCGATGTAGGGCTTAATCTCTTCATAATTCACAACTGGAACTTTAGTTTTGAACGTGTCCTTATCGACATGATCACCAAGATACTTGCTTAGATACTCGGTTTCGCCATTTTGTTGCAAAATGCTTTCAAGTATCTGTTGTTGAATTTGTTTAGCATTGGTAGTCAAGTCATCTAATAGTTTGATACCACCTTCACCATCATTAGGATCACAAGTTAGTAACATTTTTTTTTCTGTGATCCAAAATAGTACTAGTAATGGGTTAGTGGTGACTTATGTATAACTGAATGAGTAATAATCTCTCGAGAGACAGAGAGAGAAGAAGTAAATGAATGAATTTTTTAAAGGGATGTTTGATGAGAAGACAAAGAGATAGGAGTGAGATGAAACCCTAACAACAACAACTAACTATACTACTGGCTGCCCATTGTTGGTCTCTCATTCTCTTTATCTTTCTCTCATATTTAAAACTTGTTCACTCTAAACTCACTGCCGTGAAGAGGGTTTGCTGTTTCTGTTTCTTGGTAGCTGCTGAATAAAGAGTAGTGAATGATTATATAACAGATTTTTTATTTTTATTTTTGATGAGGAGGAGGAGGAGAGGAGGGATTCTTTGGGAATTGATAGTATTTTGTTTTTTCAAAGAAGAGAGAACAAGAAATAAGTAGGAAATGTAGGAGAAGTAGAAGCTATGAAGGTCCTACACACGTGGCCTTGTCTGGGAGGGGTTTGATCTTAAGATTGGAATTTGGTTTTTTGATTACTGTTAGTCAAAATCTACACCCAATCATAGATTAGTTTTTGTAATGAAAAATGTTCTGTTTTCGACGGGGAGTTTAGACCAAATATAATTAGGGTTTAGCAATTTAGCTTAATATATACTGAGGAAAAAGCAGCTGAATTATTTGCTAAGAGAGTCATTAAAGTATATAACCAAGTGGGGTCATAAAAAAACTTTTTTTTGTTCTCTTTGTTTTCATTTCACTTACTCGCAAAAAAAAAAACCCTAAAGTCGTCACATCTATCTTGTTCAGATTTGATCTTTTTGGATTAGATCTAAGCAAGAATTTTTTTTCTTTTTAAATTTTAGATGATAATTAATTGAATAAGATGTTTTTATCTCATATTTGTTGTCTTTTGACAAAAAATTTCGTTGTTTTGGAGCGATTTCACTTCGTCGTTATGGGGCGAGTTTTTAAATTTTGATGGATGGTTCGTGGCTTGTTATTCTCGATTCAAAAACATTGACGATTCAATACGATATCACTTTGAATCCATACTCAAGGGATTTAGAGCATCCGGTTTCATTTGGATCTATAAGTTTATGGGAAAATTACTCCTCTCTATTAGGAGCATCTCTTATCAAAGAAGAATACAATCATATTAAATGGTCGAAATTATATCCAGATTATACCATCATCTCTCCCTTATACATAAACAAAAATTAGATATTGTTACGGTTTAGTGCTCTTTCTCTTTGCGATCTACTTGTAGTTGATATCTTTACTTGTATTAAGGCTTTGATTATCTTATATTTTGATTTCTTCGTTATTCTTATAAGTGAACATGTAATCATTATTTTAATTTGAATAAATTGAAATTTATTGATTATACAAAAAATAAAATAATATAAAAATATATATAATATAAAAATAAAAATATATATTGTACTAATTTTTTCTTAGTAAAATTATTACTATTCGTTTTATACCTGTCATCCTTGCATAGTGCAATAACAAAAAAAGTCAAAAATAAAATAAAAACTTTGCTATTAATTCTCCGAGCCCATGAAACCCGAAGGGATTGTCTTTGTGCCCGTGAATTTGCATCAGAACAATGGTATAGCTATCCATGATAAAGAGCTAGCATATGTCTAAGTGTTATCCCGACACTGTTGGGTCATGATTCTGTATTTTTCTATGAAGTTATATGAATTGAAATTGGTTATTTAGAAAGAGTTTTTCTTTGAGTGTGGCATTACTACAACTAGCCAGTAGATGGGACAGATACATGGGAAATATAGTAGTAGCATATATTGATTTACAACTGGAATGATATCATCAAATTTTGTATTTTGTATTCAAATTTTAGGGTTGAAAAAATGAGCTCAAAAAAACAAAAATTGGTTTTGTTTGGATGTTAGTCATATCAATTTGAATAAAAGATGGCGACAACAAGCTTTCTGTGCACTCTTTGGATGTTTCCACCATTATGGCAATCTTCTCCTACCCACATGAATGCATGATATCATTTCTAGTAGTTACCTAAAAATGTATACTAAGAAGAAATATAGTGACATCTTTTTGTTACCTAATCGCTACTGCTTTCTCCTTCAACTAATCTCATTAAATCCACCAATTAATTTCATTAAACCACATTTTGGTTTTTAGTCCTAATTAGCTAGTTAAATTTTAAAGTCTGATTAAATGATTCATGATTTAAACCCATTGGAGTAAGATGTTATCATATAATTTCAGCCTTCAATATATTTTCTTTTATCCTTCAATACATTCTTTCTCACATGTAAGATGTTATCATATAATTGGGTCACTCATAATGGGTTCAAATCATGAATCAATTACTCAATTTTCTTAAATTTTAACAGCTCTAAACATTAACGATAACTCTTCAAATGCCATCCAGAACCAATAGGGTTGAAAATTGCTAGCTAGGTGTTTGATATACCTACCGCATTAGAATATAAAGCACGTCGGTATTTGAATTTCTACCTATCGATCAGAAAGAAAGAAAATAACTCGGTATTTCAGTGTTCACGGCTTTACCACTCAATAGAATTTAAAGTAAGGATTTAATGTGTCCAATGTATAAACATATTTTCGTGACATGCTATATATATATATATATCAGATTGATCATGTGGGATTTAATAGAACAATTATGCACGGGTATTGTCATAAATCAGGTGTCCTCTCAGTGACCCTACTCTTAAATCAACCAAAAGAATTATATATGATTATTCGTCGACAAATTATTGGTCAATCGAGCACCACAGGAAAATTATAATTTACATAAAAATGAAGGATTTCGTTAGAGCTAGATAAAACCAAGAAAACTATGGTTTTGATCCATTACTGACTCAGCAGGTCCTACAGACATTGTCATATCTAGATAAGGTTGATGAAGAAATAGACTGGTAATTTTGTCTGCAAATTTTTAGGTACTGTAACAAATTTTTGTTTGCATGCATAATTCTTTTTTGTTAATATCAATTTGCATGCATAATAAGATAAGAAACTTCAATAAAAAAAACACAAAAAGAAAAACTACTATAGTTTTAGAGTATCACCAATTAGACAGCTAGCTCTTAAGCATATAGACAAAATGTGGCTAGTCATAAGAAAATTACACCTTTTTTTCTTATGAAAATTGTCTAGATATTTTTGTTGTTAGGGTTATATTTTAAAAGAGGTGAACATGGCGAAAGAGCAACATAAGCCAGATAAGTTGGAGAAAGAAAACAGTTACAGAAGAAAGTCAAAGTCAAAGTCAAAGGTAGTATTAAGTTGTTTGAATCACTAATCGAAAAAATATTCTAAGAAAAATTAACTAAATCAACTGTCATGAAATGAGTAATTAAATGAGTAATTAAATGAGTAATTAAATAATTAAGTTTGTTAACTAATAAGTAACGCAATGAAAGTGGGATTTGTTGGATTTGGTACTGCTGAAATGTTTCCATTATAAAAATGAACCCACACGAGGTGGAGGTGTCTTGTTAAGGGGACAGACTGCCCTAAAATTGTGCAGAGGAGAAGGATGGCAGGAAGGACCGGCGGAGGAATATATTTTACCGGAGACAATACTCGCTGTCCAATAACTAGTCCAGAAAACCTTCATATATATTACGAAAAGTTGTTCATTGACCACAAAATTTGCATCTTACATAGTTTTCTTGGATGAAACTTAGATGTTGACACCCTAAAATTGTCCCCCATCTGCCTAAACATATGGGTTCCATCGGTATTAAGACTTCATGCACGAGCCAAGTTAATTTGTTAATAATGATTTCGTCCATTGTCCTAACGAAAATTGTCACAAACATATGAGTTCTGGCCCTGATAAAGCAACTTCCGTTTGAATTCAGTGTTGTAATCCTTTCTTAGTTACAACTATTGATCTCAAAGCAAATAATTCATTGTACGAGCTTCCAAATTCTTAGCAGCACTGATTCACCTGATTGCCAAACACCTTCTAAAACTCATACTGAATAATTAAATTAAGTTTGGAATAATTTGCATCTATAATCATTCAATGCAAGTTCAGATAATGGTGCATGATCGTGAATATCTGGTACTAGCAGACAAATACTTGGATTGAAAGAATAAAAATTCACAAATTCTTTCTTTCTTTCTAAGCTGACATTAATCCCAAATATTTGTACCTCTACCTGTACGGAGTAATTTTTTTTACGTAAAAGTCTTTTTTGGTTGGTTGCTTGCTCTTTGGTTCATAGTAACATAACACTCTCCATTGTTTGGGAAAGATATTGAATTTTTAAAAATATGTGTTGTTTAATGCTAGACCAGGCTGTCACTCAAAAAACTTTACCACTTCTATATCCATTCTTTTCCTTTACATGGAAAGTATATACGGAAGAAACCAATAGAAAACTAGTTTATCAAAACCACCAGTCTTTGTTGGCACAAATAAACACCCGAAGAGCAAAGCTACTGAGATAGGTATATTAGTTGATTTGTCAAATACCATCTCACAGTGAGATGGGCAAGCATAAAATCTCGTTTGATAAATGAATATTTGTAGGAGTTTACTAAGTGAGATTCAAGTTGAATCGATCGAATCAATTTAAAACGATCGATTTATGTTGAGCCCGACTTAACATAGATCGAGCATCGTCTTATATCGGTTCAACATAGGCCGAGTAAAATAGTTTTTTATGTTAAATTTTGTTAAGTTAGTTATTTTAGTTTACTTCGTATATATATATAAACTGATTTTAAAATAAAAACCGGTCTCACTAATTAAAAAAATATTCTTTATATAAAAAATAAATAATTAAAAAAAATATTTGTTTATATAAAAATTGGGTTCATTTAACTAATTTACAAATTCCTCATTGTCCAAAATCGAATTTATCAAACCACGTGGTTTAATATATTGGTTAAAATATCAATATTTTACTGAAATTACTCTAAATGAAGGGCAATCAACACTAGGCCAATAGAGAAACTGCCCTAACAAAAGAGATACTGCCCTAACTAAAGAGAACCCAACCACACCTATAGAGAACCCTAGCCTTGTTTTTAACTAAACCTACTAGGTTAGCATATGGTTGATTTCTAATTTCTTTGATTATTAGAAGCTCTGCCTCTGAGGTTAGAAGAGCCTAGCTAATTGTATATCACAAACATATTTCAACAGTTGACTTTGGTCAAACTTGGTAATTTCTTTTCTATATACTTACGAGTAAAAACAAATTATTTTAGTTCCCTTAATTTCCCATGATTCGAGATCAAGCAAATTGTTTTATCAAATGGCTATGCTAAACTCATTGGACAGGGTTTCAAAAACTATCAAATTTCATTACCTGGAAAATAAATGTTCGGATCTGACTCATGTCAATAATGTTTGACCGGAACAGAAGTAAGAAAACGTACATGTTACATATATGAGAGAGAACTCGTATGGAAGGAAAGTGAAAACCAAATACAAGGGTGTCTGGAATTCAAGGGAAGAACTGGGAACAGTGAATGGGGATCCACACTCTTCCCAAAAATCACACACATGCTTCAACAAAAAAATATCTCATTTTTGGTGATTTTTTGTTTTAAATCAGGGAGCATAATCAAAATCCAAGAAAGGTTGTTGAGGAACTCATTTCTTAATCATATCCATATTATTATGTTAATGTACTAATGATCCCAAAACCGCACTAGAAGAAGACACCTTTACTGGGGAAATGAAGAACTCCACATCATTGAGCCCATACTCTCTCTGCGAAACAAAGTCCCCCACCTCCCACCATGTTTCCATTGAAATAGTGGTTCGTTTTTTGTTTTGTTTTTTTGGTAAACCGTCCTACAAAACAAAAGAGAGTGATAGGCTCTTGTGGAAATAGTCTAGAGTGAAGTTTTTTTCGTTTAGTTTTTTCTTTCGATCGATAAAGATTTTGATACGGACGAGTTTCGTATTTATATCATTAGTATTGGTTTTTCTATTTTCCATCCTCATTCTTCATATTTTTTATCCCATTAATTTAAATTTTTAATTATTTTATGTATCATCCAAATAAATTTTTAAAATTTTTAAATACTATCATTTAATTTTTTTATTTATATCTATAAATTAAAATCAGCCAAACAACTAAATAATAAAAAATCCGACTAAATTGGGATCTACGTGAATTATTTTGACCCTACAAGATTTTGTATTCACTCATATTAGTAGATAGGGGGTGTCTATTTTTGCACAAAAATACTAAATTACCCTCTGCACGAAAATACTAAATTACCCTCTACAAAAATCTAAAATTACAAACTAAAAGTAAAACCAATTACTGAAACTAATTACTCTAACTCATTTCTTATTTCCATCAACCGATTCTTCTTCTTTTTCTTATTTTCTTCTCTCTTCTCCATATTCTTATGCATTTCAAACCAAAACATCGTCGATAATCAGTGATTCAAAAAATGATTAATCGTTTGATTTTTCTATATAACGAAAATGCCAAAACGAGTAAAGCATCCCTCTAGAGGATCAATTGAACCTAGTGGAAGCGATCCAAGAATTGAATTAGAAATTCGAAGTAAACAACAAAGGAAGAGAACGATTACGGAGGAGGAAGACAAAGAAACTCTTAGCTCGATACAACAAATGGCTCGAATCAGGTACTTTTTTATCATCTCATCGCTCTAAATTAGGTTTCAATCACATGCCAACACTCAAAACTTGAAATTTTTGATTACTGGGTTTTCTGTGAAACCCAGAACATCCAACGATTCCAATTTGAATCGTTTAATGTTCATGCCCCCGTCGAATGAGTCTGAAGTAACTGAAAAAAGCCAGATAACATCGAACCAGAATCGTTCGATGTGCACATGAATATCTAACGATTCTGGGTCGAGTTGCAACTGATCATTTATATGATTCGTTCGATGTGGACATCACTATCGAACGATTCAGAGTCGAGAAGAAACCCAGTGTGTCTGTTGTTTTTTAGCCTAGAATCGTTGGTTATGAACACCAACATAGAACGATTCTGAACTGTATTAGAATCGTTGGATGTGGACATCCATATCTAATGATTCTGGATAAAAAAAAATCAATGTTTTTGTTGGTTTTTTAGCCTAGAATTGTTGGATATGAACACCAACATCGAACGATTCTTTAGTCTATAATGCTAGGAATCGTTGGATATGGGTGTAGCGTAGTGGCCGATTCTACTCATGGAATTCCTAAATTCACTTGAATTTGATTGTTGATTATCGTATGTGTCGTACTCTTTAGGGATAAGGAAAGGCACCGGAAAAGAAATCGAAAAAAAAACATGATCTTGATACTCCTCAGAGCTTGGGACCTCGTCGAAAGGATAGTAAGAACTTGGCGGCTAACCACCTTAGGGGTTCGGCGGGAAAATCTAAAGCGCTCCATCAATGAACCATCTGAATTGGAGACACAAGAAGATTATTCTTCTTCTGATACAGAATCTGAAAGAGGTTCAGGTGAAAAGGAAAGTGATAAGGAAGATGGAGAGAGCAGTGACGGAGGAAAACCACCACCACCAACATAACAACCACAAGAACAACAAGGAGATAAAGGTGCGCCACTTCCAGGAAAGAAGAAGAAAGGAGCATACAAGCCAAATTCTGAGATGATTTTAAAGAGCCGCCCCGATGAGGCAATTCCTGGGTTACTGGGTGACGGAGGAGAGTTGATATGGGTAGCAACACAGTTGGGATGCTACGGTCTGTGCAACCACGGTAAGTATCTCCTTTTTATGTTGTATATCGTCAACTTTGTTATTTAATCCATCATGCACTTTCTAATTTGGCGTGATATGTTATTTAGGATCACGCCGATGTCATACGCTTTCTAAAACACCAATCGTCAATCAGCAAAATGGTGTTATGGCCGCTGGATGGAGAAGCACCCGAAGTAAAAAGGATTGTCGAATAAACGGGGTCGATGTATGGAGTCAACAACTCCGTGGTTTGGTATGACAAGCCCCTTGTTTCTGCTTCCTCGAGAGATATTACGCGGAAACAAATACTTTTCATCTTCCGTTTGGGGAAATGACGATAACCCCAAACGATGTACAGTTGATCATGGGTTTCAGTGTTGGAGGTAAATCCGTTAGGGGGCCCAACTACGTGAATGAAGTTAGTTTGGAGGATATCTACAAGTTCACCTCTAAGGTGTTTGGTTGGTATGCGGACAAGACCACGAGGGAGATGACGGTGGTGAAAGAAAAAAAATGAAGAATATTCCATCTCATCCACCTTAGGAAAAAAATTCTCGGGAACAAAGGATCTTCATGAAAGAGGTGAACTGACCCCGCATCGTATCGCTGCTACCGCCACCACATATATACTCTACATCTTGGGATCTATTATCTTGCCTGACGTTTCTGGTTCTCGGGTGAACGCCAACTACATCCAATTAGTGGAACCATACGACCAAGTCCGCGAGTACTCTTTGGGCACTGCTTTCCTTTCATACTTGTTGAATGAGATGAGAAAGTGTACTAGGGTAGACGGAACCCAATTCGGAGGGAATATGGCTCTTCTCCATGTGTGGATATACTCGCACTTCCCAAAGTTTGCTAAGAAGGACGGTATGCAAGGGGATTTGGAAGGTGATTATTTTGGAAGCAAGTACTCCTACAACGACAAGGGCCAGAGTCAGGAGAAGAACCTACTTGAGCTGAGGCGGTGGATGGACAACTTGACGACGTCGGATGTTGTCTTTAACCCTTACAACAAAGTATTTAGGGATAGAACGTTGGTTGGGTGCCAGGAACAAGAATACTATGGACCTCTTTTTCACCCCAGAGGCTATATAATGTACAATCCGACAAGAGTGGCGAGGTAATGCGGTACTGTGCAAGGAATCCTTATAGTTACAAAATACAAAATTGATATGCCTAAATATAAGTCCCTTGAGAACGAAATTTTGGTTGTTCACGATCATTTACCATCATCCAACGATTGGGAGGAAAGGGCGCTTCGCCTTTTTGGCTTGGGTAAGGATACCAACTCATATGCCGAAGCATCCACGGGATACATACCGTGGTACCGCAACGTTTCTCACACTCGTGTGATACGAATAGACGAGAGGCTCTTGATCAAGGATCGGGATAGAGCTCCTGATGTTCTGGTACGTGTTATGGTCTCTTATGGTATGTTACTAGGGTTTAACATGAATCGTAACTTGTTTGTTGTTTGAAATGAAAACGGAAAAGATGAATCATGTACCTGATCAACAAAGAAAAAATTTGTATCGAGAGAGGAGAACATGTTGCGGCGAACCAGGCAAAGATTGAGAATACCAGGCTCTGGAGGATGAACAAGTTGTGCTATCTTTGGGGAGGCAGCGGAGTCGGTGCCAACAAGGAAACCAATAGTGAGAAAGTCTGGTCGGGGCGAATCAAGCAGTGGACAAGGACCTGCTAAACGAGGTCGAAGTGGTCGTGGTCGTAGGGAAGGCGGTGATGTGGTTGAATGAATGCTTTCTTGTTTTTCAAACTTATGTCTTTCACTTTGGATAATTATGTCTTTAGTTTATGTTTGTCGTTCGGGTTTAAACATATGGATAATTAGGTTTATTAGTTTATGAAGGAACGAATTTAGTTGGTTTTAAAATTGTTGTGTAAGCTAAGACGCGACAAAA
>JAJJMC010016440.1:5181744-5225685 GCA_023531435.1 Papaver californicum
AATCGTTTGACGTGGATAAACCTATCCAACGATTCTGAACAGAAAAACCAGAATTTTTCTAGGTATTCAAAATCGGTTGATATCAACGTTCATAACGAACGATTCTAGGAAGAAAAAAAAAAGCCAAACTCTCTGTTGGTTTTTTATCCTAGAATCGTTCTATGTGGGCATCCAAATATAACGATTCTAGGTGGAGAAAAAATAAACTTTTTGTTGGTTTTTTAGCCTGGAACCGTTCGATGTGGACAACCATATCGAACGATTCTAAGAAAAGAAAACACCAATTTTCATGTTGTTTTTAGCTAGAATCGCTCGATGTGGATCTATATATAGAACGATTCTATCAAGCCTAGTCTTTGATATTTTCGATAACCCAAGAATCATTCGATGAGGTCTTACATATCGAACGATTCATACAGAATATTTTACCTAAATTTTGAGTTTTTCGAAAAAATAGTCGTTAGGTCTACCTCGATATAAGAAGGACCTCTATCCCTGACCCAACTTGCCCCAAACTTACGCTTTATTACTCACTCCCACTTCATCCGCTAGTCAAATTGAGCCGGGGAAATGGATTAAAAACCAGATGAAGATTTGGAGTTCGTCAAGTCGTTCATTCCCGTCTTCCGCGAACGCCCGTTCGAAATTTATTCGATGTTTTGGAAGAGAGTCAAAGAATTCTTCTATGACCGCACCGGGATCCCTAACCATCGCAAATGGAGAGTCCTAGCTTTTAGATTCTACCATATCAAAAGTAAAACACAAGAGTTTTTTAAAATTAAAAGAATGGTTCACGAGCATCATCCTCAAGCTTCTAATAGCGAGAAAGTGAGTAGTTCGGCATGTTTATCCATCTCTTATCGTTTGATGTTCGCATACTAATATGTAATCGGTTTAATTTCAGGCCGAACGATTTCATAGCCTATGGGGAATTCGAAATTGGGAAAGAATGTTCATGCACGCGAGAGAATACGCCGTGTTAAACCAACGTGATCGGAAGTTCATTAACAATGTATTAATGTGCGAGCTTCAAGAATACGCGTACTAGATCATGTAATGCGATGCGCTAATATCCTAACTATGTAATGCAATGCACTAATTTCCTAAACTATGAATGAAATTTATCTTTTATGAAAGTATAGCAGAATCGTTTGGTAATAACACCCACATCTAACGACTACTAGAATCGTTCTTTATGAAAGGAAACATCCACCGATTCTGGTGTTCTTCAATCACGAAGAACACAAACCCAGGATCGGCATACGTTGTCCATCGTATCCACCGATTCTGGGTTGATTAATTTAAAAAAAAATCAAAATTCTGAGATTTTTGCAAGTTTTGATGATTATTTAACACTAGTTGATCTCACAACTAACACGATTAAACAACTACTAATTGAATTAATTAACACTAATTAACTATGGGATAAATTAGACATTGACATATATAGTTGGATAAGGGGTTTTGGGATTTACCTTATAATGACCCTATTTTGTCTTTTATTTGTAGGGCCAAAATAATTGGCGTAGGCCCCAATTTAGCCAGGTTAAAAAACCCAAGATATCGAATACTCCCTCCGTTCCACTTTAGATTATAGTTTGGAAGTTTTCACGCAGATTAAGAAATAAAGAGAGATATAGAAAATTTACATCTAAACCCTTAAAAAAATTCTTCGAACATTAATTATTATTAGTATATTTATAAATAAACTTATAGTTCGAAGACAAAATATTAAAGTATTACTGCTAGTTTTATAAAAAAATATAAAAATTATTAAGTAATATGTAACAAAAAAAAAGTGGGAATTAAATGAATACCTCTACTTTTAATGGGCTTTCACAGATCCCCTAACCAATTTAAGAATACCCCTAAAAATGTTATTGAAATTCTCAATAAAAATATAATTTTTATAATCCCGTATTTAACCTTTGTATCTTATAATTTTGTTCCCCATCAAACGTAAACTTCTTTCTATTATTCCCAGACTCTCAGATATAAATTTTCTCTCCCTCCTCTCCCAACAACAGCCATCACCACCACCACTGTTTCTCCACCTCCTACAAGCACCACCATCACCACTGTTTCTCCATCTCTTTCCCGCCATCACCTAGGTTATTAATAGTCTCTATAATCTACTAAAAATCACACTAAAAAAGCCCTATATCATTCTTCTCCTGTTAGAAATCTCTGCAATTGAAACCCTAGAAATTTGGTCTTCTTGTTTATAATAATGGCGTCGAAGATTTATGGTGGTATACCAGAGTTAACATTCCAAGAGTTCTATGAAATAAATTCTTCTATTACAAAATAAATACCCTACTTCTGCTTACATTCGGTAAGTAAACTTTCTATTTTATTTAATATTTTATATGTGTATACAGAATTTTAATAATCGGTTCGTCTGCTTACATTTTGTGTAAATCTGATTTTATCAAGAATCAGATTAAGTTGTTGTTCGGCTTTGTTTTAGAAATCTTGAGTTTGGAAGTCAATTGTGTTTTAGTTCTTGCAACTGGTTTGTGTTGGTGGTGGTGGAGTTTGAGAGCAGTTTTCTAATTAGTTACAGGTGTGTCGTTAGTTTAATGGTGGTGGTAGGTGTTGTTGCAGTATAAAATTTTCTGTTTATCATGCCACAATTTTAGGTGAATTGGAGAGAATACAGAAGATTTAGGAATTGGAAATGAGGTTAATTTGGGAATCGAAGATTTTATACATAGTGGTAAAGCTACTAAAGCATTTTGGATTCGTGAAGCTAATTTGGTTGGGTGTTCATTGAATGCATTTAGGTTTTCAAATTTGGATTTTGTTGATACTGCCTCAATGCTGAGATCTTCTGTGTTTGTGAGGTTGCAGCTGACACCTGACGAAATGTATGGAACGAGTTCTTGCAGTAAGTAATAAATCATTTCATTTGTTTAATATTTTATGTCTTCTAGATGCTCTTGTAAAAAGTGCATATGAAGTTTTTCACTTAGTTAAGACACGAGGACATATTTTCTTTACCCTAGAAATCTGTGTAGGGGATTGCTTGTGTTTGCGGAAAGTTGAAAAATGAAAAAACAATTGTCCACAGAGGAAAGATTTTGATACACTACTTTAAACAAAAATATACAAGTGATTGCGCAATTAGTAAAACTCAAATCATGCCTCTGGTAACTTGTGAATCTAGCATTAAAATGGAAGTGTTCTTGCTTAGTTTTTAGAATTCTATGATGTAAGTCAAAAGAAAATGAATTTTTTTTGTGTACTGCGTATAATTATGTTGAATCACTTATAATTATGTTGAATCACTTACTGTTACTAGGAAGACATGTAAATTAATTTGTAATATGCTGAATTAGTGGTGTAATGGTAACACAATTGATTCCATGTCAGACGATGTATAACTCACACCAAGTTCATTCATTTGTGTGTGATAAAGTTTTTGGTTCTTCTAATGTTATTTTAGTGTCAACTTTACATGTTGACTCCAGATTATGATGTAAACTGTAGTTGTTGACACCAGATTTTGGTGTCAACTTTGGTTGTTGACACCTGATTATGATGTCAACAATAAAACTTTTTTTTCTTCTGAATTTTTAGTTTTGGTGTCAATTTTTGCTTATGACAACAAACTCAAGTTGACACCAAAATCTGGTGTCAACAACCAAAGTTGACACCAAAACTGAAAATTAGAAAAAATCATGTTGTTGACATCATAATTTGGTGCCAACAAACCCAAGTTGACACCAAAAACTAGTGTCAACAAGCCAAAGTTGACACCAAAACTGAAAATTCAGAAAATTTATGTTGTTGACATCATAATCTGGTGTCAACAAACCTAAGTTGACACCAAAATCTGATGTCAACAACATAATTATTTTTCTAAATTTTCAATGTTGGATCAACTTTGGCTTGTTGACACCAGTTTTTGATGTCAACTTGGGTTTATTAACACCAGATTATGATGTCAACAACATAATTTATTTATTTTTCTGAATTTTCAGTTTTGGTGTCAACTTTGGTTTGTTGACACCACATTTTGATGTCAATAACATGACTTTTTTTTCCTGAGTTTTCAGTTTTTGTGTCAACTTGGGTTGTTAACACCAGATTTTGATGTCAACTTTAAAATATTGACACCAGATTTTTAGTATTAACCTTAGATGTTGACACCACCACGCCCACCAACATTCCACCACCACCACCACCATTCTACCACCACTAGCACCATCACCATCACCATCACCACCACCACTAGCACCACCACCACCACCATTCTACCACCGCTGTCGTCGTCACCACCATTATACCACCACCACCACTACTAGCACCATCACCACCACCACCACTAGCCAAGTTGGAGTGATAGTGAAATGGTGATGAAGTGATAGAGAAAGAAATTTATTGTTTTTTGAAATAAAAAAAAATTATATATGATAGACAAGAAAAAAAATTATATATAATAGACAAAAAAAATATTAAATAAGTGAAAATATTAAAATAATCTAATTTTAAATGGATAAGGTTTCTAGGAGGTGGAGGGTATATTTATTTTATATAAGGATAATTATAAAAAAATTTATTTATATAGATATTTAATTAATATATCTAAAAATAACAATACACTATTATCTAAATCGTAACGAAGGGATTATCTTTTTCTTCTCCATCTTTATCCACCGATCGACACCAGCTTTTGTTACCCCATCTCCGATTGATAGTCTGTACGAGTCCATTAAAATAAATTAAAAAATGCCTTGTATGATCATGCCCATCTTTCTGAACAAACTGTATAGATGAGCTACAGTTGTATGTGCGATTTTTTTCCAAACAGAAAGTTTTCTTAACACAATGGAGATTCTTAATCCCATGTGACTTCATTCTTTTGATTTTGTGTTATTTTTTATTTTCTTTTAATTTTAATCATTATATCATCTTGAACATAATCTTGGGATAGAGATTTATGATGTTGAATCGTGGTGAAGCTAAGCGTGCAGGGTGTAAAGCTTTTGCAACATGTTGGATCTCTCTGATTGTTTCCTCATCCATTTTTTCTCCAAAACACATCTAACAAAGTAAAGAAAACATAGTGTAGCTGATAGGATCGATGACATGGACAATAAACCCGACTGAGATTCAGTTATCATTTTGTTTTTCATTATATCCATGACCAGTTTTCGACATGGAGCATATGACTTGATCCTAGATGGATGTAGAATTTAAGACGTTAGTTTTAATTCTTTTGATAGGATTTTGATTTGAAGGTATTTTTAATGGTTTTGTTTGATGAAAATGGGAGATTAATAAACAACAAGACAAATAAAGTGATAATAATCATGATCAAGGTTAATTTGACTTTAATGGATGGTAAATAGGAAAAATTAAAATTAAAAAGTATATTGATTTAACAAATTATGAGAGAGATGGAAAATAGAAAAAACGGGATGAGAAATAGGAAAAACCTTAGTATTATCACTAAATACCTTTATACCCCATGACTTACACAATCCAACTCATATGCCTTGGTCAGACCAAACAAGTCCTAGTATATAGTAGTCAAACCTCCTTGACTAACACTAATTAAATTATTTTTTCTTTAATTAGAAATAACTTGAATCAAGATCAAATTAAAAAATTAACTCAAAACCAAATATGCAAATTGAATCAAGATGAAAACACAGAAATTAAACGAAGATCAAACATCCAAATTGAATCAAGATCAAACATGCAGAAAAATTAAATAAAGACCAAACATCCAAATTGAATAAAGTTCAAGCATAAAAATGAAATCAAGACCAAACATCTAAATTGAAACAAGATCACACGTACATCAAACACTAATAAGAGAGAGAAAAAAATTGAAAAAAAAAAGATAAAAAACTAGGGTTTTTTGAACATAGGATAAGATGAAGTTCGTCTAATACATACACCCCTACATGAAATGCTCACATATATAACCACCCTTACATGAAATGTTAACATGTGCCTGTACTGATAAGTGCAAAATTTACATGATTTTATTGTCAAATCCATACTAATATTTGTTATAATTCTCGCATGTTACTTGTTATTACGTTTGTTTTCTATCTTATATCTTATAATAGGTGAATCATCTGAAATCAAAGAAAATGGCTACAAACGTGCTAAGGAAACAGAGTCTACGAATGAAGACCGCTTAGAATTTTTTCAAAACCAAAACTATCCACCTCTATATGTAAGAGAATGGAAATACGAAGCCAACGCAAAAATAATGAGGTCATTCCGACATCGGACGAAGAAGTTATGGGCAAAATGAGATTTAATAGACTTGAGTCTACATAGAGAAGTTCGGCTAAAATTTACTACCTAAAATTAGTCAAACCTGAACTCACCTGGAGCAAAAATAACTTGCCAAGTTCGGCTGGGAAGGTCCACACACGAATCAGTCGAACCTGACACCATTCTGAGAAACTTTTGACATGTTTTTGACCCTAATTTGAAAAGAACACGGGTCCGAAAGGATTCTAAGCCCTATATTTCATGAGCACTATATAAGGAGACTCCCAAGAGATTAAGAAGACACCTTTTTAAACAAGTTTGAAAGTCTTGGAGGAGATCAACAACACAAGGAGAAAAAACTAGGGTTTCAGAGCGGTTCCATTATCGTAACGATTTCTTATCTATTTTTTTATATGTATAACATGGTGCTTCTACATCCATGAGTAACTAAATACCTAATTAATTGAAGATGAATTCTAAGTTCTAAACATGATTTGATTTAGTATATGATTCTATATGTTTGATTCTTTTAAATGATTAGCGTTTGTTTTTACTAATATGAATGTTCATGCTTGATTGATAGATTGTTTAGGTGGCCAACTAATTCAGTTTGTTCATTACTCTAAAGCTAATAGAGAATTGTGAGATACGTGTAATAGTCGAACACCTTCTATACAAGTAGAGAACGTGAAATATTACAGAGGGATTTTGTTGAGCAATCATGTGTAAAGACAACATTAGTAAGAAGACCGAGATTATGCGTTTGATGCTAGGATCAACCTAATTCACAAAACCTAAAGCATTCACCTAAGTTACATCTTGAGAGATTATTCTTGGTGGCTTAGACGGATATAATCTAGTAGTCGAGTGCTTCTGTATTCATTGATATAAAGAATTTGGGGGATAACATAACTTATTGTTATTCTAGGGTTGATGATAATTAGTGATTAAAAACGAATAGATGAGTATACTACTTTGATGAATGTTTAGTAAAGAAGAAGTATTCCTCGATCATATTTCTCTCTATTGCTTACAATTTAATATTTTAATTTTTGTCTTGCATACTTTGCTTAAAACCTAAAAAAAAAACCTTGTGAAACTTTGAACAACTAAAACACTACGCTCTTCGTGGGAACGAACTTAACTTCCATTATATTACTTGTTAATTGAGTGAAAATGAGATCACTAGTTTGTTACACCTACGACGAGCATCAAACTTTGGCATCGTTGTTGGGGAGCAGTCGGTTTTAGTTATTATTTATTTTTCGTTTATTTTTGTTTTAGGTTTATCTTTAGTTTTTAATTTTTTTTTTCTAGATTACTTCTGGTTTCAGGTACTTGATCTCTAGAACCCAAATGTTGTGATTACCCAAGGTGCTGAATTCAAACTCGCAAGGGGATAGTACTATAAGAACCTAGGTTTTTGCTACAAGATCCACCTTTAGAAGAGATGGATGTTCCTCCACCCCCGGAGAAGAATTTTAGAGAGTTGGCATCTCCATGTTTAGATTTGGAACCACTGTGCATTAACATAGCTACACCATTGGAGATGAAGTCGAATCTGATTCATCATCTACATAAGTTCAAGGGACATGCAGGTGAAAATCCAAATCGCCACCTTCAACAGTTTCAGAACACGATGACGACTCTTAGGCATGGATCTGAAGATAATGAAACGACTATGCTGCGAGCCTTTCTATTCTCATTGGAAGACTTAGCAGAAGAGTTGTTGTATTACCTTCCTCCAGGAAGTACTACAACATGGACATAGATGAAAAAGCCATTTCTCGAAAAGTATTTACCTTCTTCCAAGGAAGCATTTGTTCGTAAAGAGATTAGTAGCATTCTGCAGAATACTAGGGAGTTTATTTATGAATACTGGGAGAGATACAAACGGTTGTTGGTAAGCTTCCCATACCACAATATCTCCTAAACACTCATCATTCAATACTTCTATGAAGAATTACTTCCCGAACAGAGAAACTTGATTGATACAGCTGCAAGAGGTATACTTACTGAAAAGACGACTTCGCAGGAGACCAGTTTGATTGAGAGCATAGTTTCGAATGTACAAAATTTTTATAATAGGTACGACTCAAATGTCAGACTAGTTAGCAAGATAGGAGAGTATTCACATATAGAGCATCGGTTGAGTACCATTGAAAAGGAAATTCATCGTATAACATCTGTAGTTGCTCCTTCATATGAACAGGATGCCGATGTTAATGTTTTATTCCCTAATTCAAGGCCAAGGTATGATCCCTACTCTAATACCTACAATCCAGGTTGGAAAGATCACCCAAAATTTTAGTTAATGCGAACAAGCAAGATGCATTTTCAATGCCACCAGTTTATGGGCGACAGAGTGGTTTTCAACAACCACAATTCCCACTTCATCCTCAACCTCAACAACAAACTGAGAGCTCAAGTTTAGAAAAGATGATGAAGGTAATGATGCAGAAACAAGACATGATAATGCAGCAGAACATACAATATCAACAGAAGAACGATTCTGCTGTCAAGGACCTTCAGATACAATTTGTCCAATTAGCTACTACGGTAAACAAACTAAAAGCACAAATATCAAAAAAAGTTTCAATCACAACCTTTTGTGAACCCAAGAGAACACGTCAATGTTGTAACTCTAAGGAATAAAAGGCAAGTACAAGATTCAAATCAGCAAGAAGGGGGTAGTAGCGACATAGAAAAAGAAGTAGAGGTGGAAACCGTACCCAAGGAAAAGCTAACCTTAACCGGCCAACCTAAGGACACGATGCCTACTTTTACTACACCACCTTTTCCTAGTCGTTTTGCCAAGTCAAAGAAGCAAGCTCAAGATAAGGAGATCATGGATATTTTCATAAAGGTCCAAATCAACATTCCATTTATTGAGGCTATCAGAACAGTACCCAGGTATATGCTAAGTTTATGAAGGAGTTGTGTACACAGAAAGATAGGTTGATTGCTAACGAAATTACAGAGGTGGGTGAAAGTGCTTTAGCTATGTTATTGAATAAGATGTCCGCTACGTTCAGTGATCCTGGGGGTTTCACGGTACCAATTACCATTGGTAACCGAAGATTTGAGCATTCTTTGCTTGATTTGGGAGCATCCATTAGTGTGATGTCAGGTGATATTTTATGATTCTTTTAATCTTGGACCTTTAAAAAAAACTGGGATTATCATTCAATTAGCTAATAAGTCTAACATATATCCTAAGAGACTCGTGGAGGGCGTGCTGGTTTAAGTAAATGAATTAATCTTTCTGGTTGACTTCTATATTATGGATATGCAGAAATGAGATAATTGTTCGTCCACTTCATTACTTCTAGGGAGGTCGTTTATGAAGACTGCAAATACGAAGATTGATGTTGATAGTAGGACACTTACTATGGAGTTTGATAAAGAAATTATACACTTAAATATCTTTGAAGCTATGCGTTATCCAAGTGATGTCTATTTTGCATTCTCTATTGATGTTACTGATTCATTAGCTCAACAGATGCTTGATTTAAGTAGTGACGATGAAATTGGGACTGTGTTGCAACACAATATTGCTATTTAATAGGTTTTGGAATACTTATTTATAATTATCGCAATCGTACGACGTTTAACTAGTAGACAACGAAAAATATGGGTCGAACCCACACGGAGCGGGAAAATACTGCAATCAGTATATCTAATCAACTAACCAGAAACGATGTTTTTGGATTTTTAGAATTAAGAATGAAATAATAAAATTAAACTAAACCAATAAAGCAAATTCACTGGGAGAATCAGTAACCATGGTTTTCAGTATCCACTATTATTTCTGTTCAATTACTGAAATGAAACATAACTCCTGAATATTAATTTTTCGTTCGTTCTATCGACATCACCTATTATATGCATTAGAGTCGCAAATATCACTGAGAAACCCTAAGCATGGCGCATCAAAAGCTCTAAGTCTCAGTATACACCATCAAATTGCGTTAACGAGAAAATTATATGAAACTAAATATAAGTTCACAAATAATAGTTGGCTATTCTAAGCATACCCCATCAAAAGATTTAACCCAAACATGGAATATCAAATAAGTAGACAAATATATTTACGATCTTATAATTATACGTTAAGGTTACTGTATTCTATAAAACCGATGAATTAATAACTAATTTCATCGTTAAATCAATAAACAATAACAAGAATTAATCTATTTAAATCATAATAGTCTATACTAAATAATTCAATTCAATTGGTCTAATATTTCAAATGGTTTTAACATAAAATCATAATTATAAAGCAATTAGATTATGGCTATGAGTTTTTTAAAACCCAGAAAAAATAAATACAGATATCAAATCCTTCTTTGTGTCGTTTCAACTTCATTGTTTCCGTCTTTTCTTCCTATTCTTTTACGCCTGCCGAAACTCCAAACCGAACAGCCACCTCTGTTCATATCGGCCAACCCCAAAACTTAACAGGAAAAACACCACCCAGCCGTCACTTCCCGAAAACCAAAAAAAACTCTCTTGCTTTTATACTAAACTCCAAAGAAGTCACTGGGACCTGTCCCCCTTCTTCCTCTACTTTATTCAGTCTCCAACCCAACTCCAAGAAACATGCCTCCGCCCAACTCCTATGAGCCAAGTCCTCTGACACGTTCTCCCTTCTGTTCTCGATCTTTTCCTCCCCCTTTCCATCCTTCTCACTTTTTTTAATACTGTTTTTATTCCCCATCTGACGGCACTAACAGCCCCTCCTAGCCAACGCCCACATTTATCTTTTTCTTAATTTCCGCACTCAACACCTACTCCCATCAATTCACCTCAGTTCAACCGGACCCACTTTTATTCTTTTATGCCACAGACTAGACACTCTCTGACACGTCACCTTAATTCTCTCTAAACTCAAAACTAAACCAAATTATGGCACCTCCTCCTGCTGTACGGTCAAGTTCTTATAAATAATATCACATCCGTTTCATCAAAAATGTTACTATCATTTTTTTATTTTGGTCTATTTTTAGGTTAAAATGAAAAAATGATAATAACACTTTTGCTAAAACGAAGGGAGTAGAAGAGAATCCACTTTTTTACCCTCCGTTCAACCTTCAGTTCAAACCAAAATCTACTTATCCCTTTTTATTTTATCAGACTTTTCTGTTCTTTTGGTCAGAAACTAAAAGAAAGTATGCACCTCGTTGCCAACTCCCAGTCGTCCACCAGCCTTTTAGCACAATGCACACTCTTTTTTGGCTTTACACGAATTAGCCATGGTTATTTTATAACATCAGGAATTATAAATAACCTATAAAAATGATAAAATTTAGTATAAAAATAAGCACTAATAAATATAGATTAAGTAGTAAAAATATGTGGATTAAGTTCTTATCACTATTGACATCCATAGATTTCCTAACTTATACGTTGACGTTGCAAAATAATTGACGGAGATGTGCGGTGCCTTAACGGCATTATAAGAATCTCAAACGTGTAATATTTTGTATATTTCTTTACCCGTAACTGATGAAGTTCCTTTATCTTCTGTTGTGCAGGCACCTAACTTAGAACTAAAGCCTCTTCATGACTATGCATACTTGGGTGATAGGGAAGAGCTTCCGGTCATTATTGCAAAGAATCTCACAGTAGTACATGAAAAACGCTTGATTAGGGTTATAAAAGAGCATAAAACGACCATTGGTTGGACGATTGATGATACCAAAATATTAGTCCATCCATGTACATGCATAGAATCCTAATGGAAGATAATGCCAATCCAGTACGAGATGCTCATCGTAGGTTTAACCCCCCAATGATGGAGGTCGTGAAAAAAAAGATCCCCAAATTGCTAAGTGTGGGGGTGATTTACCCGACTTCTGACATTAAATGGGTGAGTCCAGTACATGTGGTACCTAAGAAGTATGGTGTTATCGTTATCATAAATCAAGATGACATACTTGTTCCTACACGATTTCAAACAGGATGGAGAGTATGCATATACTACAGAAAGCATAATTCTGTTATCTGGAAGGATCACTTTCCTTTGCCTTTCATTGGTCAGATGTTAGAAAGGTTATCGAGACATTCACATTATTGCTTTTTAGAAGATTATTCGGGATACAATCATATTTTTATTGCACCGGAGGATCAAGAGAAGACTACTTTTACTTATCCCTTTGGTACTTTTGCGTAGAGACGTATGTCGTTTGGTCTCTGCAATGCGCATGCCACTTTTCAGAGATGTATGGTGAGTATATTTTCTGACTATGTGGAATGCATCATTGAGGTATTTATGGATGATTTTAGTGTTTATGGCGATTCATTTGATATTTGCTTAGAAAATCTTGAACTTGTGCTTAAAAGATGCATAAATACTAATCTTGATCTAAACTAGGAGAAATGTCACTTTATGGTAAACCATGGTATAATGCTCGGTTACATTGTGTCCTCTCGAGGGATCGATGTAGACAAAACAAATATAGACTTAATAAGAAACTTATAATACCCCACTTCGGTGAGAGAGATTCGCTTGTTTCTTGATCACGCAGGTTTTTACAGGTGTTGCAAAAAGAGGCTACTTTCAATTTCGACAAGGAGTGCAAGAATGCTTTTGACATATTGAAAGAACTGTTGACAACTGCACCGATTATTAAGTCACCTGACTAGAGTCTGTCATATTCTTAAAACTTAATGCACAAATAAATAGAAAGAGAATGGTAGCAAATAAAATCTTTTGATCCTTCATATTCTTTTTTTTTTCACTTATATTTGAGTTGATGTGTGGTGCGAGTGACTATGCAGTTGGAGCTATTTTGGGTCAAAGGGTGGACACATTTTCCCACGTGATTTAATGTACATCTAGGACCTTAAACGATGCGTAAATCAACTATTCTACCACTGAGAAATAATTGTTGGCTATAGTGTTTGCGCTATAAAAATTTAGATCATACTTGGTAGGTACAAAGGTTATTATATATTCTGATCATGCAGCACTTCGGTATCTACTCAAGAAGAAAGAAGCAAGCCAAGATTTATACGGTGGATTCTGTTGTTGCAACAAAATAATATTTAAATTAGAGACAAGAGAGGTATTGAGAATATTGTTGCAAATCATCTTAGTAGACTTGTTATTTCTGAAAAGGATCTTCCCTTACAGGATCGTTTTCCGGATGAACAATTTTTCGCAATTGATGCTTCAACACCTTGGTATGCTGATATACTGAACTACTTGGATAGTGGACAAATACCTAGTAAGATGTCCAATTATCAAAAGTTGAAGCTTAAGAAGATATCCAAGCAGTATGTGTGGGATGAGCTGTACTTGTGGAAATACTGTGTTGATCAGATTATCCGGAGGTGCGTACTTGACTATGAATCTCAATTCATTCTTAATTTTTCTCATTCTTATGCTTGTGGTGGGCAATATGGTTCTAAACGTACCGCTCTCAAAGTACTTGTGGGTGGCTTTTATTGTCCCATCCTATTTGAGGATGTGTATGCTCTTTGTAAATATTGTGATATATGTTAACAGACGGGTAATATAGGTGCTCGAAATCAAAGGCCACTCACACTGATCCTCCCTGTGAAGATATTTGATGTGTGGAGAATTGATTTTATGGGCCCTTTTGTTTATTCGTATGGAAAATTTATATACTTCTTGTTGTGGATTATGTTTCGAAATGGGTGGAAGCTAAAGCAACCCCTACTAATGATTCTCAAGTTGTTTGTAAGTTTGTGAAGGAAAATATTTTGACTAGACATGGTACACCATATGTGGTTATCAGTGATGGAGGCTCACACTTTCAAAAATCCTTCCACGTTTTGCTCAAGAAGTACAACATTACTCACAAGGCTGGTATACCATATCATCCATAAACTAATAGGCAAGCTGAAATTTATAATCGTGAGATTAAGTCTATTCTTGAGAAAACTGTCAATACAACTAGAAAAGATTGGAACGTAAGACTCAACGATGCACTTTGGGCGTATAGAGCGACATATAAGACACCTATTTGTATGTCTTCATATTGGTTAGTTTATGGAAAAGTTTGTCATCTTCCAGTTGAATTTGAACATAAGGTTTTTTGGGCAGTAAAGATGTGCAAGATAGAGTACGACGTAGCAGGAAAACAACAGAAACAATTAATGAGCTAGAGGAGATACGTAATGATGCATATGAGAGTTCTCGTATATACAAGTAAAGACGAAGTTTTTCCATGACAAGATGATTTCTCGAAAAAGTTTTTTTATGGAACAGAAAGGTCTTTTATTCAACTCGTCTTACATTACTTCCTGGTAAGCTAAGGTTCTGATAGGTGGGACCGTTTGTTGTTACTAATGTTTTTCCTCATGGTGCAGTTGAAGTCTCTAATCCCAAAACTGGGAATTTTTTTTAAGATCAACGATCATAAATTAAAGCCATACTATGAAAGTTTCACTACGGTGGATGTTAATGAGATTGAGCTTTATGATTTGCTCTCTCGGGAGGAGTAATACGAGGAGTAGAGAGTCGGGATGATGACTTTAAACTAAGCGCTACATGAGAGGCAACCCATTGGTTTTGTATTTATATCTTTATCTTTTGATTTTTAGTAGTTTTTATATCACTACTTGGTTTCCCATCTTGATTTTATGTTGGAGAGGTCAATTTACATTGAGGAAAATATAAAGTTTAATTGTGGGGGAGTATTTGCGTAGTTTTTTTTTAGCTTTAGCTTTTAGTTTTTGCATGAACTTCCAACTTTTAGAGATTTTAGAGTCACTTAGTACACTTATAGCTAAGATTACATGCAGAGTTTTTACCGAAATAATTGAACTTAGACGTGCTAGAGAACAACATTTGGGTTTCTTACTTGTTCGAGAGTAATTGTTGGATTTAACTATGTCGGTGGCAAACTAGGTGTAGAAAGAAAACAGTATTAGAGCAGCTGATCAATAAATAATGGAGACTACCTATTGTTACATCAAGCAAGGAACCAGACCTTCAATTCTTTATAGATGACTAAAAATTATCCTTTAGAATGTGTGTCATCCTACTCTAATTATGGGTAGAATGATGAGCTACCCAACTTTGCACCAATTTTAGCAATACTTTTTGATCTTTTGAGTGCTATTTCTTCAATCACGAGGGTGCCATCAGACTTGCTAACTTACAACATCTTTTATAATCTTGTTTGTAGTTAGCACCGTTCTATTTCTCGACAACAACAGATCTATATAAACACCATCATCATCAACAAGCGGAGCATCACAAATTCGAAGAAAAGTTGAAGACTTTCAAGGTTTACAAGCAATGGTATATAAGAAAGAACAAATTTCAGATTCAATTGAAGCAACAAGACAAAGAGCAGAATTACATATATACATGTTGAAGACTTATGTACAAGAGCGAAAAGGAAATCAAAAGATGAGAGTTAGTAAGCTTTATGATATCGAAACAATACAAGTTGTGAAAAAAATCAAGTAGTAAATTTCTTATCCCACGACCATAGTAGTATTATTGTTAATTTTATTTTATTTTTCAGTTTGTATTTGATTTTTTTCTAAAAATAAAAAGATACAAGGGAAATTTTATATTACTTTAGTTTGTATTCATTTTAATAAAGCCGTGGGGAAGAAGACATATATGAAGAAGTTAAGTTTCAAGCAACAAGGGATTGAGGAACATAGCTACAAATGTCAAGGTTCTACGAAGTTCAAGAGTTCATCATCAACAGTTGAATACTGAAGACGTTTCTATTGGATGTTGTGAGAGTGGTGTTAATTGTAGACCGGACAAGGTAAGTAAGCATTCACATCCTTACATAGTGGTTGATTTCCTTTCTTAGAGATCATTAGAAGAAAAAAAAAAGGTTCTTTTCGTCCCATGTTTCTATAGGGTAACAAAATATAATTCAGAAGGTTTCTTTTCCTTCCCACCATTTAAAATGTGCAGGATTTATATCTTCATTCATGTCTGCACACACGAGAACCATAAAGTGCATCTTTTAAGTGCAATTTCATAAAACTTTATTGGTGATACAGAAGTCGAGGCGAAATGCTTATTCGATCGCTCTCGAACCTGAATTCTTTCATATGGCATAGGTTATTTGGTACTTATAACTTCTTATTGTTAGTGTGCAGAAACTTTATATCTTTTTAGCCCTTTAAATACATGTGCTTTGGAGTATTTGGAAGTTGGAGTATAGGTTTTGTGTGTATACCTCTTGTAAACCCTCACGAGACTATAACTCGTCCACTAGGTACACCTAGGGTTTTAAAGGCTTATTACACATTCTAAGTGTAACCTTATCCTCAACGACAGGAAGTTGTTGTATTTCATTTTATTTTATTTTAGTTTAATTTAGATTGTAGTTTACTCGAGGACTAACAAAAGCTAAATGTGGGGGAATTTGATAAGTGCATAATTTGTATGATTTTAGTGTCCAATACATACTAATATTTTTTATAGTTCTTGCATATTACTTTTTATTACGTTTGTTTTCTATCTTATGTCTTATATTAGGTGAATCATTTGAAATCAAAGGAAATGGCTACAAAAGTGCTAAGGAAACGGAGTTTATGAATGAATACCACTTGGAATTTATTCAAACCCAAAATTCTTCACCTCTGTGTTAAATAAAATTGAAATACAAAGACAACACAAAAATAATGAGATCATTCCGACATCGGAAGAAGAAGTTATGGTCAAAACGAGATTTGAAAGACTTGAGTCTACAAAGAGAAGTTCGGCTGATAAAATATAATCCAAAATCAGTCTAACTTGATAATCAGCTGGAGAAAAAATAACCTGTCAGGTTCGGATGGGATGGTCCACACATGAATCAGCCAAACCTGACTCTATTCTGGGACACTTTGACACGTTTTTGATTTTATTTATCAAAAAACACGGGCCCATAAGGATTGTAAGCCCTAGATTTCATGAGAACAATATAAGGAGACCCCCAAGACATTAAGAAGTCATATTTTTTACACAAGTTTGAAATTATTGGAGGAAATAAACAACACAAGGAGAAAAAACTAGGGTTTCAGAGCGGTCCATTATCGTAACGATTTTTTATATATTTTCTTATACGTATAACATGGGTGCTTCTACATCCATGAGTATCTAAATACCTAATTGGTTGAGGATGAATTCTAAGTTCTAAATATGATTTGGTTTAGTATATGAATCGATATATTTGAGTTTTTCACATGATTATCGTTTGTTTTTACTACTATGAATGTTCATGCTTGATTGATAAATTGTTTAGGTGGCCAACTAATTCAGTTTGTTCGTTACTCTAAAGATAATAGAGAATTGTGTGATATGTGTAATAGTCTAACACCTCATATACAAGTAGAGAACGTGAAATATTACAGAGGGATTTTGTTGAGCAATCACGTGTAAAGACAACACTAGCAAGCAGACCGAGCTTGTGCGTTTGATGTTAGGATCAACCTAATTCACAAAACCTAAAGCATTCAACTAAGTTACACCTTGAGAGCTTATTCTTGGTGGCTTAGACGGATAGAATCTGGTAGTCGAGCGCTTCCGTATCCAGTGGTATAAGGAATTTGGGGGATAACAGAGCTTATTGTTATTCAAGGGTTGGTGATAATTGGTGATTAATGATGAATAGATGGGTATACTACTTTGATGAATGTTTAGTAACCAAGAAGGATTCCTCAATCATATTTTCCCCATTGTTTACAAATTAATCTTTAATTGTTTTCTTGCTTACTTCGTTTAAAACCTAAAATAACACCCCCACCCCACCCCTTTGTGACACTTTGAACAACTAAAACACCTAGCTTTTCGTGGAAACAAACTTAACTTTTATTATATTACTTGTTAATTGGGTGGAAATAAGAGCATTAATTTATTACACCTGCGACGCGCATCATACACCCATAAATGAAATAATAACATGTATATACACCCCTACCTGAAATGTTAACATTACACATATCCTAATATGCCTCAGCAACGTTCAATCAATTTTCAGATTTGAGATATATCATCCAAACGATCATATCTCATTGACTATTAGATTATTTTTTTTGCAAATAATACCATTCTGGAAAGTTGAGAAGATACTCTGAAACTTTTATGTTTTAAGCTAAAGATGATTCATATGAGAAAACACCTATACACGAGCTCGCAATTTCAGGCAGACAAAGAAGATTATATTTTAGACTTCTGTATGAATTTTCGAGCTCGTTTTTAGTCATTTTCTCATATGAATCATCTTTAGGTTGGACTTAAATGTTTTATGTGATCCTTTTTAGTTCCATAATAGTATCGTTTATCGAATTTAATTAAGCGTCATTTTGATAAACCCCCCATTAATAGTTCACAGTACAAAGACCCCTTCATATACAAAATAATTAATTATAACCCCCCATTTCAAACATAACAAAAAAAAAATAGTTATGTGATGACATATTTGTACACCTGGCGCTACATCACCTAGTCAAGTGATTTATCAACCCTTTAACCACCTTACCAATTTTGACTGATACTATATCATCTTATTCACCACCTCCTTAACAATTTTGAATTCACCGTCTTTCTGTCCATTGATTATAAATACTATATGGGTAAAAAGCGGTTTAGTCCGAAATCCCATCAAAATAGACAGTTTAGTCTTGACCCATTCAATTAGGTACAATTTAGTCTTTTATTTATTTAAAATATGAAAAATATACAAATAACCTTCCTGATTTATAATTTAGTCTAAATATTTACAGTTTAGTCCAAAGTGACTCATGATCATGTCATCAATTTTAAACAATGTAAAAATAATTAAAAAAAATTTATCTTTCAAACCGCTCATCCAAAATTTGTAAACTTTATATATTCGGAAAGCTGTTTCCGAGATCTAAAAAAAGAGTACCCATATGACTATATAATTTTCAGTTTTTAAATTTTTTATTCTCTCTTCAAGATTATCTCATGTGTACAAAAAAGTACACATGCATAAAATTTTCATAAACTTATGCAGTCATTTTTTTTCCACATGTGCACAACTTTGTACAACCCTGCAAAACATGCATGAAACAAATTATTCATAACCACACACTCAGACCTACTTTTTCATAGGAATTACACTGGTGTACCAATATGTACTCACCTGCAAAACATGCATAAAAACCGATCATTCATAACCACACAAATCCACTTTTTCATAGGGATTACACTGGGGCACCAATATGTACACCCCTGTAAAACATGCATAAAACCGATCATTCATACCCATCCAAAGACCTAATTTTCATGGAAAATACATTGGTGCACCAATATGTACACCCTTGCAAAATATGCATAAATCCGATAATTCATACTCATGCACAGACCTATTTTTCATGGAAAATACACTGGTGCACCAATATGTACACCCCTGCAAAGCATGCATAAAACCGATCATTAATAACCATACACAAACCTAATTTTTCATGAGAATTACACTAGTGCACCAATATATACACCCCTGAAAAACATACATAAAACCGATCATTCATAACTACATATAAACCTACTTTTTCATGGAAAATACACTGGTGCACCAATATGTACACCCCACCCCTATAAAACATGGAAGAAATCAACTATATTCACATACAAACAAATTTATGTCATGGAAATTACACTGGTGCACCAGTATGTACACACCTACCCATATTGAATAAACATAACATGGAAACTCAGATGGATTTGAACCATCAACTTCCGCGAACCTTGTGATAGGATTGGGCGCTCTACTATTTTGAGCTTATGAGTCCCTAGATTAAATACATAAAACCAAAAAAGATTGATGTCAAAGGTGCATCAGGATATAATACGTACCACTAATAATCAACACGTGTACAACTATGTCCACAATAATAATCAACATATGCACAATTTTGTACACATTAGCAATCAACAAGTGTACAACTATGGACACATTAGCAATCTACATGTGCATAATTATGTACACATTAAGAATCAACATGTGCACAATTATGATCAACATGTGTACAATTATGTGCACAGTAACTAGCAAGTGTACAACTATGTGCACATTAACAATCAACAGCTGTACAACAATGTGCACATTAAAAGTCAATATGTGTACAATTATGTACACATTAAGAATTCAATATTAAAACAGCTGAAATTCAGATTTTACTAAGGATCTATGAACTTCCATACACGTTTGATTGAATTACCTAGTCACATGTATATAAATGTTACTCCAAAATCTAGGAATATGCTTGGAATATGCAGCATAGTTTAGAGATCTTTGATACCTTGGAAACGGTCTCTCCAAGTATCACGTCAATTGCTCTCACACCACCTAAATTTCTTAGCCGTTGCTGCAGACATACGTATCATTTTTAATATTGGAAAAGTATAACTGAAACAGAGCACAAACTAAGTTAACTGTCAGATGCATGTGCATAAAGATGAGTCAAGTGTAATAGCTTAGCGATATGGACAAGTATACAATTGGAGATCATTAATAGGCATTTGCTAGTATAGTCTAATAAAAGTAGATTGCACAATAACTTGATACTTTTTTATCCAAATGAAAAAACTCCTGAATTTGTGCATAAGAAAGATAGGTCTACAACTTTCATCGTATTTTTATAACGAGCTTCTAATAGAGATGGTCATTTTAACAAAATAAAAAAAAATGAAGCAATAACTAACCAAAAAAATAATATCTCAGACTAATCAGGTTCATTATTACTCAAAGGAAGCTATCGTCAGTACCTAATGGAATAGTACTGTAATAATTCAGTAACTTCCTTACCGAAACATCTAAACTTTTAAAACAGAAAGAGAACTGATCAATACAAGGTAAATTCATTAACTAGTTAGAAAGAGAAGGATAAACACAACTAAGATTAAGGAACATATCTTTTTACCAGGAACCCAATAAGTCAACCATTATATTGTTGTATTTAAATGTAGTTGAAGATGACATACACATAAATAATCAAAGTTGATATTCGAAAGATGTTTGGTAGCTCCATCAAAAATTCAGAGACAAACAAAATAAAAAACATGCAAGAAAAACCCCAATTAGTTCCTAAAAAAAATAAAAATTATCATATATTTAGATGCATACTGAAAAAAGTACGTCATGCATACAATAGTAAAAATCACCACATAGCTATTATTTTCCCTTCCTCTCTTCTTCCACCAACACCTCCTATTATCATTTCACCAATAACACCACAACCTTATCATCAGCGGCACCACAACCTCAATTGGCATTACCACTAACATTGCTATGTCATCACTATGATCCTTCCATTTTCACGTAACCACAAAAATCATCATCGATACTTAGCCTACTATCAAAACTACAACATTTTCACTATAAGCACCAGTAAAATGTTCGACGACTAGATACAATAAACAAACTGTATATTGGAATTTCTCTAGGTTTATCCATTCAATTAGCTACAAAAAAAGAGTATACCTGAATGGGAAACAAAATGCCTGATTCTTGCAGCCTCAGTAAACAAAGATCATTGTTAATTCTAGGATGACCTTCTTTCCCTCCATTCAAAATTTCATCCGTATTTTTATAATAATCTTCCATTGAATACAATTATTTTAATAACAATGTTGTTAATGCTGGTATAACCTCTCCAAACCAAAATGTCAAACTAATCAGGTTCAATAATACTCAACTAGAAGCTATCATTATCATATAATCAAATAAACAGTACTAATTCAGTAATTTACTTGCCAATACATCTAAAATCATAAAACCCATAATTACTGAAAACCTAGAAATTATGAATTCATTCGCAAGACATAATAAAAGAGAAAAATATGTAACTGTAACTCATCGAAGAAAAGAGAGTGACCTATTTCAGAAAAATAATTGATTTCAAAAGAATAAAAAACCAAGTGAATTTTTGAGATCTCAAATTGTAAGGAACAATATATCATTGTGTTATTAATGCTTCGATGATTTGAATCAAACATGAAAGACAAGGACATGGTGATGATTATAGTTCAATTGGAGAAAACTGATAATCGAATAACCATCTTCGTTTCAGAGATTTACCGTCTTAAGAAGAAATATGAAGGAATGTATTACATATACAGTTTTTAAAGGAGGGGCACTTTCGTCACTAATAAAAATTATTTTGGACTGAATCGTTAAACAACTGATTAACCCGTTCTAAAAATATGAAATTTGGACCTTTGAGTACCAAGCTTGAAAGGGTAGGACTAGAGCATCTAAATCCCAACTAAAATTGGACTAAACATTAATTCCTACATACCTTCTCCTGCTCTCCTCTATTTCTCAAAATTTTCTTGTTTGAAAACTCTAATTAAAACACCTACAACAAATGTATGAAGTTGGATGTTTATTATACTATAGTTCATTCAAGCATTTTATTGAACAACTAAAGAACATCTTCAACAACTACTTCTTAGTCAACAAAAAAACTTATTAAAACATCAATAGAGTATAAAGTATAAACAAAACCATGTTTTCAATATGATTTATCAAATATTTTGAACAAATATGAAGCATAAACCTCGTTTCCTTTTCTAACCAAGCTAATGTTTCGTATAACATTTATTTGCAAGTGTGACTTACCGCCTGCACCAAACAAATGTAGTTTTAGTTTGAACTAGTATTTGGACAAGTGCTCCCCTAACTCAATTTTCCTTGGTTTTTTACGAGCAGAAAGAATTGATCTTTATATCCAGGTCAAGCTCAAATGGCATTTTGAAAAATAAATTTTAAGTGCTCATCTAACTTAATACAGAGAGAAAGAATATTTTCCATACAAATATATTGGCTTCACTTGATATCAAAAAATCGGTATGGTGGTGGTGGAGTTGTTGATGGTAGTGGTGGAGCGAGAGGAGAGATGGTGAAGAAAATGTTATGTTTTGTCAAAATTAGGTTGGTAATTGATACAAGCATAATTTATATATATTTACCGCTTAATTTATATTTACTAGTGCTTGAATTTGTAATAATAATATAGTTTTATTGTTTTATTAGGTAGTACACACAAAATCCGAAGTTACAATAAATATGGTTTAATGGGTTATTATTGACTATATCCAAGAACCAGGTGGCGTGGTCAGGTAGAAGTTGGTTAGGCATTGGCTGTTGTGTTGGAATCGGTTGACTAGGTTGTACTCTTTTGGAGTTGACGTATGGGAGATGGTGTTGCTGTACACACGTGAAGAAGAAAAACCTAGAGGCTAAAGAAGTGAGCTTGGCAGGCTACGTGAACTATATAGGCTGTTAATTAGGAGTAAGGGAACATTGCTATTGAAATACAAAAGAGAAAAGAAGTCTAGGTGTTGGCTAGAGTGTTGGTTGGCATATACAATGAAGTATGGGACAGTCATAAGAGAAGGATGATGGGGTCCTTGGTTTGGTGAGCAAATTAGGAAAACAAAAGAGAAGAAAGAGCTATACGTGAAGTGGCTAGAGCCTAGGGAGTAGCTCAGGTTAAAGAGAGTGAAGTACGGATTAGCTTGGCTTTGATTCTTGGTTTTCTTTTGTAGTTGGTCAGTGTAAGGTCTAGTGAGAAGGCTAGTGAAGGTATGATTGGTGTGGAGGAGTGACGTGAAGAAAAGAGGGTGTTATGCTTCTCGGTTAAAGGAAGATGAAAGAGGCTGCTAGGTTTGGGGTACGGCTGGCTAGCCTAGAAGACTAGGGAGCTCTGTTAGGTTCTTTGATTGGATTTTAGGAAACATAAAGAGGTTTGTACAGTGCAAGGAAGTATGGGCAGTCCTTTCTTCTCTCGGATTTGGGTGTAGCCGTGTAGGCTTTGTTTGAAAGCGACTTTTCTTTCTTTTAGCTGTTGGGTATTAGCTGACGCCGGTGGAGGTTAGACTAGGTTACGTTAGGTTGACTTGTTTGGCTATGTCAGTTCACGTGAAGAAAGAAGATGGAAAGTGGGACGTGCCCAATGCGGTTGGCTATGAGAGAATACCTAGTGGTTAGTCAGAGCTATAAAAGAAAAAGCGGAAAGAAGAATGAGGGGTTCTTTTTTGGCAGTTTTTCTTCTGAAGAGAGGACGGAGATTGGTTTTGGTGGCGTACAAGACTTTCTCCTGGATAGACTTTTGAGAGGCGAGCGGCTGATACAGGAGGTGGAAGCGGCTGACGACGGTAGAGAAGTATACATTAGCAGAAACTAAAAGGGTTTAATCCTCTATATTTTTATGGGTTTTAAGAAACCCTTTTCCATGTTCTAATTAATTTGTAACTAGGGTTTATGTTGAAACCACTTTTAGTAGTAGACCAATTAAATTGAATTATTAAGTAATAGACTATTATGATTTGAATATACTAATTTCATGATTTTGATTTATTAAATTTCATTAAACAATTGTGATGTCGTTTGATGGTACATGCTTGACCTAGGTTTTTGATGTTCCATGCTTCTGGTATACAATTGTTATTTTGAAAATCTAATTGTTGCAAATATATTTGTCTACTTATTTGATATTTCATTCTTGGGTTAAATCCTTTGATGGGGTATGCTTAGAATAGCCAGGTATTACTTGTGGACCTATTATTAGTTTCGTATAATTTTCTCGCTAATGCAATTTTATGGTGTATGCTTGAGACTAGGGATTTTTGATGCACCATGTTTAGGGCGTCCTAGTGATATTTGCGACTCTAAATATTCATGAGTTATGTTTCACTTCAATAATTAAATAGAAATAGTGGTGGATACTGAAAACCCTGGTTACCGACCCTCTCACTGCTTAATTATTTTTATTAGTTTAGTTTGTTTTATTATTTTATTCATAATTCTAAAATCCAAAAATATTATCCTTGATTAGTTGATTAAAGATATTGATTGCAGTATTTCCCCGCTCTCTGTGGGTTCAACCCGTACTTGCCGTTGTCTACTAGTTAGACGTCGTGCGATTGCGGTTATTTATATTGGGTAATTCCAGATCACATCAATTTTTGGCGCCGATGCCGGGTGCGGTTGTAATTAGTATTTTTGATTTTCTAATCGTAGTTTAGGTTTTATTTTTATTTTGTATATATTTTTATTTTATTTTTAGGATTTTAGTTCTTTTTGACTAGTTTTTTATCTTAGAATTTTATTTCAGGTACATTTGGGGTTGCTCCTGGTCGTCTAGCTCAACAAAATTCGTCTGCTGCAAAATATTCACGGGTTTCTGGCTTGTGAGTTATATATTGAACGATTTGGACAGGTTGGAGGCTCATTACCCTGAATTGTGAATGTTGATAAGAGGTACTAGTACTGCTTTTCGAAGTGGGAAAATACTTAGTTGAGTTCTTTGAACTCTTCCGTTCCAATTATAAGGGTAGGAGCAATTATTTATTTTTATTTTTATTTTATTTTATTTTGTATATATGGAGTCTGTTTGCATGATTGATTCTAGCACCAACAGTATTAGTGATCCGTTAAAGGCCTGCTTGGCCCATTTTGGAGCATACTACGATGAGGATACGCATTTAGAAGAAGTTAATGCGTTGTTAGATTCTGTACCCGTTTTGGATTATGGAAAATGGCAACGTAAACCTGGTAATGATGTATGTGTTAATTCCGATGAAACTTTAGTTAAGTTTAACGACTTAGAATTTGTTTCTAAACCCCTAGACTTTCAAAAGTTACCTAATTTAGGGTTAGAATTATGTGCTTCAAAAGTTTTGTTGGATCACTTTGCATCCAAATACCCATAGGGCTTGCCTATTCCTGACACTGTGCAGGAACCAATCAATGCTTCCCCAATATTACCCATATTTTGTTCTTTACGCACTTCCCAGTGTAGTAAAAACTTGGTTTGGGGGTAATCCCTTATTTTTGATAGTTTCAGTGTCACTGTGTCACAATAATATAATTGTGAAGCTATCATTTGCAAATATTGTATTCTGGGTTGATCCCCAAATTTTCAGGTTATTAGTGTATGGGGATTCTTTCTGTACATATCTAGTAGGTATATTTTTAGTTTCTTGTTTTTATTTTCTTTTAGGATTTTTTTTTATTATTATTTTTAGTGTTCTTTGTTATTACTATTGTTTGATGTGTGTGACATAGAATACTATTTTTCTTGCGTCAATCAGGTGAGACGTTCCAATCCCTTCTCTTTAATTTACATTTGTTTCTCTTATTTATAATAATTGCAGACCATTCTAGGTTGCACAGTTTGAAACATTGAGGACAATGTTAAATTTAGGTTTGGGGGTAGAGTTTCAGAAAATTGATGCAATAAAAAAAAAATCCGAAATTTAGAAACATCTGAATGATTCAGGATGACACTAACCATTCTAGGTAGATGGAAACATAGGTCTTATCTATAGAATTGGTGTGCCCAGCTAAATGGTCTATTCATATCTGAATGCACTCAGGTGTTAGAAATATCATAATAATCATTGAACAAGCATTTCTCGGAATCATCATAATTATATCACTTTCTATTTTTATTTTTGCAATTTTATGTTTCTCTAAGTGATTTGGTGGGACCCAGTATCAAATTGTTATCGCCGTCAGGATGAAATAGATTGTTGAGTTCAAGCTCATTTTTAATTCTTATTCAAAAAAAAATAAAAAAATAAAAAAATGATGAAAAATTGACACTTTGATAGCAATATGTGTGTTTTCCCTGTCTCCGTCGCCTAAGCAAGCGTGGAATGCAGGATCCATGGGAACTATCATGTAATCTGCTGAAAAGGAGCATGCGCTTAGATTCAAAAGATCTAATCATGCAGTCATAAAAAAAAATGAAAAAAAAAAACAAAAAAAAAAAAAAATTTATACATATAAATAATAATAATAAAAATAGGATTCATCCTGGCACTGACCTTCAGACAGATATGGGAAACACCGTTCACCTTAGTCAACATATGCACCATTCATTACTTCTATTTTCATTTTCTAATCTATCCCTGTGTTTGAGTTTGATTGATTTCGAGCAATGTGAATTTATCTAATTTTAGATGTTCAATGATTATTTGAGTAGAGTTGCATTTTTATATGAATTTTAGTACGCTGAGTGCAAACTCGTGTACATCAATTGGATTCATACAGGGTAATGATTCTTATAGTCGAAGAAATTTAGTATGCCAACTAAATAGCATGTTTAGTGTCTATCCTAAATCGTTCACATGTAGCTAAATTTTAGAAGTAAGGTTTTGTGGGTATACCTCTTGTAAACCCTCACGAGACAAAACTCGTCCGCTAAGGCCACTTAGGGGTTTAAAGGCTTATTACATATGTTAAATATAGTCGCGATTCCTGCGAATGTGAGTTAGGATTTTATTTTATTTTTAGATTGGTTTTGCTCGAGGACTAGCAAAATATAGGTTTGGGGGTATTTGATACGAGCATTATTTATATATATTTACCGCTTAATTTATATTTACTAGTGCTTGAATTTGTAATAATAATATAGTTTTATTGTTTTATTAGGTGGTACACACAAAATCCGAAGTTACAATAAATATGGTTTAATGGGTTATTATTGACTATATCCAGAACCAGGTGGCGTGGTCAGGTAGAAGTTGGTTAGGCATTGGCTGTTGTGTTGGATCGGTTGACTAGGTTGTACTCTTTTGGAGTTGACGTATGGGAGATGGTGTTGCTGTACACACGTGAAGAAGAAAAACCTAGAGGCTAAAGAAGTGAGCTTGGCAGGCTAGGTGAACTATATAGGCTGTTAACTTGGAGTAGGATTGCTATTGAAATACAAAAGAGAAAAAAAGTCTAGGTGTTGGCTAGAGTGTTGGTTAGCGTATACAATGAAGTATGGGACAATCATAAGAGAAGGCTGATGGGGTCCTTGGTTTGGTGAGCAAATTAGGAAAACAAAAGAGAAGAAAGAGCTATACGTGAAGTGGCTAGAGCCTAGGGAGTAGCTCAGGTTAAAGAGAGTGAAGTACGGATTAGCTTGGCTTTGATTCTTGGTTTTCTTTTGAAGTTGGTCAGTGTAAGGTCTAGTGAGAAGGCTAGTGAAGGTATGATTGGTGTGGAGGAGTGACGTGAAGAAAATAGGGTGTTATGCTTCTCGGTTAAAGGGAGATGAAAGAGGCTGCTAGGTTTGGAGTACAGCTGGCTAGCCTAGAAGACTAGGGAGCTCTGTTAGGTTCTTTGATTGGATTTTAGGAGACATAAAGAGGTTTGTACAGTGAAAGGAAGTATAGGCAGTCCTTTCTTCTCTCGGCTTTGGGTGTAGCCGTGTATGCTTTGTTTGAAAGCGACTTTTCTTTCTTTTAGCTGTTGGGTATTAGCTGACGCCGGTGGAGGTTAGAATAGGTTACGTTAGGTTGACTTGTTTGGCTATGTCAGTTCACGTGAAAAAAGAAGATGGAAAGTGGGACGTGCCCATATGCGGTTGGCTATGAGAGAATACCTAGTGGTTAGTCAGAGCTATAAACGAAAAAACGGAAAAAAGAATGAGGGGTTCTTTTTTGGCAGTTTTTCTTCTGAAGAGAGGACGGAGATTGGTTTTTGTGGCGTACAGGACTTTCTCCTGGATAGATTTTTGAGAGGCGAGCGGCTGATACAGGATGTGGAAGCGGCTGATGACGGTAGAGAAGTATACAGTAGCAGAAACTAAAAGGGTTTAATCCTCTATATTCTTCCTAATTATTTTTATGGGTCTTTAAGAAACCCTTTTCCATGTTCTAATTAATTTGTAACTAGGGTTTATGTTGAAACCACTTTTAGTAGTAGACCAATTAAATTGAATTATTAGGTAATAGACTATTATGATTTGAATATACTAATTTCATGATTTTGATTTATTAAATTTCATTAAACAATTGCGATGTCGTTTGATGGTACATGCTTGACCTAGGTTTTTGATGTTCCATGCTTCTGGTATACAGTTGTTATTTTGAAAATCTAATTGTTGCAAATATATTTGTCTACTTATTTGATATTTCATGCTTGGGTTAAATCCTTTGATGGAGTATGCTTAGAATAGCCAGGTATTATTTGTGGACCTATTATTAGTTTCATATAATTTTCTCGCTAACGCAATTTTATGGTGTATGCTTGAGACTAGGGCTTTTTGATGCACCATGTTTAGGGCGTCCTAGTGATATTTGCGACTATAAATATTCATGAGTTATGTTTCACTTCAGTAATTAAATAGAAATAATGGTGGATACTGAAAACCCTGGTTACCGACTCTCTCTCTGCTTAATTATTTTTATTAGTTTAGTTTGTTTTATTATTTTATTCATAATTCTAAAATCCAAAAATATTATCCATGATTAGTTGATTAGAGATATTGATTGCAGTATTTCTCCGCTCTCTGTGGGTTCGACCCGTACTTACCGTTGTTTACTAGTTAGACGCCATGCGATTGCGGTTATTTATATTGGATAATCTAAAACCACATCAGTAATTTAATAAATCACTTGACTAGGTGACATGGCGCCATATGTCATCACTTAATTAAAAAAATAACGGTTATATTTGAATAAAAGGTTAGGATGAATTATTTTGTTTGTGAGGTATCTATATTGTGAACTATTAACGGGGCTCTTATCAAAATAAATCTTTAATTTAGTAATCAAAAGATATGATCAAGTCACCCATTTATCCCTACTACCAATTTCTTTTATATAATTCTATTGAGATACCCTCTTAATATAGTATATAGCACCATTTAAGAAGGTAGCAAGGAGTTCAGGCTTTCCAGCATCATAAAAAATTTAAACATTTATCATTTTGTTATTACTTTGAATCAAATCACATTGGAATCCACTCTTCCATAATAGAGCAATACCTCCAGAGAGACCAATAGAAAAGTAACACCAAAGTTAGGAAAATTAAATATTTTTAAATATTGGTACATTTTATCCTCCAAATTTTTAGTTTCACATAGAAAAATCAGGTCAGGGTCTTGAGATCTGATTATATTCCAAAGAACAATTTTGACGGTGGGGTTGCCGAAACCCTGGCAATTCCACGACAAGATTTTCATTTTGAAAAAATGAGAACAAACTATAAGAAACTTTATTTTACCTCCAGAACTGCTTTTGAAATAAACAGATAAAGGATGATAAATGTTCAAAGAGAAATCAGTGCAATAATAATATTTAGGATACAGACAAATCACTTGTACTCTAAAAGCATAGAAACATACCAATAAATAAAGAGATTCAATTTTAATGTAAACTAAATGGTAACTTAACCTGTGAATGGCCAGTAAATTCAAAAGATATATTTGCAGATGATTAATAAACACGAATATAACACCATACACATAGGCTATAAAGATTGATATGCTAACAAAAGAACAAGTAAATCTAAAATCAAACAGATTCAAATGATTACTGGTGACATAGTTTAATAGAACCCTAAGTAAGATACTAATTTTAATCAACCAGTTTAAAAGAACATGAACAATAGTATCAAATATATAGAAGAAATTAAAAATATGGGAGACTTTACTCAAAGTTTTAAACTTTTGATAAACCCTAAAAACTAGTTTGGACAATTTGAGAATGTTGTGAGAGAGGGTACTAACCTGAGTTGCAGCAATCCCTGGCATGTTCAGTGTATGATTGTCCTTAGTAGAGAACTCCAGATCCATATCTCTTATTTCCGCTTCTTTCATTTGGTTTATAAAATACTCATCCAATCTCTCAATTGAATCATGCATGTCTTGATTCTTAGATTTAGTAAGAATATCTTCATCGTCAAAAACTGGGTTACCATGTAAAACGATCCTTTCATAAGAATTACATTGGAAAGAATCGCCGCCTCTATTTATATTTCTTCTATTATCATTTTTCCCTAAATAATATTCATCTACTTGGTTTTGGTCGATAATAGGTATGGGTTCAGAATTACTATTAACACCCAACATATCATCTTCCAAGGCAGCCAAAAGGGACTTCCCTTCTGGAGATTCAGCAAGTAAGGATTTACCATCAGGTGTAGTGGTTAACCATGTATAAAAATCACTAAGGTTCAATGCAACTTTCTTCAACTCATTCGTAATTTTAGCACACTTAGAATCATCATGGTCAACTACAAAGCATTCTTGGCAGATCTTGTGGGGTGTTGTTCGAAATGATATTTCAACCAGACTTCCTCGTCAGCTTTTGTTACCCCCCCATCAAATTCAATCACATCTTTTATCATTTTTCCATTCAAAGACCTACAATTAGGAGGATCTATTTAAACCTTAACTCAAATGTATTTGCAAATATCTTCTACAATTTTCTTGTTCAAGTACTCCAGATGTTGAAAGCGCAACTTTATACGCCACCTGTGACTAATAAATTTATGGTCATTTAAAGATAATTTTGGATGATAAACCTGTACAACAAGCAGATGCCCATCCACATTCCAAGGAGCTTTTTGAAGTATTTCATCTCTTGACTTTTCAGAATTGGGCTTGAAAACATAAGTTTACCAATTAAAATGTTACTCCTGTTAACGTCTTCCTTAAGCAATTTGTAGTCAATAGCATCAATTGAGAATAGTTTACCAATTAAAATGTTACTCCACTCTTCTGCAGCCTCATCAATATCTTGCGCAGAAGTGATGATGTTTCATAAATGCTTAGTCAAAATTTTGTCGATGGTGGCTGATTGCATTTGGAGATAAGGTTATCAAGTTGAGAATTAGGGTTTGCAGCCATAGGACTAATTTCTGGACAAAATAAGGTTCTTCTTAGAAGATGGGTAATGATATTAGGTTTGGTATTCTTGTTTTATCTGGATATCTTATTTGTTTGTTACCAAAATTATCTATGCAAGATAATATTATGTTCCTTAGATGTATATAGGAGCAAGATTTTGTCAGATTTTCATGGATTGACAATTTGACTAATTTTTGAACTGCCATATTTTGAATAAGTGGGATAGTTGGGTGGCTAAGATTACGAAAAATATAGTTATACGAATTTTGAATTTTGAATTTGATGAAGGTATTGAATCGGTTCATGGTGACTCAATGAAGGAAAAAGAAGATGAGTACTGATGAGAAAGGATGTACAAGAAACCTCTGAAGTAAACTGAAAAGCCAAATATCATAGTTGATATGTAGTACAACTGCTGAAGGATACACAACTGTTAAAAATGGATGAAGAGAAGCTCTGCCAGGAACCTCTTCCACAACTGGAGTTACCAAAACTGGTTCATACAACTTGAACCACCATAGGGATACTGCAAAACATAATGATTAGTTATACATGATTGAAGAAACACAAATAATTACTTTCTTCTAGAGATTAAGGTTTGAAAGAAACAGAAACAAAAAGAATGACTTTAATCACTAGGACTTAGAAATAAAAGCTTCCATAAATCAAAATAAAAAAAAACGAACATATATGAAAATCAAACTAAAACCATGGATCAGATATAAATCGTGATTGAAATTAAGAAGGAGAGCTGCGAGAAGTCATTCTTCCTATAAATTCACCCTTTTTTTCTTTCGATCTCTTCATATGTATTTAGATATAACATAGAGTGCATGTATTGCATCTCGTATCAAAATATTATAGATAACTCTGATTTAAATGACTTGGATGTCTGTGGTACACCATTTTTATATGGTCTAACAGACAATATGATGATAACATCATAAGAGCTAGGCTATATAGGGTCCTGGGAAATGGTTTGTGGCTGAATCATTATGGAAATGCTAAAGTATTACACATTGATTCCATAGGCTCAAACCATATCCCAATTTTACTTATAACTAATCATTTGTCACACAATAGTAAAAAACCCTACATATATTTCAAGTGTTGGAGTAGAGATCCAACATCCAAAGTAATTATTCAAAATGCTTACTCTTGTGATGTTAGAGGCTCACCACCATTTCAAATGACAAACAAACTCAGAAATGTGAAATATGAACTCAAGCAATGTAATATATCACATTTTGGTAATATAGATCAAAAAGTTCAATCTTTAAATAAACAGCTTCATACTCTGAATTATCAATCACACTATATTTAGAATGTGGATGCAATCAAACAAATTGCACTAGATCTAGAGCACTGGCAAAAAGTGCAAGAAGACTTTTATGCTCAAAAGTCTAGAGTTGAATATATTAAAATCTTTGATAGAAACACTAGTTTCTATCATACCTCTATGAACAGGAGGAGGCATTTTAATAATATTGAACCTCTTCAGCTTAAAAATGGGGAATGGTCCAGTGACATAAAACAACTAGAGGACCTGTTGATTACACATTTTAGTAGTATTGGTACTACTACTAAACCCATGTACAATAAAGATTTCCTTAATTGCATACCTCCTTGTATCAGTGATAAGGATAATGCTATGCTGCTAAGACCAATTTCCTTAAATGAAATCAGGGAAACCATCAAACAAATGAAATCTTGGACAACACATGGTCCAGATGGTTTTCCTCTAGGATTTTATAATGAAAATTTGGATCTTCTCGAACAAGATATTTGGAATACCACAAAAAAATTATTTGAAAACAAATTCATCTAAAAAGAAATGAACCATACTTTTTTATCCCTTATTCCTAAAAAAACAGAACCCTGCTGCTCCTGTTGACTTCAGACCAATCTCTTTGTGTAATACCAATTATAAAATCATCTCTAAAATGATAGTTAATAGGATGAATCCTCTATTGAGCAAAATAATTTCTCATTTTCAGGCTGCCTATGTACCAAATAGGAATATTCATGACAATGTTATCATTGCGCATGAAATAGTCCATACAATGAAAAGGAAAAATGATAAATACGGAATCATGGGCCTTAAACTTGACATGTCTAAGGCCTTTGATAGGGTTGAATGTCCTTTTATGATTGATGTGCTTAAATATTTTGGTTTCTCCCAGCATTGGTGTGATCTGATTTTACAGTGTATAAGCACCACTAGCATTTCCATACTCCTTAGTGGATCCCCTTGTAATGTATTTAGACTAACTAGGGGTCTGAGGCAGGGTGATCCCATGTCTCCATACCTTTTTTATCATATGCATGAAATCTTTTTCTAGATATTGGATTCATTGTGAGAATAAACATTGGATCCATGGAGCCAAAGTTACTAATAATGCTCCAAGTGTGTCACATCTTTTAGTTGCTGATGATTGTTTGTTATTTTCTAAAGCAACACACTACGAAGCAAATAACCTGATGGAAGTTGTTAAAGTCTTTAACTCTGTCTCAGGACAGATGATCAACCTTGATAAATCTTGTTGTTTTTTCAGTAAAAAAACACATCCAGATCAATGTATCTCTATCATTAGAGCTATTAAATTTAAAAAGGTTGATCTAAATGAAAAATATTTAGGAATTCCTCTTTTTATTAATAGATAAAAAACTAAATCCTTTGCTCACCTTGTTGATCACTTTGATAAAAAGGGTGTCAAAATGGAAAGGAAAACAAATGACACAAACTGAGAGGTGTGTCATGGTTCAAAATGTACTTAAATCTTCCTATGTCTACCATATGAACTCATTTTTGATACCTGATAGCATCATATATCAAATGGAAAAATCTCAAAGAGATTTTTGGTAGGGAAAAAAGAATCAAGGAGGTATTTATATGAAAAAGTGGACTAAAATTTGCTCACCTAAACATGATGGTGGTGTAGGTTTTAGGGACTTAAAGAAACTTAATCTCATCAATTTGTGATAAATGGCCTGGAATTTAATTCACAACTCAGATGAATTATGGGTTAAGATTTTAAAATGAAAATACTTTAACGATACCCATCCTTTGCATTTCAGTAAAAAGCATGATTCTTCATGGGTTTGGAAAAACATTTGCATTGGTCTTGATATTGTTAAATTGCATTCTTATTAGGAAGTTAGAACTGGCTCTTGTATTAATGTTTTTGATGATAAATGGATCCCTAATGTTTCTCTTCCTTTGTGCAATAGTTATCCTAACCCTTCTTTAATGGTATCTGATCTCATTGATCATGATACTAAACAATGGAATTTGAACAGGGTTAGTGCCTACTTTACTGCAGATAAAACTCAAAAGATTTTATAAGTGAGAATCCCTTACTCCGGGGAAGATAGAATTATCTAGCCCTCATCCCGTAATGGTCTTTTTTATGTGAAAAGTTGTTACAAACTTCTTACTAGAGACACCAATATGACTCCTAGTGTTAACCAGATCTATAAAGACTTATGGAAAGTCAAAATACTACCTAAAGTCCATCTTTTCATATGGAAAGTTATTTCTGATATCTTACCAACCAAGGTTAAGCTATCTTACTACATAGGCAATCATGATATGTATTGCATGATGTGTGATGGTAATGAACCTGAATCTACTAAGCATATTATTTTTCATTGTCAAGTTGCTACATTGGTTTGGTCTCTTATTCCTAATGGCTCTATAGTTTCACAAGAAATATACACAAATCTTAGTGTTAAAGATTGGCTAGGTCAATGTTTAATGGGTAGTCATCAATCTAGAAATCAGACTATGTTTCTTAATACAACATGGTGTTTATGGAGAGAAAGATGTTTCAAGACTTTCCAGGACAAATCTTCTAGCCTATATCAAATAGCCAGACTAGCTATAAATCTTTAAATTGTTACAACACCTGAAACAAACCTACCAGACATCCGTTCATTATTATATTGTGATGCTTCTTTCGATGAAAATACTAATAAAGTTGGTATTAGTCTTTTCGTGACTGACATTGCAGGTTCATACAAAGGATGTAAAACAGTCAAGGCCATAGCTAGAAATCCTAAAGAGGTAGAATCATTGGCGATCCTAGAAACTATACAATAGGCTGGTGGAAGGAATCAATATGCAATTTGTCTCTACAGTGATATAAAACACCCAACAGATTACTTGGAGAAGAAAAATAATAACCTTTATTGGTTGAGTAGCACAGTCTTAGACGACTGTCTTATCTTATCGAATTTTTTTCAATTTTTCAAAATAGATTACGTTAGTAGAGATTTTAATCAAATAGTTGATATAGCATCTGATCATTGATCATTGTAGAAGGTTTGATATGTGTAGGGAGTGGTGAGAAGTCTTTCCATATTTCCTTCCGCAAACTGAGTAACTTTTTTCTTTAATAAAATTATTTTTCTTCTAAAATGATCATTTGAATTATGAATCCCAAATATGAAAAATAGCTTGAATGTTTGTTGAGACTGTGAGTTAACCCAATTATCTCACCGACTAATTGGTCAAACTGAGAACCCTTCGGATATTAATAGATAGTTGTATAATTTACTAAGTCATATTATTTGCACAGAATCAATGACTTTAAATCATCACCAGATTTTTATTTTTCATCATCAACAAAGAAACTGACTAAAATCCCTTCATTAGCTTCCACAATTTCATTCATGCGAAGCATATTAATATTTACCTACATCTTGATGTTCTTACTTATTTTATGAAATACAGTTTTTGTAGTTTTTTCGTGTTTCAATTGGATAAAAGGTTAATAAATAAAGGATGATAATCAACAATGATAATCAACAACAGTTAATGATTCATTTTGTTAAGATTGTATAAAAATCCAGGTTAATTAATTTTTATCATGATGGCCAGTACTATTCAACTTGAATTTCTATGACAAACTTTTCCTCACCAACCAAGAACAACGTTTATCATCTCATGCTTGGATAGTTGGATTCATCATGTTTAAGGTAATCAAGGTCCGAGTCAAATCATATGGTGTTTATCATCTGCGTCTTCATAGTAAATCTTATAATCATTTATGGTTATTATTATCACAATTAACATCAACATCAATACGATTAGCAACAACGTCACCATTAACACTAACATCAACATCAATACGATTAACAACGACGTCACCATTAACAACAACATTCGGCTTTCCGTCTCCACTTTTAGATGATTTTCTAGGTTTAAAAAAAGCTGTAAAATATTTTGCAAAAGAAGGAAGCGAAATATTCGTTTAAAATATACGGATTGATCAAACATTTATTGAATAAACTAGAGTTAACTCATAGTTAGATAACAACATATCTTCCTAGATCCTAGGACTATGAAACTACTAGTTTAATGAGGCTCTGCGGGAGTAATTTTTTTTTCCATTCATACGGTGTATCTAAATGTTAACATTTTATGTAGTCGTCTGTGTAAATGTTAACACACATATATGTGATAGTATATGTTAACATTCTGTGTAGGAATGTATGTATTACAAAAACTTTATCTTATTATAAACTTAAAAAATATAATTCATTTTTTTCTTTAATTTTCTGTTTGTTATATGTGTGATGTTTTTATAATTGGGGTGTTTGATCTTGATTTAAGTTATTTTTAATTAAGAATAATAATAATAGTTTATGTTAATTAAATATGTTTGAATCTTATAAATTGAAGCTTGTTTGGTCCAGAACGTTTAATTTGTCAATGGACTGAAAAAGTGAAAATGGGTTGGAATTTGGAAGAAGTAATACACATTTCTTTTAGCAATATTATTCTAGTATTTTTTTTTTGATACAAACACAATTGGCCTATACCCATCTAGAAAACTTAGCCAGTAGGGACGACTCCACTATCTGGTTAGCCCGCCGCCCAGTGCCCACTACGAACAACCTGTATATAAACTTTCTCCGGCACTTTTTCTAAAGGGATAATGGAGGGTTGAACTCTCGACCTTCTCCAAAGCAAAATTTAATACGTTAAAAAAAAACTCAACAATCTCTCCGTTTCAGTAAAAGTGTTACTATCACTTTTTTATTTTGATCTATTTTTAGACTAAAGCGAAAATGATAGTAACACTTTTGTTAAAACGGAGGGAGTATATTTTATGTATTATCTCTGTTCCAATTATATATAGGCCAGAATAAAGTTTTTCTCGTGTGTATATATATTAGGTATTTTCCGGGTCTACGGTCCGGAAGTTGAACCTATAGATTAGTCGGGGTCTCGTTTTATTGGTCGGATCAAATTATCCGAGGCCTAAGACTCCGGCCGCACCCCTTAATTTCTTTTAGAAATTAATATTTAATATTAAGGTTAGTCATTTTTAATTAGAAAATTAAGTTAGATTAGGATATCTATTATATTAGAAAATTTAGTCATGGAAAACCTAGGGCTAACCGTGTTTATGAATAATGGTTCGATTAGGTGTAACCTAGCTTAGCGGAAGTTGATTCTATATATTAACAGTGTTTTGTTGATCGAGTCAAATTAGCCAGGGTCTACGTCCCCGAACGTGCCCCTTAATTTTTTTTATAAATCTTAGTCATGGAAAACCTAAGGTTAGACGTGTTTAGGATTAATAGTTCGATTAAGTATAACCTAGCTTAGCGGGAGTTGAGCTGATAGATTAACTGTGTTTTGCTGTTCCGGTCAAATTAGCGGGGCCTAAGGCCCCGGCCGTGCCCCTTAAACTTTTTTAGAAATTAATATTTGGTATTAAGGTTGTAATAATTCATACATGATAAAATATCAACATGGCGTATTTTCAATTAATCAGATCCAAAAAAGACCTTTTGATAACTAATCTTAAGAAGCTTAAAATTCATACAAATTCTACTATGACACTTTAGTTAGCAATTCTGGAAGTACAAATGAGATGCAAATAGAATTAGGTAATTAGCCCTTAATGAGAAGTATAGTGAGTAGTTTCTCATACCGAGGGAAATATCAAATATCACTTATTTCATAGCGAGATCAATTGAAGTGTTGCGCTCTTACGGTCAATGCCAGTCTTTGTGGTATTTTAAGGCTTAAGGTTGTATTACGTTTGTGTTTTATAAGTCGGTTTTTTTTCTACAAAGTATATTTTTGCTAATATTTCCTTGTATTATAATCTTTTTCTTGTGCTATGTTGTCATAATAGTTATAATACTTGTCAAGCTTTTGTGTCACCTTGTATTGGTTCGTTGAATTTATATGCGTTCTTGTGTTTTTAGTTTATTATATTTACCTTTCCCAATGTATACCACATGACCAAAAAAGTAAAAATGAAAGCATATACAAAATTTTTTGGTCTATTTATCGTTGGCATTCTAGTTGTGGTTCTTCGTGGGTTGAACTGTTGTTGCAAATGTAATGATCTCAAATGCAGTGTGACTATCTTGCTTTGGGTTTGATTTTGTTCTTGAATATGCAGGCATCATGTCTATGACAAACCTGGTGGTCCTAAATCAATCGAATTAAAAGAAGTTGGAAAATTAGAAAATTAAATTAGATTAAGAAATCTAATTATATTTGGAAACTTAGTCACGACAAACCTAAGGCTAGCCGTGTTTAGGACCAGTGGCTATGCTAGGACTAGCTTTGTCCCGGGCCGCGACATAATCTGTACCGTCCAAAAATAATAAAATCTCGGCCGTAGATCTAAGGATTCAACAGACGAATATATACTTTGATTATTTTATATATATATATATATATATACGTGATCCAATGGAAGGCTATATATCTTACGAATCGCTCGTTCTCTGCCGTAGGATCACAATTTGGACTGTTGGATATATCCAGGAGACAAACACCCTTCTTTCTTATAATATATATATATATATATATTAATCAAACAAATTAATTATGATATTGATTTTCCTCATATATATATATACAAACTAGGTATATGAAAAGATGAGGGTACCAAGTACACCACCAATTTTTCGTTAGAGAACCTATAGATTTATTCCTTGCATGAACTTCAACAAAAATGAAAACACATAAGAAATATCTTTGGATAATCTCGATTAGAGATTCTTAAATCACAAGGATTGATTAGTGTATAACTTACTTGTAATTTTAATTATAAATATAAAATTAATATAATGCGGAAAATAAAAGTAAAGCAAGACACTGGAAAAAAATTTAACGAGGAAAACTGCAAAGCTGAAAAACTCCGAGATCTCATCTAGTTTGAACACATACTGTATTAAGCCGCTATAAACACTAGCCTAATATAGACTTCAATAAGGAATGTAGTTGAGAAAGAATAAACCCTCCAAGCTACTCTCCTGCAGTTATGCCCCTACGTATCTTGATTCTCGCAAGAACCTACGCACTTGATTCCCCTAGATGATGTCTTTTATATCCATAGGAATTGCTCTACATTCCGTCGTGAATAATAGGATACCCTGCCTCCAACAGGATGCCTGGTGATTTCTTTTTTGATCTAGATTAAGGATGTAGAAACCAATTCCCTGAATTTAGACAAATCCAAATCCAAGACTAGAGTTTATTCTCTTCAAAATTCATAAAGATACCTAATCTTCTATCTACACAAAAATCACAATATAGATATTAATTTAAGATGTATTATTGTGAAAAACTTATAAAAAAGGTTTCAATAGATATGAGTTATACTCAATCGTATTTTTGGTTTTCTATCAAATTTGGATTTGGTCGATCTGAAATTCTTGAATGGCCTTATATAAGAAGAAAATAACCTTCGAATAAACAATAACACAAATACAGATACATGTTACAAAACTATATTTCTTCAAGACAGATGAACTATGCATCACGAAACCCAAGTGAAGTCTTTCAAAGTCGAACCTTAGATCACGAAGATCCTTAGGTCTTTGGAGGACAAACTTTGCAACAAGATACACATGAATGTGGAGATTAAGTTTTCTATGTTGCTGATGTATCCAATCTATAGTAATCAATCATGGATGGGTTACTTAAGATATAAACAATGAATTTCTTGTAACCCAATCTAAATCTCAATTGCCAAATAAAATTTATTTTCTAAGATACAGAAAATTCTTTCTTTGGTAAGAAACTGACTTGCATTGAGATTCTTTCCATGGTTGGAAGTTGTAAACAATTTTTATCTCAAGTGAATTATATGGAAAAAATTACTATCAAAGACAACTTAAAACTTTCAAGAAAAAACTAGACTTTCCAACTAAAGGAATTAGCTAAGAATAGAAATTCGTAAATATGTGTAAAGTTCGCCTTTAATAATCAAAAAAGCATGAATAATACCCAAGATATAGAGTTACGGGTTAGCTCAATAAGCTTTTAGGTCCATGAACCCATGGTTGACTTTTTTGGAACAATAAAAGAGAATTAAATTACTAAATATTTGTAGGTTCACGAACTCAAGGAATTAGGTTCGTGAATTCAAATGCAAATAAGATAGAGATGCATTCAAACTTGTTAGGTTCTCAAACTCACCATATTAGGTTTGAAAACACAATTGGTCAAAAATCGCAAGAGAAATTTTCTTGTACTAGGTTCGCGAACTCACCTTGTTAGGTTTGTGTACTCAAATGACATTAAATCTAAGAAAAACTTATGTTCATTAGGTTGGCGAACTCACCCTTTTAGGTTCGCAAACTCAAATGTTAAAAAGTCTTAGAGAAAATTATCTTCAAAAGGTTCACGAACTCACCGTATTAGGCTCGCGAACTCAAGTGACCTATTAACCTTATGATAGTTATAGGTTCACAAACTAAATTCTTAGATTCGTGAACTCAAGTGATTGAAAATGATTAGTAGTAAACTACCAAAACAAAAACTCAAGAATGAATTTGAATTCCTTTATATTTTCATTAACACTTTGATTTTATCCCAAGCTTAGTTTCTAGTTCTCGACAAGCATGATCTTGGAAGTCAAAACATCACTATGCTTCGCAGAAGCTAATCCGTGATAAGATCTTCTTTGATTACGATTATTTAATAAAGTCCTCAACTTTTTCTACGATAGATAGATAGATAGGTGGAACGAGTTCAAAAGGAAAGACTAGTTTTCGTCACTTACCTCGGCGAAGTTCTTCAAATTGATGTTTTTGTATATGTGGATGATGAAAAATTGGGTAGGGTTAAGTTCGTAAAGGTGGTTAGAATTTTTATAAGTGCGGAAGGTTGATTACGAACAATCCTTAACTAAATCAAGAAAATGGCCATTCAAGTATGCTTCAGTCACAAAGGTAAGATATGTTCGGTTTGATGGAAGAAAGCAGAAGAAGGTGAGATTAGAGTTTGAGTTGTAGAGATATAGTCGGTCTCATGGAGGGAAACTCGATTTAGAAACCAAATATATGCCATAAATACCCTACCTATGGCTAGGTCGAATGTTGTTTTCCTACTCGTAGATCTAACAACCAATTCTCAAAAACCTCCAAAATAACGGATAGATCGAACCCATCCGGAAATACTGTTAGGTACCTTATGCCAAAACCTGACAGTAAATGTTTCTGATTTTTGATTTTCTTCTCCACCGGTTTGCTCATAACTCATTCTTATGATGTCCGATTGACTTATTCTTTTTGCGTTGGCTTCTTTTCTTCGTTTTATATGTTAGAGCATTGCTCAGCTGAAGCCACCAAGTGTTGGTCTACAGAGCGAAGACGTTTATTTTTCAAGTGATTCATATCGTCAAGTGTAACCATTCCAAATTTCATTCCGATCAAATGATCCACAACTTTAGTTCCAAAACTTGATTCGCTTAAGTAAATTACTAGAATCAACCTCTTTAAGTTAGAATAAGAACATAGAAATGTTGAGAGTTTCTCTAGTTACTCATGAAGATATGAAGAAGTATCAAAGACAAATAAGACATCATCTTTTAGTTCGAGGTTAATAACTACAAACTTGAATTGTTCCATTTTTATCTTTGTTCTTACAAGTTTTTATTTATCAAAAACATAAAATGCGAAGTCAAGATTGTTACAATGAATTTAGTATTGGTGACTTGGTCTTTATACTATGATCAAAGTATCAAAAGAAAAGATATACAATAGTTGTTTCGACAACTTAAGTACATGGAGTTACGTAGTATAGTTTATTTACGGACTTCGTGTTTTCGACATTGCACTAATTGGTAACTTGTTATTCTTTAGTATGTTAAACTTCCGGGTGAATCCTTACTTTAATAATTATGTTAGAAAACAATTTTATAAACATAGTTTGAAGATGCTGACTTGTGAAACTTTTTTCGTAGTCGAACATGGATTCAGGACCAATCCAAGAAGTAGGGACGATCCCTGGATATGACTGATTTCTGGATAAGACCGAACCCATGACTGATCACTTGTGGCAAGGATCGATCCGAGGACCGAACTTTGTCTATCCTGTTTTTACATTTTCTATATGTGTGTTATCTTCACGGGTTTCAGCAGACACCTAGATATGTGATGTTTCGTAATAGTGGTAAATAAAGTTATCGTTCGCTCGAACTTGTGAAGATTGGTTTTATATTTAATAAACTATTTTTTAAAATTAGAAACTATAGACAAATTATGAAAATGATATTCACAAATACTGAGGTTACGGATTTCACCATTAACCAATTAAAGTGATTCAAACTAATTAATATTCATGCAATTCTTTACATTTAATTTGATTCTAATATGTTGCAAAAATAGATTCTCAAAATAACAATTGTATAACAAAAGCATGGAACATCTAAAACCTAGGCCAAAGCATGTACCATCTAACGAAATTACAATTGCTTAACAAAAATCATTAAATCAATTTTCAACCAAGGCAAATAATCATAAAAAAAATTACAAAAATTAATTAAAATATAAATACACCACTTTTCTTGGAAAAATGACTTCCTCCATCACCTCAGCAAGGGGGTTTAAATCCACATGTTGAAAACACTCTCAAAATACTCATTCATGTCTCAAAATGGTGTTTACAAGAGGAAAAATAATTGACACAAAAAGTTTGCTACCGATATAAATGTTACAGAGAAGAAAAGATAACTGTTGCTAGTTGTTACAAAAGAGCTGAATTCGAAAGAATAGGCGACGTGAATACACAGCTACGACAACGATTTATTCAAAGTTAATGGCCACAGTTCCTTCATCTCCTTCGCAGCA